>CAUYUJ010014278.1:113300-140800 GCA_963575745.1 Prorocentrum cordatum
AAAGAGTTGGGGCCGGGGGGCCCGAGCTGCAAGGGTGCGCGTCGAGGAGGGGGTGGCGCTCAGATTCCCCCCTGAGGTATCCCCGTCTGGAGTCAACAGGCCCCCAGGGTAGTCCTGTGAAGGCCTACCACCCTTGCGCCGCCTCCGCCCGCATCTCGGATGCTGGGTACTGACTGCCTTGGGGGTCTGAGGACTCCAGCCCAGACAACCCGAGGGGAACTGCGCAGCTGTGCCGGAGCCGTTGCCACCAGAGTAGCCGCGATCCGGCCGATGGTTGAGCACGCCCTCGTGCACTCCGATGTGCACTGCAGCTCGCACCTTGGGGCGCTGAGCTCGGGGGGGGGGGGCATGCGCCGCGAGGAGAGCCGACGCGAGCCGCCCTGGCCCTCGCGAGCGGGAAGCACGCCCGCATCCACGGCCTCGCGGTCTTCTGGGCACCCAGGCCGCGACCCCAGTGGGTACTGGGCGGCTCTTCGGGGGCGCCTCTCGCCCAGCGTATACCCCTGGGATCGCGTATCCACGGCGTCGCGCCTCGGCCTCGAGACCGCGAGGGCGTGGACACGGACATCCATGTTCTCGGCGGCGAGCCCCGGGGGGGAAGTGCGAGAGACAGGGCCTTCTCAGAGGGCTCGGAAGTCCCCTGGCCTTCCGAGAAGTGTTCTAAGCCTTCCCGAGAGCCTTCTCTTTTTTCCCGCTCGCTCGCCGCCGGTGTTCGTCGCTCGTCGTCCCCCGTTTGGGGTCCACGCGTTTGCCCGCGCCCCCGCCCGCAGGAGCGCCTCCTCACCATGCACGGGCAGCCGATGCAGGTGGCCATGGCGCTCCGCTACGTGCTCGGGTCTGGTGCGCCCCAGGCGCGCGGCGACGACCCGCGGCGGCAGACGACAGCGACGGCGGCGACGGCGACGGTGGCGACGACCAGGACCGCGAACACGGCGGCGGCGGCGGCGGCGGCGACGACGTTTTCCACCACTACCACGGCGACGGCGGCGGCGCCCGACAACGACGATGGCCGCAGGGGCGACTAGCGACGGCGTTCGTGTGGGGAGACGTGCCCAGTTGGAGGGCGAGGAAGAGGGATCCGAGGAGGAGGAGGAGGAGGAGGAGGAGGACGAGGAGGAGGAGGGCGACGAGAGACAGGCAGAGGATGTCTTCTGTGGACCTCCCTGGCCCCCCTTCTCTGGACCCCCCTCTCTGGACCCGCCTGGTCCTCCTTGGTCTCGCTCTCGTTCGCGTCGTCGTTGTCCTCCTCCTCCTCCTCCTCCTGCCCGTTGTCGTCCTCATCAATATCGTCCTCCTCCTCCTCCTCCTCCTCCTCGTCGTCGCCTCCATCGTTCCACCCATGCTGCTTATCCTCCTCGTGAGCTGAGCTGAGCAGCGCTGGGCATCGTGCGGTGGGGGCGCTGACCACCAACAGGGGGGGGCTAACGGCCTGCACGGGTCAAAGCCGTGCGCGCCCGCCGTGTGGCGCCAACCGTTGCTGGGGGGGACTGCGTTGTTGCCGGCGCGTCGCTCCGGTGGGCGTCTCTCGCGCACGCGGCACAGGCGCACCAGAGGGCACACGTGCCCTGCCTTTGTCCCGCCCGGCCGTCCCTGTCCCTCCTGCTCTTTTCTTCCCTCCCGGTCCTCCTCCTTGTGCTCCTCGGCCGTTTCCTGCCGTTCCTCCTCCTCCTCCTCCTCCTCCTCCTCCTCCTCCTCCTCCTCTTCCTCCTCCTCCTCCTCTCTTGCCTGTTTGTGGTCCTCGTTGTTGCCGTCGCCCTTTGCCTCTCCCCTCCTCCCTTGTCTCACCTTCCCTCTCCGAGAAGCCAATCAAAATGGATGCAGGGTGGCGAGGGTGGCGGAGGGGAGGGTGAGCATGATGGAAGAAGAGGGAGGGGGTAGTGGAGCAGGTGGAGGAGGAGGAGGAGGAGGAGGAGGAGGAGGAGGTGGGATACGGACGACCAGCATGTGGGATACGCATGTGGGGTACGCGGACGCGCCAGCATGATTGAATGGGCAAAGACGTCAGGAATGACATGTTTGCCATCGTGGGCTTCAGGGGGTCCTCGTACTCCCGATGTGCAACATGTATGGTGCAATGGTCGGCCGCGGCCACGATGAGTTCGGAAGTACCAGGAACGCGGGGGGGGGAGCATATGCCTTGCCCCTTCGATGCCAATTAGCATCGAGTCGCCGCACGCAACGCCAATCAGCATCGAGCCGACGCGGTCCATCACGACGAGGGTCGCGTCGACGCGGACCTAGCTGTCGAGCGTCAAATCGGCGCATGCCATACCAGTGAGCAACGAGCAGGCGCACGTAACAACGATGAGCGTCGAGTCGATGCGGTCCTCGAAGATGAGCGTCGAGTCGACGCGGACCAAACTGATGAGCGTCAAGTCGGCGCATGCCATAGCGACGGGCGCCGAGTCGGCGCTATTGTACGGGCGAACGTCGAGTCGTAGCGCGTGGACCACATGAGCGTCGAGGCGGCCCGAACCGCCAATTGGATGAGCGTCGAGTCGACGCGCCCGTGCTGCCGAGTGACCTGCTGACTGCGCAGACTGCAATGCAGGGGCAAGTCGGGCAACAACGCAGAGCTCTCCTGGAGCAAGGAAGAGACATACTCCCGCCACTTCACGGCTCACTCATAAAAATACGCGAGAACCAACAATGGGCGCGGTGACTAGAAAGTGCGGGCCGTTTCAGAAGAAGCTCGGATGATGGCCTAGTTTGCCAGTCAACCGCATACATTCCGCCCAGTGATCGGCGCTGAAGCATGCGCTGCCGCCGAAGTCCTTGCGGCCCAGAGCGCGAGAGGCCATGGGCGGGGGCCGCAATGGAGACAGAGAAACCATGCCAACACTTATGAACAGCTCATGGCACTGGGCCGCCGATTCAATGAGGGTGAACCCGAGCAGGAAGGCAATCAGCACATCAAGAAGCAGCGCGACGACGCGCGTGATGAACTCCAGCAAAACCGGAGCCCTGCGATCGCAACAGCGCGCTCAAAGAAATGGGTTGGGGCAGGCTAGAATTCGAACGGCAGAAATCGCGACCGCCTTGGATTGCGCCATGATGAACCGGGCTGCCCTAAAAGGGCAGCTACATCACACGGTTGGTCAAGCCTCTGCAACTAACGAAGTGATCCTTATACGCGGAACTGCTTTAGTCGACCTTCAGAAGCACGTCATATAGACGTAAGACAGATTCGAGGCGTGCGAGCAGTTTGCCGCCGACTACAGTAACCAGCACCAGTTTTATATTATGATGGGCGCAATTCGCCAAAATTGAGGCGGGTGCTGCACTTGCCAGGTTGGATATGTTGGTCGACGCGGTCAACAGAAGGGCGGGCGGCGATAGACGAAATATATCGGATCGGCGATTTTCTGCGATCCCTGCTAGACAGGCGCTGCTAGTCACCAGGCGCGTGGGCCCAGTAATGAGGGCGCCGCAACCTGTGTCCGCGTCGCCGCAGCCGCGCGAATTCGCGGAGTGGGCAGTGGCAGAGACCCGGTTTCCAACGGCGCCGGCGACAGCCGTCTCCGCGCCCCCTGCGCGCGAGGCTGGCGGGGCAGCTTGGCGCCGCGCGCGCTGGCGCGCTGCGCTGGGGCAATCTGGGGCTAAGCGCATTGAAGACAGCAGGTGCCCAAGGCAAAGTCAGCGGCGCCATGGTGACTGCGCCGCGCCCGAACCTGGGAAGCCTGGCCAGCCAGAGCGCGCCGCGCCTGTGATGCAGTCGAGCATGTCCCTCTACAGGAGGAATATTCGGCATTAGTCCAAAAGTGAAATTGTTCTTTGTTGTTTGAAATTGACGTTCGGTCATTTTCGAAGATTTTCGGCGGCCCTTTTTTTTCCCCCAAAAAAAAATCCGCCCGTAGGGGGGCGTGCCCGACCTATGATTGCGACGGCCGCGCGGGCCCGATCATCTATCCGGGGCGAAGCGCAGAAACGCGCGCCGCCCCCCTGCCTTCGGAGAGGAGCTTTGCTGCGCGGGCGGTGGGCGAACCGAACATTGGCGGCGCAGCGCGGCAGAAGACGCAGTTCGGGCGCTGCCGAACAGGACGATGTACAAGGAGTCCAAACAGGTGCGAATGCCGAGGCCGACCTGCTGCACCGCACTTGCGACCGTGGCAGCGGAGGTTGCATGGCGCGACAAGCTCAGCCGTGGCCGGGCAGTCTCAGCGCTTCTCGTGGCTTCGTGCGATTGAGGCACTTTCAGCCATGGCGAGTCGGACAGTCAACGCGCGGATGGAGGGAGCCAAGATCTTCGGCCGGCTCGTCAAAGCATGGCGGGTCTTTTTCATGGCCCTGGATTTGTGCGCATTGGCGGAGGCGGACAGCTGTGTCGTTGTCTTCGCCCCTTTCGGCGCCGCGAAGATGAGAGGCGCGATCGTGCGCAGGTGCGTCGGGGACTGGGGCCGCGCCCTCCTTGGAGTGGAATCCCTGCCTGAGCCGCCCATCCTTGCATCCGCGTTGAGAACGCGGCAGAGCACCACTGTGACCTCGAGCGTGATATCGGGGGCGTATTTCACGACGGGACGGGGCGACCCAAACAGAAGCAAGGAGCGGGCGGGCGACAAGTGCACCAATCTCCTCGAGAAGCCGCGCCTGGAAACGGCTCGCAGGGGGGTGGTGGCAGCGGGCGGGGGCCATCTCGGCCGCGTCTGCACGCAGGGGGGCGCGCGGCGATCGGGCCCGGCAAGGCGCGCACAATTCGGAGGACTGCCCGCGGCGTCGCCTGGGGCGCTTGAACGGGGGGGCGACGGGTCCGACTGACCAGCCGGGTGCTCGCAGGTTTTGCCCAGAGTTTGCTTCGGCTGGCAAGTGCTCCAGACCGCGGTGCGACGAGAAGCGCGGGCCGATGCGCCCGCGCAGCAGAGACGGGCGTCGCGCACATCGGGGTTTGCACGCGCGGGCAACGGCGGAGACGAGGCCGCGAAAGCTTCGCAAAAGGTTGGGCCCCAAGCGCGCTCGCCCTCAGGGGTCCGCCCCGGCCCTGGTGATGAAGCATTCGATCGTTCGCCCCAGCCTATGGGCGGGGGGTGGCCCAGCAAGCCTGGGGCAAGGGGCGCAGGGAGACAGTTCACCGCGAGTGCCGAGCAAGCCTCCCATGACCTGCAGAGGCAGGTCGCCGCCGCCGAAGCCGGCTCGCGGTCGCGAGCGGTCGGCTCCTAACGATTCGTGGCGAGGGCGCTCGAGGAGGCCCGCGGCGGCGCGTGTTCCTTGGCGGTCAAAGCTACCGCCTTCGCGACCGCCGTTTGCCCCCCCGCGCCGCCGCCCTTTCTCTGGAGGGAGCGGAGGGGCGCGGGGATTGGGGGGGGGGGCCGCCGCGCGCGTTCTCCTGCGACGGGGCGCCCGGCGCCGCGTGCGCCTCTCGAGGGTGCTCCTTCCTGCGGTGGGGGCATCCGACGCTCAGTGAGCACTCTGCCAGGTCGTCCTCCTCCTCCTCCTCCTCCTCCTCCTCCTCCTCCTCCTCCCTATTCCTCCTCCTAGGTCGCTTCCCCGCGCGCGCGGGGCTGGGGGGTGCCCAGCGCCGGCCGAGCGCGCGCCGATGTCGTTCTCCACTGCGTCGCGGGAGCCCTGCGCCAAGCGTTCGCCGAGGTCTGTCTCCGAGGTGTTGGGTATAATTACTGCGTGGGGCAAGCGCGACGCCGTGGCAATTCTGTCTGTTGCGGCGTGCTGCGATGTTCGCGCCGCGCTGCATCCGCAGCGACACCTGGTGCCTTCATGGCGCTTTCGAATTCTTTCGGGTTCAGCGCCCGGGCCGACGGTGTTGTTTGATGTGAGCTTGTGCGATTCTTTCTGCACGAACGAAACGGGTACGGAAAGACTGGGTACAATGCCCAACAGCAGTTCCTGCTCATTTTGAGCAGGACTCGCTGTCCGCGACGCCGCGGCCTGTGTCCATTTGAGACAGCAGGCCGCCTGCCCAACAGCGGTCGCTGTTGTTCTGGGGCAGCATTTGCTTTTGGGCACTGTACCCATTTCTTCCGTACCCCTTTCGGGCGTCCAAATCTCAGGAGGAGAAAAAACACACAGACACAATTTATCGTCGATCCCCAGGAATATATATATATATATATATATATATATATATGGGAAAATATGGGAAGTGGGCGGGAAGACAAAAACCCAGAAAATATGCGAAAATATGGGGAACCGTTTTATTTGTGTGTATCTATTTGTGTGTCCCAGGGCCCCTCCAAAATCCTTGGCGCGTCTCACCGGCATGATATTTATCGTTTGGCACCAGCCGTGCGTTGGCACTGCTGCGCGCCCCGTCGTGCTGCCTTTTTCTGAATCGCAGGCTCGGCAGGCGCGCGGCGCACGCCTTGGCGTCGAGACGCCGGCCACGCGCGTCGGGTTATCCCCAGGAGAGGAAAAAACACACACAGACACAATTCATCGTCGATCCCCAGGAAAGTATTGGAAAATATGGGAAGTGGGCGGGAAGACAAAAACCCAGAAAATACAGGAAAATATGGGGAATCATTTTATTTGTGTGTATTTATTTGTGTGTCCTTGGGCCCCTTGATATCCCCTCGCCCGCTCCTGAAGAGGCGCCGCCCGCGGGGTCCTGGATCCGGCGCCTACGCGCATCAGCAGTCAAGCTGGAAGCAGGCGCTCCGGGTCCTAAGGCCTCCCAGGAAGGAAAGCGCGGATGCCGAAGGGCGGCGCTGTGCGTCGGGGAAGCCTTGCGCTATGAGGCTGGCTCTGCGCATTTCGGGCTCCTGGGCTTTGTCATTGGACTTGTCCTCTTGGTGTCGCATGATGGTGGATAGTTCGCCAGATCACAACTCGGGCCTCCGGCGGCCGTTCGGGGCGACATTCGCACCCCTGGAACGCTCTCGGCGAGGCGCAGCTGCCGGAGACCATGCCGAGGCCAGGCAACCGACGCGATCTCGGCTCCCCCCCCTAGGCCTATCCTTAGATCAGGCCGCTCCCCCTACAGGCGGATTTTGGTGGAGGAATGATCGAACAAACAACAAGCACCTCAAACATCGGCAGACAAAAACATAGGAAAACTCGTCCCCAGACTATTTTTGACGATTCCTCCTGTAGAGGGACAGGCCCGACTTAAGCCTATCGCCCCCTTTCGTTGCCCCTGCTCCTCTGCCTCTCGAGTCCCGCCTCATTCATATATGCAAACAGTGCAGTGCGATCCAGATGGTGCAAGCTGTGTAATTGATACGTACATGCGGACATGTCAGCCACCGCACGAGGCGGCAACAAGGCGACCACTGACGGGCACCGGGCAAACAATCCGAAACATTCAGGCAGCACACGAGACGACCACGGGTGGGCAATGGGGGGAAACCCATAGCACCGCGACAGCTCCCATCACCACAACTGAGAGCCCCTTAGTGCAAGCAACGTTCGGGGACATCAGTCCGCTTGTCTTGATCTCTGGGCGGCATGGTTGAGGGACGAGTGGAGAGTCAGTTCTCCTGAGGTCCCTCACGAGGCCTGTGGAACCCACACACGGGCAAACATTTTCATAACATTTTCGGGTAGCTCAGGCAGGGGCAAATGTTACTATAAACTTGTGCCTCTGATTTTCGGTCCCTTCC
The DNA here is from genome assembly GCA_963575745.1 of Prorocentrum cordatum. Lineage (NCBI taxonomy): Eukaryota > Dinophyceae > Prorocentrales > Prorocentraceae > Prorocentrum > Prorocentrum cordatum. The sequence continues at coordinate 120,851 of CAUYUJ010014278.1, forward strand.
GCAGGGCGGCGACAGCGACCGCGTCGACGGCAACGACGGCGGCGACGGCCACGGCGGCGGCGACGGCGACGGCGACGGCGACCACGACGACGACGGCGACGGCAACGAGGCGCACGCGTGCCTCGGTCTTCGATCGGCCCCCCTTGCAGGGCGGCGGTGGCGGCGGCGGCATGTCCATGGGCGGCTTTCTCGGGATGCCGGTGCCCGGCTCCTTCTGCAGCCAGATCCGGGCCGCGAGCGCCGATCCCGCGGAGCGCGATTCGTCGTCGCCGTCGTCGTCGCCGCACTCGCCGCCGTCGCCCGCGTCGCCGCCATCGTTGCCGCCGCCGCCGCCGTCGTCGATTTCGCCGCCGCCGCTGGTGCCGCCGCTGCCGCCGCCGCCGCCGCCGTCGCTGCCGCCGTCGTCGTCGTCGTCGTCGTCGTCGTCGTCGTCGTCGTCGTCGTCGTCGTCGGCGTTGTCGTCGTCGTTGTCGTCGTCGTCGTCGTGGTCGAGGTCTTGGGTCCTCGTCGTCGTTGTCGTCGTCGTCGTCGTCGTCGCGGTCGTGGTCATGGTCGTGGTCGTGGTCGTGTTCGTGGCTGTTGTTGTGGTCGCGGTCATCGGCGTTGTCGTCGTTCCCGTGGTCGTGGTGGTCGTCGTCGCCGTGGTCGTGGTGATCGTCTTCGTCACCCTCGCCGTCGTGCTCGTCACCGTCGTCGCGGTCGTCGCCCCCGTCGCCGCCATCGTCGCCGCTGCCGTCGTACCCCCCCCCTGGCATCCAGGCGCCGCAAAACATATCGCGGCGGCCGGTGGTTGAGGGAGGAGGAGGAGGAGGAGGAGGAGGAGGAGGAGGAGGAGGAGGAGCAGGAGGAGGAGGAGGAGGAGGAGGAGGAGGAGGAGGAGGAGGAGGAGGAGGAGGAGGAGGAGGAGGAGGAGGAGGAGGGAGGCCGAGGAGCGAGGATGGCAGACGGAGGATGATCAGGAGGAGCCGGCGGACGAGGAGGTGTCCTCCCTATGTGTGTTGGGCCCGACGGTCCAGAAACTCCAAAAGGAGCCTGAGGATGAGGGTGCGGAGGAGGAGGAAAACGAGGAGGAGGAGGAGGAGGAGGAGGAAGAGTAAAAGGAGGAGAGGATGCGGAGGAGGAGGAGCAGCAGCGAGAAGGAGGTCGAGGAGGAGGAGGAGGAGGATGTGGAGGAGGAGGAGGAGGAGGAAGAGGAGGAGGAGGAGGAGGAGGAGGAGGAGGAGGATGGTGCGACCCGTGCCTGTCAGGCCGGTCGAGTCACCAGTCCAGTGCGATTGCGCAGTTCGGAGGAACGAGGAGTAGGAGGAGGAGCGAGGCGGGGCGAGGAGCGAGGAGGATTAGGAGGGTCAGAAGGGGAGGATTGATAGGAGAAGAGGAGGAGTAACGACGAGCGAGAAGGAGGAGGAGGAGCATGGAGGAGGAGGGAGCAGGAGGGAGGAGCATGGAGGAGCAGGAGGAGGAGGAGGAGGATGAGGAGGAGGAGGAGGAGGAGGAGAAGAAGGTAAGTGAATGCGTCTGCGACGCCTGGCATCCCGCGCAGGGAGGGCGGACCCTCCCTGACACCAGAGGGCACAAGGGCCGAGCCGAAGCTCCCTCTAAGCTCCCGCCTCCCCCCGCACGCAGGAGAGACCGAGCCCAGAGGAGGCCCCAGGGAGAGCCCGCCCCCCCCCCGACGCATCCCCATGCCTCAAGGCGCGAATGCCTTCACGAGCATGCCGCTCATGCCGAGAAACTTCGGAGGCATAGGCAGCCGAGCGACACGGCGTACTCCAATTCTGCCGACTCGACACTCGCCACGAAGAAGACCTCCGACGAATCCACCCCGAAACATTTGTAGATCAGCAGGAGCACGCCGAACCACACATCAGTGACTGGTGCCACTCGAAGCCCCTCGAGAAAGAAAGTGTGATTCGCAGCCACCACCTCCACCCAGATGAAGAGGGCCACGAGCAATATCAGCTGCTGGGCGCCCTCCCCGAGAGTCATCTCGACCACGACGTCGAAGCCCTCGAGAAGCACCCAGCCTGGAATATCACGATGCCGCCATGGCTCGACCGAAACTGCGCCCCTTCGAAGTGCGCTTGGCCAACCTCGAACTCTTGAGGCGAAAGGGCTGAGGAGGAGGAGGAGCAGCAGCAGCAGCAGCGAGTAGGAGGACGAGGAAGAGGAGGAGGAGGAGGAGGAGGAGGAGGAGGAGGAGGAGGAGCAGGAGGAGGAGGAGGAGGAGGAGGAGGAGGAGGAGGAGGCAGGAGGAGGAGGAGGAGGAGGAGGAGCAGCAGCAGGAGGAGGAGGAGGAGGAGGAGGAACGGGGGATGACACGTCGGCGGCTCGCTGCCTCCCCAATGCCCAATGGCCGATTGAGGCGGCTCTGTGCCCCGACAAGGGGAGGTGACGCAAAGGTCTGAGGGCGGCCTCGCACCGCGCGGCGGACGTGGGACCTCTGGAAGCCGAGCCGACGATTCGCCGCGTGTTTCCAGCAGTCTGGTAAGGCTTCGGGCTGCTCACCGAGAGCCCCGCCAGGTACTGGTCCGCGGGGCCCCCACGGATCCCCACGGGTGCACCATGGCTGTGCTGGGTGCGGTCGGCGGGCTGGTGAGTTGCAAGGCGACTGGCCCCTGCTCGTGCCTGATGCGCCTCATCGTACCTTGGCGTTGCCAGGGCGGTCTGTGCCGGGAAGCTATGCTCATGCCTCCCGCGGCGTCCCTGGGGTGCTCCGTGCCCCATGGTCGAGGTGTTGAGACCGCCCCGGACTATTCGGCTGGGACTGGTCGGGGGGGCTGCCCGTGCGCAACCCGAGGCAATTACCACCCCAGGCAGTCTGTGCTGTCCGGGCAGTGGCGCGCTCCAGCGAGGATCGGAAGGGTTCGCGTCAGTTCCTCGGCGCAAGGTGGCGGAAGGCCAGCGGAAGGCGGCGGAAGTAGGAGGAAAGGGGGGACGAGGGAGCAAGCACGCGACGACGCCCGCGCAAGCGGGAGGCCAGGGCGGCTAGGGTGAGGCCAACGGGCGGCAGGCGGAAAGGGGCAGGGGGAGGCACCATGGGCCAAGGCCACGTCGTCCGTGGCACGCTGGCGCGAGGAGCGATGCCGGGAGGGGTGGCGGGAGCAGGGGTGAACGAGCAGGGCCGGGCGGGGGGGGCCACTCCAGAGCCCTCCATCGCCGCGGAACAAGTGCATAGATACATTGATGTATATACTTATCTACAGTTGTACGTGCATGCATGCATACAAACAAACATGCATGCATGTATGCATACTTACATGCACACATACATACATACATACATCTACATACTTGGATACATGCATACACACAGGCAGGCAGGCAGGCAGGCAGACAGACAGACAGACGTACATACGCACATACATACATGCATACATACATCCATAGATGCCTACCTAAATACGTACATACGCACACACATACAACCCTACATGCATACATACATACATGCATGCATACAAACATGCATACGTACACATATTACACATGGATGTATAGACACATGCATGCATTCATACAAACATGTGCACTCCCATACACATACACACAGACAGACATCCGTACACACGCACGTCCACGCGTGCATACATTACAACCATCGGTACACATACATACATACGAACGCTCATATGTATATACACATGCATAAACTCATGCATGCGTACATGCGAACAACCATACATCTATCTATACATACCTACACAAATGTATACACGCATGTATGCATGCACACACGCAGGCATACACACACGCATACATACAGCCGTTCATACATACATACATACGTTCATGCGTGTATATATATATACATATATATACGCACAGGCAGACATACATACACATACACGTATACATAGACATGCAGACACACGCATGTACATACATACAGGCACGCATACATACATGCATACATGCATCATACATATGTGCACGCGTCCGCCTACACACAAACAAACATACATGCATGCAGACATTGAAACACACTCAGACACACGTACAAACATGAGTGAATCTATGTATACATTTACATTCACACACACATACATACCTACACACATGCAACTATCCATACATACATACATACATACATACATGCATACCGATTTACACCCCCTACATACATACGTACATACATACATGAATGCACGCTTACACCTAGATGCATACATACATACCTTGCGCCCAGAGCTGAACGGCTGGCGGCAAACTGTGTTTATCTCAGCATCGTCTAGCCTTTTCCGTCCCCAACGGGCCATGATGTTTCAACCCCACCAGCTCACCCTTCTAGGTGGGGACAGACCCCACGAAATGTCGCAGGTCTGGAATGTTGTTGCCTGTTGGGCGAGGCGGCCTGTGTCAGCGCTGCACTGGCCTCTGGGGGTAGCGTGTCCGTGGGCTCCGCGTCCAAGGCCGATGCATGGATTAGTGCGCGTGTCTCCGCCAGCGACGGGTCCCGTTTCCGTGCGGAATCGGCGCGCTCCGTCGCCAAATTAGGCAGCACTTGCATCGTGCTTGGGGTTGCCTTTCCCCGGTCCGTGGATCTGGCGCTCACGCGCCAGATTCACGGATCCGTAATACATGTCAGCGTGCGCCCGAATGCATGGTGTGAGCGGCGGGGGCACACGTGCCGTCACACGTTGCTGGCTCGCACTGCCGCAGGAGGCGTCCTCTGTGCCTGTGACGGCGAGGCCTCATCGACGCTCATGCGGTCTGGAGGAAGCGGCCGAGGCTTGCGTCAGACCTGCAGCAGCGTGCGCGACGCCGCGGTCCAGTATGCCGCATGAGCATCTGGGATCGCCCGGGGCTAGGACCGTCGCCCTGGCGCCAGCGGTCGCCGAACAGGGCCGCGGGCGAAGTCGCGGGCAGCACCCGCCTTGTCGAGGCCGCCGTCGCTATAGATCGCGCCGGGGAGCCGCTGCTCCTCGTGGGCCGAGCCCGCACTCGGGCTCGGCGCCCGTCGCCGCATCCGAATTCCTCGGCGTTGCTCGAGGGTGCGTTTGGGCGCGGCGGCGAGCGACGGAAGTGGGGGGCGGAGGAGCAACAGGGGCAGCCGGAGCAGCAGGGGCAGGGGCAGAAGGGTGAGGACGCAGCGGGGGAGGGAGAGGGGGAGGGGCCGGAGGAGGAGGATCAGGAACATGAGCAGGAGCAGGAGCAGGAGGAGGGTTACGTGCGAGGAGGGTGAGGAGGAGGGGGAGGGGCATCGGCAGGAGTGCGAGTGGGCGCCAGCGCACGCCTCCTCCCCCTCCCTCTCCTGCCTCCCTGCCTGCTCCCTCCTGCCCGCCCCCTCCCTCCTGCTCCCTCCCGCACCCTCCCTCCCCTCCCCCCCACGCCCCCGCGCGCGCGGGGTTGCGCGCCAGGGCGCGGAGGGGTATGGAGAAGGCGGCGACGACGACGACGAAGACGACGACGACGACGGGCAGCCACGACGACGCCGGCGACGCCGATGACGACGACGACGGCGACGGCGACGGCGACGGCGACGGCGACGGCGACGGTGAAGGCGACGGCGACGGCGGCGGCGACGACGGCGGTGGCGGCGGCGGCGACGACGAGACATGTCGACGAAAACGAAAACGACGACGACGCCGATCCCGACCACGATGACGGCCACGCACATTACGCCCTCGGCGGCGACGACGGCAGCGACGACGACCACGGCCACGCCAACGCCCACGACGACGACAACGACCACTGCGCCCGATCCTTTTCGTTTCTCGCTCTCCTCCGATCCGTTTCGAACTCCGATTCTCGATCCTGCCCGAACGCCTCGATCTTTCCCCTCGTCGAACTCCAATCCTCCTTGGCCCCCGAGCCGCCTCGATCGACGACGGGCTGAGGACGTGCAGATCCACTTCAAGGTGCCCGATCGACTGGCGGGTGCCATCATCGGCAAGGGCGGCGAGCAGCTCAAGCAGGATTCTCTTTCTTTCCGTATGATGCAGTTTTAGCCTGCGTGGACCCCAAGCGGTGTGTGTGTCTAGCAAAATGAATTATGCACTAGATGTGGTGAAATCTAGGTTGTGCACACCATGTTGTGTAATCAGGGTTCTGCATTATCTGTTGTGCAATTTATACTGTGCAATATGTGCTGTGTAATCTATGTCGTGCAGTATGCGGTGCAGTATCTGTGGTACACGCGATGTAGCATAATGTACGTTGTGCAACCCATTGTTGCCATCAAGGAGATACAATTCATGTTGTGCAGAATGTATGGTGCAATCTATGTTGCGCACTACGCGGTGCAACATCTGTTGTCAGAGGGTGCAATCTATGCGTTGCAACTTGTGCTGTGTGGTATGTGTGGTTCGATCTGTTCGATGCAGTCTGCGTGCAGCCTCCCCTGAGCACAGGCCCTCCCAGAGCACCAGCCAGAGCATCAGCAGGACCCAAAGAGAGACAGGGACGCTCTCCAAGCCAGGGCCCCGTGTGCGTGGGGGGCACCTGCCGTGCAGGTCTTGGCCTCACCGTCGCTCTTCGGGCTGTGCCTGCATGGAGGCGGCGGCGTGCGCACGTGCCTCGGACGGCCCTCCCCCCTCCCCCCCCCCGACATGCCAGCAGACCTGCCCGGACCCAAGGAGAAGCAGGGACGTTCTCCGAGCCGCGGTCCTGTGTGGGGGGGGCCGCCTGCGGTGCAGGTCTTGGCCTCACCGTCGCTGCGGCTGCGGTGCCCGGAGGCCGTGGCGTGCGCACGTGTCTCGGGCCGCTTTCGCCCCATCGGGTGCGCCTCCGCGCAGGCAGGTGCGCGCGCGGGGCCGCGGACCTCGCGGACGCCGACGCTCGACGCACGACAGGTGCATCTCGGCAGGGCCTGCAGGAGAGCCAGGCTGAAGCACAAATGCCCTCCTCCTCCTCCTCCTCCTCCTCCGCCCTCCTCCTCCTCCTCCTCCTCTCCTCCTCCTCCTCCTCCCCTCCTCCTCCCTCCTCCTCTCCTCCTCCTCCTCCTCCTCCTCCTCCTCCTCCTCCTCCTCCTCCTCCTCGTCCTCCTCCCTCCTCCCTCCTCCCGCCTCCCTCCTCCCTCCTCCCGCCTCCTCCTCCTCCTCCTCCTCCTCCTCCTCCTCCTCCTCCTCTCCTCCTCCTCCTCCTCCTCCTCCTCCTCTCCTCCTCCTCCTCCTCCCTCGTCCTCCTCCTCCCTCCCTCCCTCCTCCTCCTCCTCCTCCCTCCCCACCTCCCTCCTCCTCCTCCTCCTCCTCCTCCTCCTCCTCCTCCTCCTCCTCCTCGTCCTCGTCCTCGTCCTCGTCCTCGTCCTCCTCCTCCTTGGGCGAGCCGCAGGCGCAGGCAGGCGTGGGGCGTCGGGAGAGCCGCGGCGCGGCCCGTGCGCTGGCCCTGCCGGCCCACAGGGAGCCCAGCAGCAGGCAAGCGGCAGGGGAGCGGGATGGCCAGAAGGCACGGCGGGCAACAAGCATCTCATCGTTGTGGAGGACGATCAATGGAGGTGGATAGACCTCCTACCCAGACGCCTCGATTCAAAAATTAGCCGTTTTCGGTTCGCGAGGGGGCGTCGCGGCCGTCCTTTTTGCGGGTCCGGGTCCGTCGGTTTCGGTGCCAGGCCGTCTTCACTAAGGGGAGGTTTGCTAAGGGGAGCTTTGTCCACCGCCGAGATCAATGGAGAGGAGGCATGATGCCAAACAATCTCTAGATGTCTATTTCACGTGTGAAGCAGGTGTTATAGACATGTGAAAAAAACATGTTTAAAGACATGTATCAACCCAAGTATAGGACATGTATCCGACTTGTTAGCACATGTTCAACCCAAGTATAGGACTATTAGGGTGTCCATTGTGGTGGCATCCACAATCTTATCGGGACCTCGCAAAGGGGGGGCCACAGGGGGGGGTGAGATCGTTCTGTTGGCGCATCGAACCGCGGAAACACTATGCGGAATGAGGTCTCCGGCCACCGCCGGAACCCAAGGGGCGTCGACAATCGGGGCGCGCGGGGTCATCGTTTTTCGGAAATCCGATGCACCACCGGATCGAACTCACCCCCCCCCTCAGCGTCCCCACCCCACTTTGGTGGGCCCCGATCTTAGCTGCCGTGATACGCCCGTTTTGAAACGCCGCACGTGCCGTGTTCGAGACGTCCGCGTCAACGCGCTGCGCGTGAGCTCGACGTGGTGTGGCCCACGTTGTGGTGACGTATCGCGCCAAACGTACTTGTTCAATCTGCGTGTTGAGCTTCGTGTCAGCACGCTACGAGTTGCGTGTTGCGCATCGTGGCGGCGCATACAGCAATATGCACATTTACACGCATGAGCCTCCATCCTCCTCCCTTTCTCTTGACCATCTCCGAGGCGGGGCTTCATCTATAACGGCCGCCTCGGCGATCGATCTTCGAGGACCTCGGCGTGCGGTGGACATGAGTACACCCGAGTCCATTGGGGCCCAAGTATCTTGATATCCACCGGCTACTTACTGGGGCCCCAGGACGTAGGTTCTCCAGGCGGTGGGCATGGACACATCCCCGCCTCGCGCCATCCCCCCCCTGTGCTCTCCTCCCTGCCTCATCTTCCGTTCTTCCCGTGCTTCCTCAGCGTCTTCTTCCTTCCTCCTGCACCTTCGTCTCCCTTCTCCTGCCGGCCGACCTTCTCATCCTGTTCACGCGCAGGTGGGGCTCCTGTGGACCTCTGTCCCTGCGCCGAGGTCACCGACGAAGCGAGCGAACCGTTTCGAGCCACACGCCGCTCCGCTCTGCCTCTTCGGGGGCGGCCCCGCCGTCCGACGAGGGTCGCAGCCGCAGAAACGAGAGCCGCTCCCCAGACCTCGACGCAAGCCGGCTGCAGGGCGGGGGCGGGGGGACGGGCCTCCTCTCGTGCTGCAGGACAGCCGGCCCCGAACCCGTCCCCCCGGAGTCGGGTTCGGAGGTCGCCGCGGCGAACTGCGGCGTCCACGCATCGGGGCACAGCTCCCTGTGTCAAGGCGCGGCATGCCCCCCCCCAGCCCCCCCCCCCCCCGTTCTGTGACGCAGACGTGGCGCATAGTGAACAGTTGACCAGCTGGCGACAGGGAGCGGGGGAATGTGCGCTCATCACGGGCAGTCCTGTCGTCAGGATCGGGTGGCGCGGTCCAGGATACGGATCTATTGGGAGGCCCTGCTGATCGCCATCCCTGGCTCAATTCCTTTTTTCTTGGTCAGGGGCCGACTCCCACGCAACCGACTCGTAGAGCTTCCCTAAGAGCGTTAGCGGTGAAGCTAGAAGAGTAATTCCGGCGCGGTGGGGGGCTAGTTGGCAAAAAACATCTCGGCAGAAGTTTTGCATCATTCTGCTCGATGGAAGTTCGACTTCTCAACATTCGATAATCCGTTAGAGCTCTAGTATTTTTGTCCCTCCCTCTTCGATCTGATTCCCGCTCGCCACCTTAATCTCAGGTCGATCGGGTACCTATTACTGCCAAAAAGCGCGGCCGGGCACGCCTGCCTCCTCCCTCCTCCCTCCTCCCTCCTCCTCCTCCCTCCTCCCTCCCTCCTCCCTCCCTCCCTCCTCCTCCTCCTCCTCCTCCTCCTCCTCCTCCTCCTCCTCCTCCTCCTCCTCCTCCTCCTCCTCCTCCTCCCTCGTTGTGGAGGACGATCAATGGAGGTCGATCGCGCACCTCTTACTGCCAAAAAGCGCGGCCGGGCACGCCTGCCCGGCGTGTCGCGCCGCAGGCCCCAGCCCGCCGCGCCTCGGGGCGCGCCCCGGGGCGCCCGGGGCGGGCCCACGGCGCGCCGGAGCACGGGGGGCGCCGCTCTCTCCGCGCGTCTGGCTCTGGCCCTGCTCGGAAGCCGGGCAAGGGCTGCTAAATCCGTGGCTGCTAAAATCGACCTCCGGGAAGTTGTCTTCGTCCTTCCGGGAAGAAGTCCGTTGACTGTTTCGCGTGCCACGCCTCATTCCGGGAAGTTGTTTTTTCATTTCGGGAGGGCCGTTTTAGCAGCCACGGTTTTAGCAGCCCTCGCCCAGCTTCCTACCTGCTCCGGAGGGCCCCCCTGGGCTCCGTGCGGATCGAAGGTGGGAGGACCTCCTGCCCTGACGCGTCGATGAGCGAATTGGCCGTCTTTGGCTCGCGAGAGGGCGTCGCGGCCGTCCTTTTTGCAGGTCCAGGTCCTTCGGTTTCGGTCCTATAGGCCGTTTTCACGAAGGGGAGGTTTGTCCACCGCCGAGACGGGGGCAGAGCAGGGGATAGCCCAAAAGCCCCCGTGGAGCCATGACCCGGTTTTCTGGGGGGCCCTTGGGCGAGACGCTGGCCTCGCCCCGGTGAGCAGGCGCCAGCGGTCCAAGAGCCTTGCCCAGGATCCTGCCTCCTGCGGGGCGCAGCAACACACGGTCGGCGGCGCCTGCAGGTCCTATGGCGTGTTTCGCCGGGGCCGCCGCCGCGGCACGCGGAGCAATAGTGCCTCACCCTGAGCTCGGCCGCCTGGATGGCACCACCCACCAAACCACCCAACCCAACCCGAAGGCCTCAATCTGCCATCCATTTCCAGTGTGGGGGGGGGTCGGGGAACATTGAAAAAAGCATATGGAACCCGTACTCCCCCCAATCCGAAATTCGGGTCAAATTCGGGTCTTCGGGTTGGGTTGGGGTGCACTGGTCACGATGGGGTCGGAGGAGATGGGGTCGGAGGAGCGCGCCGCATTACCGATGCATCGGCGATGCGGCTCGATGCGGTGCCCGTGTTTCTCCACGCCGACGTCGCCGATGCGTCGCCGACGTCGGCGATGCGTCTCCGGTGCATCGCCGGTGCATCGCCGATGCATGGCCTGCACCTGAGCGTCAGGCGTTGCAGCTTTTTCACACCGGGTCTTCTCGTCCAGTCTTGGGGCCGGGGACCCTCACAGATCGACGCAGCTCGAAAGTTGTCACAAAAAGAAGTGGCTAGGCCTCCTGTCTCGACTTTGTGCGATGTTGCATGTTTTTTTGTTGCAACTTCGGATCTCAGGGGGGGAGGAGGAGGAGGAAGAGAAGGAGGAGGAGGAGGAGGAGGAGGAGGAGGACCAGGATAAACCTAAGACGCATCAGCGATGTTGCAATAAGCCCTTACTCCAAGCTCCCTTTTCATAGGGCCCTACAGGAATTGTTCTGAATGCGGGAAATGCCACGTTGGAAAACGAACGTCAGAGAACCCTCAATCTTACCCCAACACCATTCCTGGGACGTCAGCGTCGCGAGTCAACCTGACTGTTGCGTCCTGAAACCTCAACCGTGTCAGAAATCCAGTTCTGTGGCTTCCACACCGCGAATCAAGATTATTGCTGCGTTCTGACAGTCCTATATCTTGCCAGAACACCATTCCTGGGACTCCGCACACGTTAAGCCATGAACCTGTTGCAAACTTTGAAGACCGATCATAATGAGCAAGGCGTTGAGGCGAGAGCCACATTTTGAAACAGGACCGCCCTTCATCCGTGAAACTGCTGTAAACTTTTATGGCGGATGCGCGCGGCGCCAAGGCGAGAGCCACGTTTTGCCAACGGAAGTTGTTGTAAGTTGCAAGCTCCAGGATCAGAACTGCTGATGAAGTCTCAGGCGACCCCCCAAGCCCGCCCTACTGACACGTCTGGGGGTGCGACCAGAAGAAGTTGTTGATAAGGCAGAGGGATGGGGGAGGAGGAGGAGGAGGAGGAGGAGGAGGAGGAGGAGGAGGAGGAGGAGGAGGAGGACCGACCATAGCTGAGGCACAGCAGGCTCCCCGAGCCCCGCAGCCAGTGGCATGCAGGGCCTGCGGGGACGTCCGCTGGCGCACGCCCGGGGCGCCCGGCGGCGCGCCGCGCCGCAGCCGGCGGCGCGCCCGCGGCGGCGCGAGCGGGGCGTCGCGCCCCCGTGGCCGGGGCGCGCGGGGGAGCGGCCGCGCCTCGGGGCTCAAGCGACGGGGGTCGGTCCATGCAGTGGCGGGGCGCGATGCGCCCGCCAACTGTGGAGCACTCCATCGTTGAGTCGCCACTTGCCCAGGCCACCAGGTCCCCAAGGACTCCCACAGGGCGCTGGGTTCCCAACGAGTGCCCTACTTTAGTCGTAAACGGCTCCCCCCCCGAAAAAGAGACGGGGGTCCATGCAAACGGGGGCCAGCCAGAGCGCCCGATCTTGCAGGAGCCTGCAGGGCCAGGGTCGCATTGACCAGGGTCTGGGTGCAGGGTCCTGCAGGATCTTGCAAAGGTCCTTGGCGCTGACCCCCGGGTTTGGGGTGCAGGATTTGTTGCAGGACCTCGCAGGGTTCTGCAAGGCCTGACTGACCCGGGTGTGGGTTGACCCGGGTCAGAAGATCCCCGACGCGCGAGAGCGCTAGATGGCCATCGCCCCCCCCCGCGGCCCCTCGCGACGCGCGAGGCGGTGGCGAGCACTGCGGGGGGCGGCAGGTTTCGTGCCGATGATTCCGACTCGGTTCGGTTCGGCTTCGCTCGGTTCGGAGTCCGATTCGATTCGGCTGTGGGTTCCGATGTGGGCCCCATGTGGGCGTCGGTTTTGCAGTGGAGCCCTCAGCAGCCTGCCGATTTCGGCAGATTCGACTTTTCCCAACTTGGCTGCCTCCGCCGATCCGATTCACTTCGGTTGCCGATCGAACTTGTCGATTCAATTCTGGGCTCTCCTGGGGCTGGGTCGGGGGTCCTTTCCGTTTTTTCTTGCGTGTTGCTCTATCGGCCCGCATGTGTGCGACGTGCCTGAGACTTTTTGCGCGCCGTGGTCTCCACCAACTGCGCACCAGAACCAACTGAGCACCGCGGCGCGACGGCCCTCGCATCGTGAAAAAATATGCTTTTGTCGCGGACCCGTCGAGCGCGCAGGTCGGTCGAGCAGCCTAGGGCTCCCCGGGAGCTCCCGAGCGCTCTCCAGGTGCTCCCAGAGGTCACCGGGAGCTCCCAGGAGTTCCCCAGGTGCTCCCAGGAAGCGGAAGTACAGGGCGGCCGCGGGATGGGGAGGCGGCAAGGGTGGTCAGCGCAGACCAGGCTGGTCCGCGTCGTGACGAAAGCCCGACGGAAGGATTTTCAGTGTGTTACGCCTCCTGGGGCCCTCGCCAGGCCGCAGAGCCGTCCAGCAAAAACCGCCCTGGATGACGAGCCCGTCCTGGGGAAGCAGTGAGACCTCTGGGGGGCCATGCTGCGGGCAAAATCACGACGTCGGGGGGTTGGGGGGGAAACCCTCTCGGAAGGCAGGGGGGCCTCCCGGAGGTCCCGCTCGCCTCCCGAGAGGCCTCCCTCGCAGAGGCCATCCCCCACTGCCTCCCAGGAGGCCTCCTGCGGAGCCCCCCGCGCCGCCCGAGAGTCAGCCTCCCCCCCCCTCCCCCTCTGGAGAGACCGCCCCCCCTCCAACCCCCCACTGCCTCCCAAGAGGCCTCCTGCGGAGCCCCCCGCGCCGCCCGAGTCGGCCTCCCCCCCGAGGGCCCCTCTGGAAAGGCCGCCGGGCGCGAAGTGCGTTAGAAGCTGGGCGGGCGAGAGCCTCTGGGGGGTGCCGCCTCTGCCCCCGACCAAGGGCCACCGACGTGGAGCCCCCGGAGGTTTTGGCCCCCCGCCCCGCGGGGCTCTCCTCCTCCTCCTCCTCCTCCTCCTCCTCCTCCTCCTCCTCCTCCTCCCCCTCCTTCTCCTCCTCCTCCTGCTCCTCCTCCTCCTCCACCGCCCCCCGCCCCTCTTCGTCCCGAGCCGTCCTCTGACGGCCCAGTGGCCCCATGGGAGGTTCAGAAAGTCAGAGGAGGTCGAGTGGAGACGGCGGCAGTCCGCCTTCGGGGGGGGGGGGAGGGCGGGCGCCTCGTCCCCACGGCCGGCCGCAGCGCCGAGAGCTGGCGCGCTTGCCAGAGGGTTCCGGGGACCGATGTGGAGCTGCCGTCTCAGCTCGCCCTCCTCCTCCTGATCTTCATGGCCCACACTGTCCGCCCACGTGGCCTCTCTGCGGCCCCGCCGGGTTCTCCGATGGCCTCGGTCTTTCGCTCGTCGGCCTCCTCGGCTCGGCCGGCGCGTGCTCGGCTGTGCTGCCTCGGTGGGCGGGCGGCCCTGGGGAGGAAGGCAGGAGTCGGCGGTTCGAGTAGGGGATCGGCTACAGAATTGGTTTGCCCCAGAATTGATGTTTCTTGTCGGATCCACGTGCAATTCGTAGAACTTTCGCAGATGTGCGAATAGTTGACGTATGTTTGTTGAAGGTACTTTGAAAACGGCCACACCTTCGACTTTGGAGCTGCCCGGACACGTTTAAGGCGACTGCGCGCGGCGCTGAGCTATACACGTAGTTTGAAAACGATTGGTCTTCCACTTCTGAGTTCTTGTTTATCAGGACAGTACGTTGCAAGGAGGTCTTAAGCGAAACGCGACATGGGGTCTTAAGAGGGGCCTTTCCTATGGGGTCCACAAGCGGAGCTACAGTAGTTTGTTGCGTGATCTACCCGCTTAACGTTTGTGCGCGACTGTGACGAAGTGCAGCGCCTGTGGATGCAAGCACTGCATCAGCCAGATCCATTACGTTCGAGAACATGATTGCGAAACTTCCTGCCGAAAAGTTCTGCCAACGTTTCCTAATTTACTTGCAGGAAAGCTTGCTAGGTTTAGTAAGCACGTTCGCCCCTCCAGCGTAAACAGCAAATGACTTAAGCTTGTTTGAAGAAACTTGCGATCACCTGGCCCTGCTTTCATACATCATGTTTTCCATGATCAGATTACGGGCTGTATTTCATGAACAAGCAAAGTTTTGGAACATGTGCATGCCAGCTATTGTCAATAGGTGTTTGCAAACAGCGAGGTAACAGTTTATCGCATCACATCAGTGTTACATTCGCGCGCACGAGCTATTGCATACCAAGCGTTGCGCAGGGTATTGCAACATGTATGTGTGGAGTACGAGCTAGTGCATGCACTATTGCGCACATGCTCATGACCCTCTGTTCAAAAGACCCCATAGCCCGAGTCCGAACTTTGAAGGACGAGGGATGGAGGATGAGGAGGAGAAGGAGGAAGAGAGAGGCAAGAGGTGGTGGAGAAGGAGCAGGAGACGGACTGGACGAGGAGGAGGAGGAGGAGGAGGAGGAGGAGGAGGAAGAGCAGGACACGGGGAGGAGAAGGAGGAGGAGGAGGAGGAGCGAGAAGGAGGAGGATGAGGTCGAAGAGGACGGGGAGGAGGAGGACGAGGTGGAGGAGGCCGAGGGAACAGTGGGGAGGAGGAGGACGAGGATGAGGATGAGGAGGAGGAGTAATTAGGAGGAGGAGGACCAGTGGAAACCCAAGAGTCATCAACGATGCTGGAATTAGCCCTCCCTCCAAGCTCCATCTTCATAGGCCCCTGCAACTGTTCATTTCCATGAGGGAACTGCCTCGTTGGAAGACAACAGTTTGAAGATCTTGAAGCGTGCCAAAACATGGTTCTCGGGAATTCAACGCCACGTATCAACCTGACTGCTGCGTCTTGACGATCCACAGTCGTGTCAGAACGCCGTTGTTGGGACTTCAACACAACGAATCAACATAACTGTTGCGCCCGCATAATCATGAACCCATCAAAAACACAATTTCTGGTACGTTGACCATGGGAATCCTTGAACATCTGGCAAATTAGCAAGCAACGGATTTGCGCGGCTCTAAGCCGAGAGCCGCATTCCGAGAAGGATCCGCCCTCAATCCATGAAACTCTTGCACATGTCTTAAACGAATGTGCGCGGCGCTGAGGCGAGAGCTACAGTTTGAAAACGACTCGCCCTCAATCCGTGAAGTCTTGCAACTTTTCAAGACGACTGTGCGCGTCGCTGAGGCGAGAGCCACATGTTGAAAACCATCCGCCCTGAATCCGCGAAACTCCTGCAATTTTTTAAGACGAATGTGCGCGGCGTTGAGGCGAGAGCCACATGTTAAAAACCACCCGCCCTCAATCCGCGAACCTCTTGCAATGGTACGAATGTGCGCGGCGCTCAGGCGAGAGCCACGTTTTGAAAATCACCCGCCCTCAATCTGTGAACCTCGTGCAATGTTTTAAGACGAATGTGCGCGGCGCTACGGCGAGAGCCACATTTTGAAAGCGGCCCGCCCTCCATCTGTGAAGCTGCTGTCATTTTGTAAGCTTCAGAATCATAAATGGTGAGGAAGTCTCAGGCGAAAAGCCCGGCCCGCCCTTAAAAGTGGCCTCGGGGTGCGACAGGGAAGATGTAGCTATAAGGAGAAGGAATGTAATTTGGAGGAGGAGGAATAGGAGGAGAAGGAAGAGGAGATGGAGGAGGAGGAGAAGGAGGAGGAGGAGGAGGAGGGGGAGCAGCAGGAACCGGTGGGGAGGAGGAGGGAGAGGAAACGGGGAGGAGGAGGAGGAGGAGGAGGAGGAGGAGGAGGAGGAAGAGGAGGAGGACGTCTCCAGAGGCCCCTTGAGGCTCCCGCAGGTCCCTGCAGGGGGGCGAGGGGGGGGGGCCTGGGCCGAGGTCACCATGACGTCGCGCGAGGGCGGCTCGGGCCGCTTCGCCATCCTCCAGGGCACCTACGAGGCCTGCATGGCGGCGGAGCAGGAGCCGCCGCTCTCTTGAGCCCTTGGGGCCGAGGCCGCTCCTGCCCCGTGGGGGGGCGCCGATCTCCAGGCCTCTCGACGCGAGGCCTGGGAAACCCGGGCGAACTGGCCCTGCAAGCAGCAGGTCGCGATGGGAGGTCTGTGGGCGTCTCCGCCCTCATAAGGTTCCCCGTCGGGCCCCGGGGCCGTCGACCAACGAGTGGGATGAACGGCGGGGCCCGGGGACGGGGTCGGGACTTCTGGGGACCCCGCCGGGCACAAATCAAGACATCAGATCTCTAGGACGGAGCCTACGGTCAGGACCGTTGGCTCCACGTGTCGCGCCGCCAATTCTTGCCCACCACGCCTCGGCGCGACACGCGAAACACGTCCGCGGTTCCCCAAGCGTCAACGTCCCGAGTTCTGAGCCACCCGCAGAGCGGAGCGACACGCTATCAGCTGGCAGGGCATGGCGCGTCGCCGGGGCCGCCGCCGCGACACGCTCACGCAAAAGTTGCTGACCGTAATCAGAGATGCGCCCGCTTGGAGTTGCGCGGCCGCAGGCGGAGGTTAACGCTCGTCACGCTTCGCGCCCGACGCTGCCTGGCGCCAGGTCGATCCATAGGGCGAGCGGGCCGGCTGACGTGCACGTTGTGGACGTGGGAACAATTGTCTCAGCGCGGGCCCTGCGCTCTTTTCCAGGCACTTTCTCTCCAGGGGCAAATCCCAGATCTCCGTCGTCACGAGCGGTATTCCCCAAACAGTGCTTGCTCTTAGGTGTAATTATTAATGGGCCAAGGAGCTGTTTCTGGGTGTTTGTTCAACGACGGTGTGCTCGCCGTCGCCACCTCGACGTCGCCCGTAGTCGGGGCCTGGGTGTTGGTCTTGCGGCTATGTTCTCGCCGTCGCCGCCGCTTCGCCGCCGGTCGTCTGGGCCTGCACGTCGGGCCCACCGCCTTGTGGTTGCCGTCGCCGCCCCGTCGCCGCGTTGTCGCTGCGCGCAGCCTCGTGGCCGCATTGTTCTGCATTGCTTTGTATTGCAGCGCATTGCTTTGCATTGCTTTGCATTGCTTTCGGCTACTCTGCACTACTTTGCGCTATTTTGCATTGCTTCGAATTGGTTTACTTTGTTCCCAACCATCCTGTGGTGTTGGGTCCTCGTTTTGAAGAGACGGTGCCCCGCGTCCTTATCCTCCTCCTCTCCTCCTCCTCCCCCTCCTCCTCCCTCCTCCTCCCTCTCCTCCCTCCTCCCTGCGTTTCACCCACCCATTACACCGCTTCGTGGCTCCATAGGGAGCTCCACCGAAGGCCCAAGCGGCAGGGTCCGCATGCAGTTCCACCTCCATTTCGGCGCACCCCTCACACGTTTCGTGGTCCCATAAGGTGCTCCACCGAAGGCCCCAGTGGCAGGGTCCGCATGCAGTTCCACCTCCATTTCGGCGCACCCCTCACACGTTTCGTGGCCCCATAGGGTGCTCCGCCGAAGGCCCCAGTGGCAGGGTCCGCATGCAGTTCCACTTCCATTTCGGCGCACCCCTCACACGTTTCGTGGCCCATAGGGTGCTCCACCGAAGGCCCCAGTGGCAGGGTCCGCATGCAGTTCCACCTCCATTTCGGCGCACCCCTCACACGTTTCGTGGCCCCATAGGGTGCTCCACCGAAGGCCCCAGTGGCAGGGTCCGCATGCAGTTCCACCTCCATTTCGGCGCACCCCTCACACGTTCGTGCCCCCTCCACCGAAGGCCCCAGTGGCAGGGTCCGCATGCAGTTCCACCTCCATTTCGGCGCACCCCTCACACGTTTCGTGGCCCCATAGGGTGCTCCGCCGAAGGCCCCAGCGGCAGGGTCCGCATGCAGTTCCACCTCCATTTCGGCGCACCCCTCACACGTTTCGTGGCCCCATAGGGTGCTCCACCGAAGGCCCCAGTGGCAGGGTCCGCATGCAGTTCCACCTCCATTTCGGCGCACCCCTCACACGTTTCGTGGCCCCATAGGGTGCTCCGCCGAAGGCCCCAGTGGCAGGGTCCGCATGCAGTTCCACCTCCATTTCGGCGCACCCCATCACACGTTTCGTGGCCCCATAGGGAGCTCCACCGAAGGCCCCAGCGGCAGGGTCCGCATGCAGTTTCACATCCATTTCGGCACACCCCTCACACGTTTCGTGGTCCCATAGGGTGCTCCACCGAAGGCCCCAGGGGCAGGGTCCGCATGCAGTTCCACTTCCATTTCGGCGCACCCCTCACACGTTTCGTGGCCCCATTGGGTGTTCCGCCGCGCACCTCTCACACGTTTCGTGGCCCCATAGGGTGCTCCGCGGAAGGCCCCAGTGGCATGGTCCGCAGGCAGTTCCATCCCCATTTCTTCGCACCCCTCACCACACGTTTCGTGGCCCTATAGGGTGCTCCACCGAAGGCCCCAGTGGCAGGGTCCGCATGCAGTTCCACCTCCATCTCCGCGCACCTCTCGCACGTTCCGCGGCCCCATAGGGTGCTCCACCCAAGGCCCCCGTGGCAGGTCCGCATGCATTCCCCCCTCCATGTCGGCGCACCCCTCACACGTTTCGTGGCCCCATGGAGTGTTCCACTCAGGGCCCCATTGGCAGGTTCCGCATGCAGTTCCCTCTCCATTTCGGCACACCGTTTCCACGTTTCGCGGCCACCAAAGGCCCTGGTGGCAGCGCCCGCACCTGGTTCCACCCTGCATTTCCGCGCACCCCTCAAACGTTTCGTGGCCTCAAATGGGGCTGCAACGACGGTTCCGGTGGCAGCGTCCGCATGGCGTACCCGTGCCAATTTTGGCACCCCCGTCACACGCGTCGTGGCCCCAGAGGGAGGTTCACCGAGGACGATACCCACACTTGCGTTACACACAGCTGTACATGGTTGGGTCCTTCGCCGGAATATTTTTTTTGCTTTGATTTGTGCTGCCCTGCATTGATTTGCATTGCTTTGCATTGCTTTCCTATCCTACGCATTGGTTTTCGTTGACTCTCGTCGCCACATTATGTTGCGTCGCTTTGCTTTGCAACGTATTGCGTTGTGTTACTTTGCGTTGCTTTGCGCTACTGTGCTTTGCGTTGCATTGTTTTGCACTGCTTTTTGTTTGCGTTGCGCTGCGCTGCTACGCATTGATTGGCATTGCATAGCATGATTTTCTCCCTGTGCTGATTGTCATCATTGCTTCGGATGACTTCACGTTGTTTCCCATTGCAACGCATTGCTTTGCACTGCCTGGCGTTACTCCGCATTGCGTTGCGCTACTTTGCAGCACATCACACCCATCTGCATTGCTTTCGTTGCGTTGCTCTGCGCTGCCCCGCACTGCTTTAGATCGCTTGTTTCCCCTAGCAGTGCTTCTGCTCAGGGTTTCTCTCTCCTTGTCTAAGGCAATGGACCTACGCTCTCGCCGTCGCCGCCCCGCCGCCCCCTCCTCGCCGCCGGTCGCCTGGGCCCGAGCGTCGGTCTGGCGGCCATGTTCTCGCCGCCGCCTCCCCGTCGCCGCATTGCTTCGCTTTGCTTCGCACCGCTTTGCAGTGCGCTGC
>CAUYUJ010014278.1:148300-150800 GCA_963575745.1 Prorocentrum cordatum
CGGTAGTTTTAGTATTAGTTTTTGTCATTTTATTGGTAGTAGTAGTAGTCGGAGTTGTAGCAGCAGTAGTAGTAGTAGTAGTAGTAGTAGAAGTAGAAGAAGTAGTAGTAGTAGTAGTTGTGGTAGTAGTAGTAGCAGCAGTAGTAGTAGTAGTAGTAGTAGTAGTAGGCGTAATAGTAGTAGTAGTAGTAGTAGTAGAAGTAGTAGTTGTAGTAGTAGTACAGGTAGTAGTAGTAGTTGTAGTAGTAGTAGTAGTAGCAGTAGTAGTAGTAGTAGTAGTAGTAGAAGTAGAAGTAGAATTAGAAGTAGAAGTAGTAGTAGTCGTGGTAGTAGTATTAGTAGCAGCAGTAGTACTAGTAGTAGTAGTAGCAGCAGTAGTAGTAGTAGTAGTAGTAGTAGTAGAGGAAGTAGTAGTAGGCGTAGAAGTAGTAGAAGTAGTAGTAGTAGTAGTAGTAGTAGTAGTAGTAGTAGTAGTAGTAGCAATAGTAGAAGTAGTAGTTGTAGTAGTAGCAGCAGTAGTAGTAGTAGTTGTAGTAGTAGTAGTAGTAGTAATAGTAGTAGCAGTAGTAGTAGTAGTAGTAGTAGAAGTCGTGTTGATAGTAGTAGGAGGGAGAGATCCCTCGTCCCACTCCGTCCGCTCCCGCATACTCTTTCCTCGTTCTGCCTTCTCTCCTCGTTCGTGCAGCGACCAGTTACCGGAAGTTGATGGCCTCAACACAACACAACGAAACAAGGAAATGCACACGAAGTAGATCAGCGACCTTCTTCCTTCACCCAGAAGAAGTCGACATGTGAATCCCGACGTATCTCGAAGGGCAAATCTGTCCCCCAAAGCGAATGCATCACCCCCTCCAAATCAGCTGGATTGTCTTTACCTGGGACTCCACTTTCCCCCCCCGCTGCCTCCGCGCTTCCACGTCCACAGGCCGCAACCTCTTCCACCTCACTAATGGCAGGAACTTTGTCTTGGCGTGCCGTGCCGCTTGTTCTGACCCACCACGCTCCGGCGCGTGACGGTAAACATGTCCTGTTCCCCGAGCGTCGGGATCCGGGCCTTTCCCAGCCTCCCGCCACGTGGAGCGGAGCGACGCTCCATCATCCTGCAGGGCATGGCGTGTCGCCGCGGCCGCCGTCGCGGCACGCTCAGCAACAGCTCCTGAGCGTACCGCATCCTCCGCTTCCGCTGCAGCCCCGCTCTCCTGAGCCGTGCGATGCACACACGGCGCACCTGACGGGCACTGGTCGAGCAGGGCTGCGTAGGCACGGCCCCTTCTCTGCAAAGTGCTCGCGCTGGACCATCCTTTTTCGCCCCTCCCTCTTGCCTCCCCCCCTTTCTGAGATTCCCCCTCCCTCCCTCCTCCTCCCCCTCCCCCCCTCCGTTTCGTGTGCACTTCTTCAGGGGGGCGTCCGGAGCCAGAGATGCATCAAGGAAAAGTCTGCCAGTACAGTTTGGCGACACATGCGTGTGAAAAGGTGTCACCTGTAGCCACGACGGCTCGGCATGACCTGTCAGAGAGGCGCCTGCTCGCTCAGCCTCACGAGTCGCACGGGCCCCTGTTCGGCCATCTGTGGGGCTGGGAGAAGAGGACGGAAAAGGAGGGATGTGGGGCTGATGCCAGCCTCGTAAGCTTCCCTGATCAGCGGCCCACTCAGCCGCTCGACGCCAGTGTCAATACGGTGTCGCCTGCGTCCTCGCCTGGCCACTTTGCGCGCTCTGTCAGCGTCCAGCCGGTCAAGCCCAGCTGCCACATGCGGGGGCCTCGTTTGGACAGTTCCCAGAAGAACATGACGGCAACGCCTGGATTTTTCTTCGGCGTGCTTGATCACACGCATTCTGGCATGAAAACGTTGCAGACATACGGGGCAATAGTCCGTCTCAGTATATTCCCGGGTTACTTGTCCGACCCCGTTCATACGAAAAGCATGTTGGGCCAATTGTTGTCCAGAATTGTAGTGGCAATCGCACATGCTGCACGCGAACGTCGCGTCCACCTCAGCAACCCGCTTCGCCCTGGCCCACGCGGACACATCATTGATTGACCTTTCCGACTTAGCATCCCAGAGGGCTTTCTTGAAGCGCCGCGGGTTGTCCCTAACCACGGCGATCCACTCTTCGAGCGACGCGGCAATAAGAGGCAAAGGTCTCCGACGTGGACGACAACATCATTAATCAGGAGGGAAAAAAACACACAGACACCATTAATCCTCGATTCCCAGGAAAATATGGGAAAATATGGGAAGTGGGGGGGAAGACAAAAACCCAGAAAATATGTGAAAATATGGGGACTATTTTTATTTGTGTGTATTTATTTGTGTGTCCTAATTTCCCTTTAATTAAGTCGTCACCAGCAACCTGCAACCACGACCTCCGCAGACCGACAGTGTGGGCTCACGCAGCGCACAATTCATCGGCGCCTCCAGCGCAGACGCTCACAAAAAGACACAGCCGCATGTGCAGTATCGTGATCGCTGGGGCGACAGACGAATCCTACAGTGAAGG
>CAUYUJ010014278.1:155800-170800 GCA_963575745.1 Prorocentrum cordatum
CCCCGGCAGCCTTGCTCAGCGAGGGCGAACGCGCCTCAGCTTTCTTGGAAGCTTTGGACCAGGCCTCTGGCATGCCCAATGCAGGTTACGCTCAGCAGTGGGAACAGCAAGTCTCCCAGCTTCGTCGGCTGGTTCACAGCGTCGCATCAGCTGGTGCAGCAGCAGAACGCGACAGCGGCGACGAAGAGCTCGAGGAGGCTGACCCCAACAACATCCTGGACAGCATGGGCGAGGAGGTCGAGGCCCCCGCGGGGGGGGGGGGGGGGGGGGGCAGCGCGGCAGCAGGCGCTGGCAGCGGCGGCGAAGGGGCTCGACGCGGTGACCCCGCAGCCCGGGCCGCCCAGAGGCGCTGGCTTCGCGCGCAGAAGCCCATCCAGAGCCTCCGCTCCGCGGGGCCCAAGCGGAGGGGGGGGGGGGGGGCGCGGGCGGCAAGCCCACATTCACGGTGGTCAGCCTCAACGGCAGCGGCTAAGGTCCCTTCGCGACCATCCTTGGTGAGCATCACCCGCAGCAGCAGGTGGTCGCCGACGCGCGCGTGGGCGACGCGATCTGCTTCCAGGAGCACCACCTCAACGGCGACCGAGTCGTCGAGCAGGAGCAGTGGTGCAGGCAGGTCGGCTGGAGCGCGGCGCTGGCCCCACGCGTGAGTTCCGTGGGGGCTTCGCAGCAGCGCGCGGTGAGCGGCGGCACTGGAGTCGCAGTTTGCTCTACCCGCGGCATGTGCGGCCCAGGCGATCCGGGCTGCAAGGCCAGCTGCCGCGTCTCTGACGGCAGGGCCACGGTAGCCCACGTCAATGGAGCAGTCTCTGGCCAGTATTTGCTGGGCTTCGTATACTTGGAAAGCGACGACGTCGGCGAGACCAGCCAGTCCGCACTGCAGGAGGTCGGCTCTCTCCTTACGCGAACAGGGAAGCCGTGGGTCATCGCGGGCGACTGGAACGTGGAGCCCGAGCGCTTACTTCAGCGCGCGGGGCGTTCGCTCTGCGAAGTCGGCGGCCACGCGGTCGACATGGGCGCGGGCATTTGCCAGCGCTGCCCGACCAAGGGGCCCTCGGAGCTCGACTGGTTCATTGTCAGCTCTGAGATGTTTGACCGGGTCCTCGCCTGCGAGCGCCCGGACATGACCGCCCAGGGGTGCGCCAACCCTTGCCGCCCGCGCATGGCCGTGCAGCTCAGCCATGCCTGCTACGGCGGCATGGGTCAGTCGTTCAGGGTCAGGGGGCCCATGGCTTTCCCCAAGGCCCGCCCTTTCGGGCCCATGCCGGAGAAGTGCTGGGGCCACAACTCTGTTCGGGCCCAGATCGACATGAGCGGCGCTTTGCAGGGCATGGAGGAGGTCTACCAGGGGATCTGAGAGAGCGTTGAGGATGAGCTCGTCTGGGCTTGCCAGATCGACCCCGGCGACGCCGACTTCTACCGGGGGCGGGGGGGCCCGCCGAAGTTCGCTTTCGGCCCCCAGGCGAGGGCCCCAAGGCCAGCTTCAAGGGGAAGAAGCTCATGCACCTGAGCGACTACTTCACCCAGGTGAGGCTTCTCGCAGGCGGCGCTGAGGCCGACGGCGGGGGGCCCGCGCCCGAGGCGCGCCGCGAGCTGGGCCCCGAGCGCCGCGAGGCCGAGCGCATGCAGGCCAGGGCCATCAAGCGTTACAAGCGCGCTGGGGCGCCGAGCGCGCAGCTGGGTCTCCAACCCGAGCAACCCCGACTGCTGCGAGGACGAGGCCGAGTGGATGGAGAAGCGCGCACCCTACATCTTCCGCGTTCTGGGCTTGCCGACGCACGTCGCCGCGGGCCTGGCGCAGGACTTCGATAGCCGCACGCGCGCCGCGAGAGAGGTCTGCTCTTCTGCGCGGCGGCGCGGGGGCCCTGGCAGGCTAGAGCTGGTTCGTCTCCTTCGACAGCTCGGCCTCCTCAGTCCCGAGGAGGGGGGGGGGGGGGCACCGAGCGGTCGGCAACCACTTGGAATCGAAGCGGTGGTTGGAGGAGCGCGGCGGCTACAGCAGGCGCTTCCCTGGCGCCCCCATGGCCTTCGATGTTTCGACCCGGCCCCCTGCGGGTCGGGAGCTGCGCTTGGGCGGCGGCAATCTGAGTGGCGACCTACGGGCGAGGCCACGCCCCAATCTGAGTGGCGACCTACGGGCGACGCCGCAGCCCCCAATCCTTTGCGCCGCTCATGAGCGAGTGACGGCCGTCGGCGACTGGAGCGCCATCGACGTGGGCGTGGAAGGGGTTTGGAGGGCCCTCATGCTCCTCGCTCGAGGCTGGCTTCCGCACTTGCACGCTCCCGATCCAGAGCTCGACAAGGCCGGGTGGATGGAGCTGTGCACGCGCTATGCGTTCGCGCGCCCCAGCCAGCGCGAGGGCGATGGGACCGCCGACGCGAACGCCGTGGAGAACCCCAGCGGCGCAGATGCAGGGGCTGGAATGGGAGCCGCATCTGCGGAGGGGGCCAGCGTGATCCCAATCGACCCCCCCCCCCCCCCCCCAGGCTCATTCGCCGCGCTGGCGGCAGCAGCGGGGGGCGACCCAGCTGCCCCCAGCGCGGGGCATGCAGCGTCGGCTCCGACGGCTGCGCCCGCAGGCAGCGGCAGCGCTGGCAGCGAGGGCGCGGGCGGCACCTGCGCGGTTCAGCTTTTGTTGTGCTGTTTCTTTTCGGAGCGCGCAGCCGCGCGCTGGGACAGGGCCGCGGAGTTGTGCGAGGAGAGCTGAGGGGCGAGTGCCACCGCAGCATGGCCGCCCTAGAGCCCAGCTCCCCTGTCGCGCGGGCAGTCGCGGGCGACGAGCACCACAGCTACATCCAGTGCGTCAAACAGTTCATGCGCTACCACGGTGACCTCCCGTCGAATTCTAGCGATGGCAGCGGCGACGGCAGCAGCGGCGGCGGCAGCGCAGGCGGCCGACAGGCGCGCGCAGGTGCTGCAGCCCCGAGGCCCCCGACCATGGGGGGCCTCCTGCTGGGGGCGCGGTGGGCTGCACTCGTAGCCCTGGCGGCCGATTGCCCCGACCTGCTGCCCCTGGCCAAATGGGCTGCCGAGGCCAGGGCTGCTGCCGAGGCGGAGGGCGCCGCCTATGCCGCCATCCGCGGCAAGGGGTTCAAGGAGTGGACCCGCACCTCCATGGCAGCAAATGCAGGGGGCCTCTACGCCTATCGGCGAGGACCGCGCGGCTGGGCACCCGACGACGAGCTGCGCGGCGTTCCAGCGCACGGCCCTGGCCGAAGGCCGCGGCGCAGCAGTGGAGCTCCGAGGTCTGGCGGGCTCGGCAGGACAGCGATCGCTGCCGCCCGCGGCGACCGCCCGCCGAGGCAGCGGCGCTGCCCAGGCCCTCGGCCGATCGGGTGCGTCAGGCCGCCAAGACGTTTAGGCGCAGCACTGGCGTTTGCAGCGACCGCTTAAACCCCAGAAAAGGCCGCGGACCTCAGCGACGCCCTCCTGGAGGTCATCATCGACTTCGGGATGCGGTGCGAGGATTTGGGCGGCTGGCCCGACGTCATCACCGACTCTCTCGTGGTGATGCTTCCAAAGCCTCCAGGGGGCTTTCGGCCCATAGGCCTGCTGGGCTGGCTTCCGCGCCTCTGGAGTCGCATCCGTCAGCCAGACGCGCGGCACTTGGGCTCCCGGATCGGCCCAGGCGTAGCCAGTACATTCTGGGGCGGCCGCGAGCGCGGGGCCGAAGAGGCCGTCTGGTGGCAAGCGCTCCGAGCCGAGGCCTCGCAGGCACAAGGCGAGGGAGCTGCAGCATCACTCATCGACCTGTGGAAGGCCGACGAGCTAGTCGACCTGGCGATCATCCAGGACCGCAGCGTCCTGGCGGGCTACCCGAGGGGGCTGCTCGGCATGGCGCTGACCTTGTATGCTGGCGCGCGGTGCTTAATGCCCGACGGCAGCGTCTCCGATCCCCACCTGCTCGATGCGGGCCTCATCGCTGGCTGCTCGCACGCAGGGCGGCTCCTCGAGTGCGGCCTGCTTGTGCTGGCCGGTGAGCACGCGCGCCTATGGCGGGTGCTGGAGCCTCGGGTCACCCTCGCCATCATGTTTGACGACTGCTGCGTCGGCTGACATGGCCTCATGGCACATGTCGCGGCGTACGTCGCCCAGGCGACCAAGGCCGCGGTGGCGCAGCTCGCGGCGCTGGGCTGCAAGGTGTCGGAGTCGAAGGGCGAGTCGCTCGCCAGCTCGCCTGAGCTGGCCCCGCTGGTGGCCTTGCAGATGGGGGGCGCCGCTTTTCTCATCGCCGACTCGGCCAAGAACCTTGGAGTGGACTACTGCCTCGACGGCCAGGCCTTCGCGGTGCTCGAGGCGCGCCGCGCCAAGGCGGCAGCGCAGCTGCAGAGGCTTCGCGCCATCCGTCCCCAGGAGACCAGCTGCAGCGCGCGTTGCCAACACGGGGCTCAGGCCTGCCACCCGATACGGCCTGAGCGCGGCGGGCTGGCCGTCGCCGCAGCCCACCAAGTGGCGGAGGCAGGACAATGCCGTTCACCACGGCAGAGGGCCTGACAAGAGCTTCAGCCTCAGCTTCCTCCTCAGCAAGCGCTTGGCCAGCGACCCGCTCGTCGACCGCGCGACGCTGCCCATCGTGGCGCGGGCCAAGGCGGTGGTGCAGTTCATTTCTGGCCGCACAGACTTGCGAGCACTCGGGGGCGCGTTCGCAGGGGCCTTGGCGAGGAAGGCTGCGGAGGGGCCTAAGGCCCTTTCAGGCAGGGGGGCCGCCTCGGCCTGCGCGCCGGCATGCCGCCGCCTGGGATGGGATGCTCTGCGACCAGGTTTCTTCCTCAACGACCTGCAGCAGCCCATCGACCTGATGGCCTTGGGCGCTTCGTCCCTCTCCAAGCACATCGGCGCCAGCCACGAGCGGCTGCCGTGGAGGGACGCGTGCAGGCATCCTGGCCTGGAGCACTTGGCCGCAGGGGGAGCCCTGTCCAGCGTCAGGCGCACCCTGCACCGCAAGCGGATGAGCCAGCAAGCGGCCAAGCAGATGAGCTCGGCCAAGAACGCGCTGGTCGGCTGTCTCTGGCCAGTGGCGCGCCGCTTCGCAGAGGAGCGGCCGCTGACGTCGTCGCCCTGGTGCCCTCGCGGGTGCAATGCACGCGGCACTGTGCGGCACTTGGCGCGGCAGTGCCTTGCCACCGCGCTCGGCCGTGCCGAGTGGGAGGCCAATGGCGACGCAGACGAGAGGGGGCCGCCCGACGACGTCCACTTCGGGGCCCTCGTCGACATGGCCAGCGCAGATGCGACGGAGGACCCGCTGTGGTCGAGGGCCCTGGCGCCCGAACATCGGCGCTCACTCCCTCTGCCCATGGAGGAGCGCCTGGCGCGAAAGGAAGGGCGCGCCGATCTTGTGGGCCAGCCACTTGCTGACGACCTCTTGACTGACGGCAGCGTCCTGGACCCCGGCATGGTCTCCGCAAGGGGTGGCTGGGTTGCCGTCGCCATGAGTCGCGACGCGGAGGCCCTCGGCATCCCCGGCCCGCTCCCTTGGCCATGCCCACAAGAGTCGGGGGCCGCGGAGCTGGCAGCTGCCATCGAAGGGCTACAGGACTGCCTCCCGCCAGTCAGGATCTACACCGACTGCCAGCTGCTCGTGGACGGCTTCGCAGCGGGCAAGGCGTGGTGCCTCCAGCGGCGGCGACCCTACCGAGAGCTATGGGTTCGCTTGTGGCGAGCGCTCGAGGACATCGGCCTCGACAACGTCGCGGTCCACAAGGTGAGGGCCCACGCGGCGCTGGCGGGCGTCCAGGCCGAGTGCAGCCTGGCAGCGCATGGGGCAAGCGCAGTGCGAACGCCCGCGCCATTCAGGGCGCGGAGATGCATCCCACGGACGACGGGGTTCGCGCGCGCAGCCTGCGCCAGAACCGCTTCGCCAGGAAGGTCTTCCGCTGGCTGGGCGCCGCCGTGCAGGAGGGCGACGCGGAGCTGACTGCCGCGGACGGCCACGAGGGGCCAGGCATGGCGGCGGTGCGGCGCGACTGGCAGGGATGCAAGCTGCGCTGGAGGAGCCACTGCAGCTTTCGCGACTGATCGCGGAGGACGTGCGGCAGGCATGGGACATGGCTCGCGGTCGGCAGCGACGCGCTCTGGGCCGCGCGGGTCGGGGCGAGGCGATTTCGGGCTCGTGGACTTCGGTTTCGGAGGGAGCCTCGGGCTCGGTCGCCGCGGCCGCGGCTCTCCTCACTGCGAGCGCGGCTCTTCTCTCCAGCCAGGCAAGCGGCTTGCAGAGCGCAGCAGCAGCAGCAGACTGATGACGGCGATCACCGTGACGGTGGAGGTGGTGGAGCCTTGTATAGCAGCGGCGGCGCGGCCGCGGCAGCTCGCGAGCTACCGTTCGCGGCGCCGGTGGTGCAGCCGCCGCCCCCGCCTCCACCCGAGCTTACGCCGTGGCGGGGGCTCGATCCGCACGACTCCCACGAGTTATGGCGAGCAGGCAATCACCTCTTTTGCGTCAGGTGCGGCTTCTGGACGCAGAGTGTCAGGATGTCGGGCTTGGCGAAGGAGTGTCCGAGGGCGCCCAAGAACGACGGGCAGAAGGCGGTGCTCGGCCGTCTCAAGCGAGGGCTGCAGCCAGCAGGGCAGGGCAGCATCGGTGACCCTGAGCCCCTGCGCCGCCTGCGCAGGCGAATGGGCGGTAGCCTCTCTTGCCCAGTTCGGGCCTGAAGCGCGCGCGTAGGTCCGCTCACGCACGGGATCGGGCCCGATACCGTCGGCAATGCAACAAGTCCCATTTGTGGCCATTAGCCAGGAGGACAGTTGCGCTGCTGTCGGTCAGGTCGCTCGTCGCTGCCCTCGGCTGTCTCTCGCCGCGTGCATGGCCTCAGCTCGGTACGCGCGCGTGTAGCTGCCTGCGGATCGCAGCGGAAGCTGAACCAAGTGTGTAGGTTCGCCCACACACGGGATCGGGCTCCGTAGCTTCTGCAGCATGGCGTTGTGCTCGGTGCTGCCTTTAGCAGCTGCGGCTGCCTTTGCAGCAAGCCAGCGGAGGCTGACCCAGGTGCGTAGGTTCGCCCGCGCACGGGATCCGGCTCCGTCCATTGGTAATGCAACCAGTCCAGTGTGTGGCCTGGAGTCGAAGGGACACATTGCTCTGCTGATGGGTCTTGTCTGTGCTTCACTCGCTACTTTACTTTAGCGGCGCGCTCCGTGCCCTAGCTCTGTCTTTGAGCGGAAGCTGAACCAGGTGTGTAGGTCCGCTTACATTCAGGATCGGGCTCCGTTTCCAGCGGCGCTGCAACTGTCCTCTAGGGCCTGCCCCAGGGAAGAGTTGCGATGTTGTTGGCGAGGTGTTGTCCTGCAGCTACGCGCGCCTGTTTCGCCCAGTCAGCCTCAGGCTCGGAGCGCCCTTCATGTTTTCGGCACCGCCGTTCGGCGGGCCTCGCTGGCAGCCCTGGGCTGCATCTGTCGCGTTTGCCAGCTGCTCTGTTTCGAGCGGGATCTGAACCAGGTGTGTTGGCTTGCTTACACACGGGGTCGAGCTCCGATGTCAGCGGCCTTGCAACTGTCCAGATTAGGCTGGGCCTGAGGGAAGTGTTGCGAAGGTGTTGGCTGGCGCTGTCCTGCCTTGCGCTCGGTGCGCATGTAAGCATGCTTCCTGCCTGTCTGGCGTATTGCTCCCTTCATTTTGGAGGCTGGCCCAGGAGTGAAGGTTCGCCCTCACTCGGAATCGGGCCCCGCACCCTCGGCAATGCAACCAGTCCGTCTGTGTGGCCAGGAGCCAATTCGACGGTTGCTCTGCTGATGGGAGGTGCAGTCGAGCGCTCGCCTCCGTCTCGGCGTGCTCGCACGCCTTCCGCTAAATGAAGCTTCTGGCGCGTTTCCGCGACAGTGCCCTGCCAGTCCCCCGACGCGGAGGCGACCCGAGAGCGTAGGTCCGCCCACGCTCTGGTTCGATCTCCGCAGGCCTGAGGAGCAACGTCGGTCAGCCGAGGTCAATTTGCCAGAGGACCTAGTTGTTTCTCAGGTGCGGCGTACAGCCCAGCTGTGTACCAGCATGCTAGACCGCGCAGCGTGGCTCTGCCTGCTGCCGTGCGTGCCGAGTCGCTTTGACTGCTTGGGTCGGTCACCCTCTTGCCTCGGCTGAAGCGGTTGATTGCTCTCGGCACTCGGGCGAATCTGCGTGTGTGCGCCGAGGCGCACGAGACCGTGCGTTGCCACCGCAGGGCCACAGGGAAACGCTTCGGTCCGAAGGGCAGTACGAGCTAGGAGCTCCTGACCCCCTTAGACGCGGGGAGCATCATCATCAGCATCATCATCACCGTCCTCATCCTCATCATCCTCTTCCTCATCCTCATCATCCTTTTCCTCCTCCATTTCCACCCCTTCCTTCTCCATTTTGTCCTCGCCGTGCTTCTCCCTGACGTCGCCATCGTCGAGGAAGGTTTGAGGGGTGAGCGAAGATCAGGGCTCGAGCTGGGACGGCGGAGGGTTCGAGGAGATCGCGGCACGCGGCCGCCGGCTCGTTGGGTGGGTGGGGAGGAACACGATGCCCCATGCATACAAGAACCATTGCTAGAGGGCGTTGGGCCCTGAGACCCAGGCGTCTCATTCTTTCCCGAGTCGGCTGTCTTCGCAGAGCGACACTCTGGGTGCATTTCCGTCCAAGGGGGCAGAGCGACTCTACAGCTTGTTGGTCCCAATTCTATACTTTGCTGTGTGACGTGCAGAAGCACAATCCGTTGTGCCTTTCTACGCATGTCTGCTTCCAATGTGGAATTTGCGTTTTGCTTCTGCACATGTGTGTGGGCTGTGTAGAAGCTACGTGCTCTGATGTGTAGAATTGGCTGGCTCGCCGAAGACAAAATACACATATCCACTGATGTGTAGAGAGCGTGCAAACAACTGAAGGGGGGGGCTTCGGGTTCCAGGGCCCAGTTCCCTCAGGGCCCGCTTTCTTCCCGCGGCAGCGTTGGCGGGATTATGGATCGAGGAAGATCGAGGATCGCGGCTCGAGGCGTCTGCACATGTTTGTGGGCGGCTGGTACAGAAGTAGGCGAAGGATGGTGGGAGGATGTACAAGAGGGTAGGGAGAGAAATGAGTCGGAACGAGGGGCAACATGATGATGATGATGATGATGATGATGATGATGATGATGATGATGATGATGATGGTAGTGATGATGATGATGAAAAGTGGAGGAGGACCATGAGTACGTAGGACGACGGTGAGAAGCATGAAGAGAACGAGGCGGCATATGAGGAGGAAAAGGAAAAGCAGGAGGATGGGCGTTCGTCGCAGCAGTGCATTTCAGCTAACGCCTTGATGTTTGTCTCATCACCAGTGCAATTGTCATCGTGCTGCAAAAAAAAATCCGGGCCAAAGGGCACCACCAATAACATGTGTGCCAGCTTGAGTGTCAGATTTGGCATCAGCGTTAGCGTCATCAGTGCTGGCTGCACCTGAAGGCGTGATTGCGCTTACTTCAGTGTTCATTAGCTTTTGCTGTCTCTACGACTGAGTTGCAGCTTTACGAACGCCCGTTTGATCACAATCGCTTTCCGCATTCCCCTTCTGCGGTTCCGTTTCTCTGATTCTGGGTGATGGGCCAAGACGCAGCCGCCGAGCTCGCTCGCAAAAGACCGCCAGGAAGTATTGCGGACCTCGTGAGATCGCCAGAGATTGCCGAACACCTCCGAATGCCGACGGGTAAGAGGTCCACGATCAAACAGAGATGGCTGTCGCTTCGAAGCTCCAAAACGAAGGCGACCAGACAGAGCAGAGCGCACTGCCTTGGCTGACTCCCGTGACCGAGACGACGCGCAGCAGCTCGTCCTCCTCGCTTGCTGCCAGCCGCTGCCCCCCCTCCGCTGTGCGGCGGAGGCTGGGGCCCAGCTGAAGGAGATCCGCGAGACATCTGGGGCACGGATCCAGCTGGCGCGTGACGAGGCGGGACCCTGCGCGAGCGCGATAACCCCAGATCCCCGACGGTCCCAAGCCTCCTCGGGTCATGAAAAAAAGATCGCGACGGGAGGTTTTTTCGTCATCTTCGGCCTCTGGGGGTGGCCCTTGCCGGTCCCCGGGACCGTCAAAGAACAACCCAGAATGAAAAAAAGCAGTCCCGGGGAACGGCTCGAGACCACTGGGGGTCGACGGCTTGAAACAATAGAACAACAAAAATACCGTCGGGGGTACGGGACCCCCAGATCTCCGACGGCATGGTTTTTCGAATCCCGGCGTGCTTCTCTTCGTATGGGAGATCTGGGTGCTGCATGTCTCACCGAGCGCGTTCCACTGCTCGCGGGGTGCCTACTCGCAAACGTCCGAAAAACATGTGTTTTCCTCGATGTAAAGTCTCGCGGATGCACCGCGGGGGATCCAGGCCATTTGCGAGCAATTATTTCGCGAGCAGTGGAACGCGCTCGCCTAATGGCTTTCGCCCGCGACCGTGGGCCCGGATCTCCCTCCGACCCCCCGCAGGGCCGGGGCCCCAGACTCGAGATCGAGCCGGCCCGCCGGTCCGGCCCCGCAGCGCTGAGAGCGAGCGGTGCCCTCTTTGGTGGGCGCCTGGCCTCGGCGGCCCCGGCTCCGTGCGAGCGGCTCGGTCTCGTCGGTGTCCGGCGGCCTCGCTGCGGGCAAGGCGTGTGTTCATTCCCCAGTCAGCGCCTGCACTGAAGGGGTCTCCTATAGCGGATCTTGAGAGATGTGGCGCGAGGGTCCCGGGCCGAGTTCGGTGGCCGTCTGGGTCCTCGGGTTTCTGGTTCCAGGCTCCCAGGTTTCCGGTCGCTGGTTCTGGGCCGAGGTCGGGATCCCACGATCGATCTCATGATCGATCTCACTAGCCATCTCACTCAGTCGATCTCATTCATTAAGTTCAAGCCATCTACTGATTAGGGTTGTTATTTGGTGTGATATGCATTGCGTCTTGGAGTTTCGGGTTCCCTGTCCCAGAAGCAAGAGGCGTAGTGGACATGGACAAACATCTTCCCCTAGGGGCCAGATCTTTGTCCATATCCACTGCGCCTCGGCCTCCTGACGCCCCTTCCCAGGAAGTCCAAGACGCAGTTGATAGGGATACAAATCTTCCTCGCGCTCGCTTCCGATCGAAGGAGGCTGTCCGACCGAGCCGCTCCCTCGAGCCCATGGCCTCTCGAGCCGGGCTTTGAGAACACGGGCCCACGGCCTTCCCCCTCCTTCCCAGACGCCCGACGACATGATTTCTTGCAGCGCGCGGCCCCAGAGGCCCCCGCCCCTTCCCAGGGAGGCCAGCTTTCGGTCCCCCAGATCTGTTTTTATTGATGGACCCCCTGGGGCCCAGCTGCGGGCCCCCTTGTGTAGTGTCGTCGCTGCCCACTTTCGGCCGTCTCTCCGGTTGAGCAGCCGCTTGGTTCCCGCAGATTCCGGACTGTTGCCCAGGCCTGGACCTGTGGAACCCCAGCTGAGGCAGCGATGCTTGCAGAGTGGTTCTCTTCTTGTGCTGAGGCTATCTCTCAGGAGAGGAAAAGAAACACACAGACACAATTAATCTTCGATTCCCCAGAAAATATGGGAAAATATGGGAAGTGGGGGGGAAGACAGAAACCCAGAACATATGGGAAAATATGGGGGATTATTTTATTTGCGTGTATTTATTTGTGTGTCCCAGTTTCCCTTCATTCTTGTGCTGAGGCTATCTTATGCTCCTCCTGTCTGCTGCCTCCTTGGGGATCTCGGTCCTCCCTGCGGGCTGGGGCCTCGAGGCCGGAGGGCCCTCTGGGGACACCGCCGAGGCCCCGCCTCGAGGGGGGGAGGGAGCGGCACCACCACCCCTGCAGTGAAGTCGGGCCTGTCCCTCCACAGGAGGAGTCTGCAAAGGTAGCAAAGCATGGTCTGGACACGATTTTTGGTTTCAGCTGTTTTTGCATGTGATTCGAGCATTTTGGTGTCTCTTTCGCAATCCGCCTGTGGGATGACACGCCCGACCTAGCACTACAGCAGGAGCTCGACCACAAGAGACCTCTCACAAGAAATCCAGCCCTGAGTCCCCTGACTATTGGTTCGGGAACGCCACGCTTTCCATGGCAAAGCCATCGAAACCCAAGAAACCCAGGGCACCCTGAAGGCACGCTGGGTGCTTCTTGGCATGGGTCTCCACTGCAGGGGGCGCCACCTCCCGCGAGGCGGTCCACGATGCCTTCCCCGAGCTGGGGGCAGGGGATGCCTCGGGCCAGAGGGGGCGACGACACCACCAGGGCCCCCCCCCTCGGCTCCTCCCGCTGGTGGTCCCTGGCGGTGGTGGTGGTGGTGCCGCTGTTCCTCGTCTCTGCCCCGCTCCTTCCCGAGAGTTCTGCGCGGACCGCCGAGTTCTTCTATGTATGTCATTGTTCGTTCCCCTATCCTCCTCCTCCTCCCCCTCCTCCTCCTCCTCCTCCCCCTCCTCCTCCTCCGGCGGCCCTAGCCGGACCTCTCTCCGGGCCGCGAGGCCCGATCCCGACATGCTGCCGGTTGGTGGACGCCTGCTGGGGCCCTTCGATCGGCCGAGCTCCGCCACCCCAGGACCCCCCCGCCCGCGGCGTGGCAGAGCATCGTGACGGAGGTGTTCGAGCGTGTTCGGCCTCTTGGTTGCCCGCGCCGGGTCCCAAGACCGTCAAAGCACCAGTCGGGACGAGACACCGGTCCACGTGATGAAGAAATCACGACGTCGGGTGTCTGAGACACTGGAGCCTCCATCCTCCTCCTGCTCATCCTCCTCGCACGCCCGGGAACCTCCTGGAAAGCCCGGACGCTTCCTCCTCCTCATCCTCCTCATCCTCCTCATCCATCCCTCCTCTCAGTCGGCAAAGCAAAGCTGAGGTGAGCCCGCGGAGTTCGAGTTTCGAGAGCCTTACTATACAGTTGTAGATTTGTTCCCAACACTCTGCGAGGAATTTAAATGTGTGCGTTTTACCACTGGAAGAACGTACTGTTTATCGACATCTGATGGGCCACAGCCCCCTGCTGCGCTCTCAATAGGGCCGTGCCCCGGCGCGCGCTGCAGCGTCACGTCTCGTCCTCCTCCATCTTCTCCCTATGCTCCTCCTCCTTCTCCCTCCTTCCTTCCCCGTCCCTCTCCGTCGCCGCGCAGCGCACACTGCTGGGAGCCAGCGGCTCTAGCGCGATAGGCCGGAGGCAGCACCACCCAGGGACAGAGCTGAGTCGAGGCCCAGGGATAGTCGGGCCTCCTTCCTCCTCGACCGATCCCCCTCGAGGGTCGTGGCTCTGGGGCGTTTTGGATTTTGGCCCTTGGTGGCCCCCCCCGTCGGCCCGCCGGAGGCTCAGGCGCTTGTTCTGCGGGAGCAGACACGCCGTCTTCGGCCTGGCCCCGGGGCCCCCGAGCGTCGGGTCGGACGGAGGGGGCATGATTGGGAAAGCGGAGGCGTTTTTTCATGGTCTGGCGTCTGGCGAGAACCCCCGCCCCCCATCCCCTCCCCCCCGCCCCCCATCCCCTCCCCTCGGTCCCTCCCGCCCCCCATCCCCTCCCCCCCGATAGCCCGACCCTGCCGGGTGCGGGGCAGGTCAGGAGGGGTGCGCGGTGGTGGTGCGCGCGGGGCATGCCTGCGTGGGGCTGCCGAAAGCGACGAGGCTCGGTTCTCAGCCGGCATCTTCCCCCCCTCCCCCCCCTGGTGACCCGAGGGCGAAGGCCTCACGGCCGGTGCCGCCGACCCTGAAGGGGGACCTCGACGACGGCGGCGGCGGCGGCGACGACGACGACGCTGACGTGGGCCCGAGTACTCAGGGATGTCTCTTGGGGTCTCTTAGGAAGGCTCTCCCCCCCTCTCCCCCCATTCAAGACGACCTCGAGGGGGTGCGAGACCTCGGGGGCATGCGTGGCACGCCCCGCTGTGGGGAAACCCGCCGGGAGACGGGGTGAGGGGCCCGGTGCAGCTGCCCGCAGCAGGGCGCCGGCTGCTGCCACGGGCGGGGGCACGGAGTTTTTTTCGTTGCAGCGGTAGGGGGAAACAAGTAGTTAACGGGCGAAGAACGGTATAACATAAACTTTTTCGCCGTCGGGGACACCTGCCCCTGGGCGGCTGGAAAGTTTATACCCCTACGGTGCCACCGTAAGGGTATAAACTTTCCAGTCGCCCTGGGGCAGGTGTCCCCGACGGCGAAAAAGTTTATTGTATACCTTTCTTCGCCCGTTAAATTAGTGGACACCTCCCCCGCTTCCCCGAACTCGAAGTTGGCACGCGCCTCGGGAGACTGCGGTCGAAGCGGAACTCCTCAGGCCCGCCGCCAACTCTGAACACTGGGGGGAGGAGGAGGCGATGACCTATGAATGTGTCATGCGTGTTCGTTGTTTTGTTTTTTGCTGTTTTTTTTCTTCGAGGCCTGAAATGATGTATGAGAACCCATACGTGGATGTGCAATTACTATTTTTGTACCGTTAGACGGGGGTGGTGGGTGGGCGTGGGAATCTTCAGTCCAATCCTCTTTGTCTCGGCGTTGTTCACTCCGGTATCGGCGACTTTTTCTTCTGGCGGCGTGCGCCTGGGCCCTTGCGCTGCACGAGACGAGGCACCTTGCTCGTTGAACATCGGCTCTCTGCGCCCTCCCTCCCTTCTCCCTTTCCTTTTCCCTCTCCCAACTATGCGCCAGACAGCCAAACAAAAAGGGGAGAGCGTCGGGCGTTTCGTAATGGGAGGCGGTAAGCGGGGGGCGATCGATGACTGCAGGCCCTGAAAGGCGCCCCCTAGAGCCACGAAGGTGCACGAACGGTGCACGCGTCTCCCCCACCCGCTTGCTGCCCCCCAGTGGTCAACGCCCGAGAGGGGAAGTGGGGCGTGGGGTAATTTCGGCTTTGTCGAGCGGAGACCTTCGAGAGGTGGCGGGGGACTCCATAGACAGCCCGCCTCAGCAGGCAGCGGCCGTGGGGGAGGTATTCCATCACGCGCCGCGCTGGGGGCTGGGGGGGGAGAACGCCTGGGCTTCGCCGGCGATATGATGGTGATGGTGATGGTGATGGTGGTGGTGGTGGTGATGGTGATGGTGATGGCGATGATGATGCTGCTGATGATGATGAGGATGATGATGGTGGTGGTGATCATGGTGGTGATGATGG
>CAUYUJ010014278.1:173300-206630 GCA_963575745.1 Prorocentrum cordatum
GGAGGGCGGGCAGTTTTCAAAACGTGGCCCCCGCCTCAACGCCGCGCACATTCATGTTAAAAGTTTGCAACACCTCCACAGGTGGAGGGCAGGTCGTTTCCAAAAGTTGGCTCTCGCGTTGGCGGCGCGGACACGCGTCTTGAAGATTTGCGGCAGTTTTCCGTACAGTAGGCGCTTATGTTTGAAAATTTATGTATCGCCGTAGCGCCGCGCTCATTCGTTTTGAATGTCTGCAACAGTTCCAAGGATGCGCGTGGTCGAAGTCCCAGGAATGGTTTTCTGGCAAGATTCGGGGCTGTCAGATCGCAGCAGTCACGTTGATTCGCGGTGGTGAAGTCCCAGGAATGGTGTTCTGGCGCGGCTTAGAAATTTGCCAGGACGCAGCAGCCACATGGATTCGCGACGCTGAAGTCCCATGAATTGCGTTTTGGCACGATTGAGGAATCTCAGACGTTTGTTTTCCAATTGGGCATTTCCCGTCATGCAAATCAGTGACCTCCTGCCGTTTTGGCGGGAGGACCAGACCCTGCACTTACAGATTGCGGGGCCAAGATGTTCTTCCAGGCTTAGATTTTTCTCGTTGGCGGTTCTTGGGGATCCCACATAGAGTACTGCTGTGGGGCCGGCTCGATTTTGGGCCAACCTTATCTGGAGGACGTCGCATTACCCTAGGGGTCTTCACGATCCCCGAGCTGCGGAGGCAATCTCAGAAACTGATCCAGGGCCGCACTTCTCTCGCTCGGGCGTCTGGGATGGCCCGTGCCCGACCCGTTTGTGTTCTAGGGCGCGGCTGGCCAGAAGTGACCGCCAACGCCATCTCGCCTGCCCTCATCAAGAAGATGTTTTAAGAGCGGTGGCGCGCCCAGCTTCTGCAGGCCGCGTCGTCCAAAGTTCTGTCTGGAGGACCCGCTCGATGTTTCGTTGGCACAGCGAGCTCTGAAGGACGGCGGACGGATGCCAGGTAGCACGACGAATGCATTGTTATCGTTTCTGTGCTAGCGTACTTGGACGAAGGAGAAGATTGCCGAGACAGGCTACGAATGTCAGGTCGAATGCAAAGTGCGCGGAGTGCCGAGCGAGCCACTGCCTCACCGCCTATGGCAGTGCCCCGGTATCCAGGATCTCCGCAGCCAATCAGGTAGGAGATGCTGAGAACCGAATGGACATGAACTTGGGGTCTTCTCTCGCTCTCGGATCCTACATCGCTTGCACCAATTGCAGTGGGACCCTTTGGATTCAGACATCCCTCGGCCAAGTATTGGGATAGGGATGGAGGAGGCAGTTATGAGGCGATGGTCGGAGGTTGGAGCCAGGCCACAAGATTTACAACGCCCCACCCTGGGCAGTAGTCCATGTTGACGAGGCTAGGGACTTAGTTGCTTGTGTCTCTGGGGTAGTTTGAGCCCCCTCCTTCCCACCTCCCCAGCGGCAGATTACCTAGGTGGTTCCGTTGCCCCCACGTTTCTAGGATTCAGTAGAGCTATCGCGAACTGTGCTGGCATTCTGACTGTCCATCAGAACGCCGTCCGCAGTGTGAAGGATGCTCGCGCGTGCCGGGCCCAACTCTCCCAGGGTGCAGGTCGAGAAAGTTACAGCTCACCAAATTTGCGGCGAGTTCAACACTGCGTGCGCGAATGGTTTTTCGCTGCGGGCAAAAGCTTTGCTGACGGGATGGCGAAAGCTGCAGCGGCTTCGACTCCTAGCCCGCCGGCCTAGGAACCTCAGATGTTTCAAGACTCCAGCACAGCGATCTTTGCAGCATGCAGCTGAAGTTCTTGCCCTGCGGACACCACTTGCGCCCAAGACTGGGAAGAAGGCTTTCGAGAAGCCAGCCCAGAGTCGCAGCCCTTCAGTCGGAGCGGCTGGAGCTGTTCAGAGTCGGCTTGCGCCTCCTCCGCCGCCCTGAGAACCCGCGGGCGCGCGGGGACCCCCCAGACCAAGCAATTTCACGTTCGGAGCTGGTGAAGTCCTCACTGGGTCTGTTCGATTTGCCACACGCGTGTGCGTGCAGACTGCGCGCGTAAGTCCCGAGCCCATGAGATCTGCCCTGATACTGCCGCCTCCTTGTCCGCCCTCATGAGGGCTCCCAGGTGGCACGAGCTTTTTTATTTGCGATTCTGCGGCGCTGCAGTCCTTCCTTGTGGTTTGCTTCTCGTGCGTCAATTGCACCGACAGTAACCCTTAAAGGCTTGCGGAATGACTGTTCCAGGGAGTTCAGAATTCATCTTTCCATCGAAGCGTGGTTGCTCTTACAGCATCGGCGCCACCTCACAGACTCCAAGAGATCCGCCCGACTCTTCAGTCGAAGGGCCTGTTCGGAGGATCCCGCGCACACTCTGCTGTCCTGGTTAAGTAGCACGAAACCACAACCATTGGGGATAAAGAGAGTCAGCATTGTCCCAACAGACACCCACCACCATCTCGCCCACGGCACGACCAGGACGACACGGAAGTATCCCAGGGGCGGCGTGTTGCCCCAGTACGGGGGGGTATATCACCATGCGTAGTTGCCAAGTCACAGAAATGACGTGATATTCCAGGCATGCAGTGTAATAGGATAACAGTACAAGGCAAGTTAAAACAGTACAAGGTAAGTCAGTACCTGGCACGAGACCACAACCATATGGGAGAAGAAGATGAACATCGGCCCAACCGGGTCCGCCACGAATACTCGGAAAAGGAGTACGTAGCTGAAAAAGACGAGTTGCAGAAGGAAGAAGATGGGCACGCACCAAAAGAAGCACACAAGGATGCCGACGAAGAATAACGTTACATTGACCACAATCTGCTCGAAGTTGACTACGCACTGCTTGCCATCGACCAAATACTGCGTGACATCGACGACAAACTGCGCAACAAAACAACCACACACTGCGCGAAATCGACTGCGAACTGCGTGACATCGGCCAGAGACTGCGTGAAATCGACCACAAACTGCGTGACACCGACCACAAACTGCGTGGAATCGACCACGTCTTGCATGACATCGACAACCAACTGCGTGGAATCGACAACCACTTCCGCGAAATCGGCTACAGAGCGCATGAAATCAGCCACAAGCTGCGTGACATCGATTACACACTGCGCGAAAACGATTGAAATCGGCCAGCGATTGACGAAACAAACTGTGTGGCGACCGGAGCCTAAGATTTCGGGTTTGGTCAGGTCGACCAACCCATTTTCCTCCCCCTTGAATTGCGATGGTCCTCCTCCTCCTCCTCCCCTCCCTTCCTTCGTCCGCTTTCGGGGGACCGTGGGGAGGAGGAGGAGGGAAGGGTGGAGGAGGAGGGGAAGGGACCAGAGCAAACCCAAGGTGCCTCAACGGTGTTGCGGTACACCCCATCGGTCCCAGGCCCCCTCCTCACAAGTCCTCCCTCAAGTCCGCGCAATTGTCGCCCAGATCCGGGCTTCGGGCAAGGAACACAAGTTGGGGTTCTGGCAAGTTCGCGTTTTTTTGGAGTAAGAGAAGCTTCTGGCGCGAGCGATTCGGAAAGGAGCCGCCCTCCATCCGTGCAATTGTTTTTTTACGTTCGTCGTATACTGTGCTCGAGGTTGCCCCAGACCAGAACCCCATTTTGGAGGAGCCGCTTTTCACTTGAGTGACTGCTGTATTGTTCAAGGCGAGCGCGCGTGGCGCCGAGGCGAAAACACCATTTTGAGAACGATCGGCCCTCCATCCGTGTGGGTGCAGGACGTGTGAAGCTTCAAAATCGTAGGCGGTGTTGAAGTCTCTGGCGAAACGCCCGGTTGCCCGAATGATGCCTGTGGTGGCACGACCTGGGAGGAGGTGCTCATCAGGAGAAGGGATGGACGGGGAGAAGGGGAGGGGAGATGGAGGAGGGGGAAATGGAGAAGGGGAGGAAGAAAGGAAGGAAGAGGGAGGAGGGGGAGGATGAGGAGGAGGAGGAGGACGACGATGAAGTGGATGAGGAGGGTCGCAGGTGGAGGGGGGAGGGACGGTTTTTGTTGGATTGTCTTGTTTGCCCCGGAACCCACCTGGGACACACACCCTCACACAAGGCGATGGAGGGGAAGGATGGAGGGAAGGCGGGATGGGAAGGGAGGGAGAAGGAAAACAGTAGGTGGGAAGGGTGGGAGAGGATGAGGAGACGAAGAGTTTGAGGTGGAGGAGGAGGGGGAGGAGGACCAGTCTAAATCCAAGACGCAGAAACGATGTGGCAAGCAATCCTCCTCCAAGCTCTTCCTTCATAGGTCCCTACAAGATTGTTTTAGACTGCGGAAAGTGGCACATTACAAGACAACCGTCTGAGATTCGTTATCCGTGCCAAAATGCAAATCCTGGGACGTCAACGCCGTGGAATTGCTTGCTTGTTAGGTCGTGGCAACCATCGGTCTTGCAAGAACGCGAGTCCTTGGACTTCCACACCGCGGAGCAACGTGAGTGCTGCGTCCTGACAGTCCTGAATCTTGCCGCCGATTCAAGACGACTGTCTGCAGCGCGAACGCGAGAGCGACATGTTGAAAAGTAACCGCCCTCCATCCTTGAAGCTGCTGCTGTATTTCATGACTAGTGCACGTAGCGCTAAGGCGAGAGCCACATTATGTAAAGGAGCCGCCCAGCATCCATGAAACTGCGTCAAACGTTTAAGACGAATCTGCGTGGCGCTAAGACGCCGGCCACATGCTGAAAAGGACCCGCCCTCCATCCGTGAAGCTTTTGCAACGCGCTTCAGAACCGTACGTGGTGAGGAGGTCTCGGTCGAAACGCCTGGCCCGCCCTACCAACACGTCTGGGTGTGTGACAGGAGTGATCTAGGTATACCAGAAAAGAGATGGAATGGGAGGGAGGAGGGGAAGGAAGAGGTGGAGAGCGGAGGGGACGATGGGGAACCACGCGGGCGCCGCCGGCGGAGGCCCAGCAAATGATCCACGAGGTCGCGATCAAAGCCGCCGCGGCCGCGCCCCCGCCCGGAGCTCCCGCGGTGGGCCGCCGCCGCCAAAGGGGTCGATCGTGTCGTTTTTTTCCTATTCCTCTTCCTAATTCTCCTCCTCCTCCTCCTCCTCCTTCCCTGCCTCCCACTCAATCTACTTGGGCCCGAACATCTTGGCGGGTCCCATGCCTCGATCCCTTCACGAGGGCTCCTGGGGGACAGATCATCCCCTGCACTGCTTTCTCGCCCTTGTAGATTGTGTGCAAGTGGTTGTCTGGACGAAAGCTGGGGAGCACCAAAAATGCCATTCTCATGGACTGAATTCAAAACTTGCGGCACCACGGACTGGAATGACCTCATCGTAGCAAAGAATGAAACGTGGCAGTATCAGTCGACTAGCCACGTTGTACGTCAAACCGTCCAACAAGGATCGGGGTGGCATCCTGACGCACGTACCGTTTGAGGAGCCAGGTGGTAGCAGCAAAGGGGTCTAGACCGGCATGCGCATCATCTGTTCCTCCCACCTCACCAAGAGCAGTGGATCAGTCCTCTCGTTGCTCGAGCTTGCCCTCGCCCCCGACAAGGATAATGAGTTCAAGAAGTCGATGTAGTCAAAGATCGGGATGCTGAGGCTCGAGAAGCAGCAACAGTCTTCGAACAGCGCCGTGCATGCTCTTCAGAAAGCAGACGGTGCCTGGAGATACTGTAACAACCGTCATATCAAGGTTATGAACGCTGTGGTCTGGTCGCAGGTTGCGCAAATAATCGTCCAAGCAGAAGGGAAGGAACAACGTGTCGCCCAAGAGTTGGCAGAAGCTGTGTCGAGTGAGAAGTAAGCCGCTCACATCTTAGCATCGGTGCAGAGAGGCGAGCCGCAGCAGCCGAAAGCGTCCAGTGGAGGTGGTAAATTACGTGAGGGCAATCCCTTCGGCTTTCTCATGCGACAGGCACCTCCTTCGAGAATGTAGAGAAACCCGAGCGTGAAGAACCAGGCAAGGATGAGGTCTCCTCCTCCTCCTCCTCCTCCTCCTCCTCCTCTTCGCCCGCGTATGCCTCCTGTCCTCCTCCTCCTCCTCGCCCTCCTCCTTGCTTGCCCTCGTCGCCCTCCCCCCTTGCCCCTTCTGAGCCCCTGGCCGCCGCGCGGATTCATGAACCACTCAGTCGCGCCGACCTGCGTGCGAATAATGCCCCACGTGAAGCAAAAACTGCATCGCCGTGGGGCTGCCCGCAGCCTGCGACCCCGATTTGAGTTTGGCCTGCCGACCCGACCAGGGCCCTCGACATTGTTTTGCCAACGAGAGTTGTTCCATCGGTTTCTACTTGTTCTCCCGATTTCTGGGGCCTTGGGACAAGCACCACTGGGTCCAGGACGACAAACCCAGCTTCGACTGTAACGATCCTATGTCTAGGTTCGACTGTATCTATCGTCGATGGGTCCTAGGTTCGACTGTATCGATAGTCGATAACATCGCCCTTTTCCACGACTGGCACCACACCCCTGTGTATACCACACCCCTCTCCACCATCTGGACGGATGAATGTGTGCTGGTCCCTGGGCCCGATGCTTGGCCCCAGTGGCCGAACTGAAAGAAAAGCGTCCTGGGCTGAGAAAGTCATGTGGACAGGATGTTCGGCTTACCGTGTCGCGCCGCTTCCGTGGCTTGGATTCTTGGCTTACCGTGGC
The DNA here is from genome assembly GCA_963575745.1 of Prorocentrum cordatum. NCBI lineage: Eukaryota > Dinophyceae > Prorocentrales > Prorocentraceae > Prorocentrum > Prorocentrum cordatum. Next base: position 179,877 of record CAUYUJ010014278.1, read on the forward strand.
TTATGCTCACCATGGTTCCGGAGCGACACGCTGACCATCCCACCCTCCCGCCCCGCGGAGCGGGGCAACACGCCATCCGATTGCAGGGTGTAGAGTTTCGCCAGGGCCGCCGCCGCAACACGTGCACGACCGGACCCTGGACCCCTTGTCCAATCGGTTCCTTGCCCAGTGCCCCTACCGTATCGCGCAAGTCGTCGCTTTGCCCTGTCCCATCCCTCCTGCCTATAGTTTCGAGCGTGTGTTGCCCTTTCATCGAATCTGTGTGCGTCGCCCCCCAAAGGGACGGCGAGAGCGCTCAGGAATCCTGTAGCATATGATCGGTGGCGGGCGGTCTCTGGCCATACCGCCAGGGTAACGATATACTGCCATACGGCTGTACTGTATGATCTGGCCGGACGCACGCGTCCCAAGAGGACGCACAGCACCAGTGTGTCTTGTTGTGCGTCGAAGGAGGACGCACAGTATCAGCGTGTCCCTCTGCGCGTCCCAGGAGGACGCAAAGTACCAGTATGTCCTCCTGCGCGTCCAAGGAGGACGCACAGCACCAGTACGTCCGTCTGCGTCCCATCGCAGCCGTGCCGCACCCGCGCGCCTGCCGAGGCGGTGCCGGCGGGGCTGAGCGGCATGTCGCTCTGAGAGCCGCGGCTCTTCGCCCCGGGCTCAGGACCAGCGCCGAGGGGGCGGGGGCGCCTCGTGTCCTGCCGAGCGCTCCTCGCACTGGCTCGCGCGAGGAGGGGAAGGAGGAGGAGGAGGAGGAGGAGGAGAAGGAGGAGGCAGTTGTGGGAGGAGGCAGGGGTACGAGGGAGGGTCAGGTAAGGTAAGACCCCACTGAGCCGGCTCCAGACAACATGAATGCAGATGAACAGCCAGCTTGGGGGATGCGACTCGTATGATCGCCCTCTCACGGATCGGCCCCGGCAGCCTCGCAGCCCCCCGGAATCTTCGCAGGAGTCGAAACCCCTCCCGGACGGGAGGCGAGGGGCCATCAGTGAGGCGGCTCCCATGTAGCTGGCCTTGGAAGCCTCGAGCACCTGGTAGGCCTCGCCGGAGACTGAAATCGCGAGGCTCGTGGTGACGATGGCAGGGACCATCCTCATCTGCTGGGCGTTGGTGACGCTCAGCCTGAGAGCGAGGTCGGCCTTGGCAGCCGTGCCGCCGGACTCGCCGGCCGCCACGGCCCTCGCCTTCGCGACGGGCTCGGGCCCGACCGCGGAGGCGACATCTCCGAACAGGGCCTTCCAAGCCTCGCTGCCCTCTCCTCCTCCTCCTCCTCCTGCTCCTCCTTTCCTCCTCCTCCTCCTCCTCCTCCTCCTCCTCCTCCTCCTCCTCCTCCTCCTCCCGTCACCGCGGTCATGGTGCGATCGAGCGGTGCGCTTGTTGATGGGGAACAGAGCACTTGAACCGATGCGCTGCACACCACTCATGTCTCCACGATGGCACCGTGCGCACGCTATGTGCGATAGCATGGGGAAGGTTTAAGAGACAAGGCGTGCGGGCCTCTTCAGCATTCGGGAATTCCAGGGAGCACAGCACGCACTTGTACGGCGGAGGGAGGAGGTGATCCCGGCCAGGAGCACTCAACCTCGTAGAGCACACACCGTTCTTACTGAGGGGCAATCCCAAATGCTTCTCGGCAGACGCCGGCTGGCGTAGAATTTACCGCACAAGATACAGAAATTGGAAATTGTGAGATAACATGCCAGCCGTGTATGCCCGTGGCCAGGCCGACCCGAGTTACATAGGTGTATTAAGCACGCACGCCGGGTGAGGAATCTTTCTCCACACTCAGTACCATCTGGTCGAGGAGTAGTACAGACCCAGGGCCAGTGTTCCTCCTCAAGCACTCGCTCAGGGGCTCTCGGGGCTGCTTCTGGGGGCGGGATGCACACCATGTTCACAGCAGATTTGTATCGTTTTCGGGTCCACCGCGAGGAAACTCTGGCGAATGTCTGCGTCAATGAACAGTTGGGGCGGACACTGGAGCACCTCGCCCACGTCCGTGTCGAACTCGGCGACAGCTGCAACAGCGTCAAGCTCAGCATAAAATTGCGAATGGTACAGGTGCTCGGGCACTCGGGATCCCAGGACGCAGCGCCGAAAAACGAGGCTATGGCCAGCACGTGTCGTTCCGGGTGCCGAACAGCGGCTTGCCACATGCGAGTACGCTGAACTTGTAGCTGTGTAGACACTGGGCTCGTGGACAACATCTTCAAGACAGCAGTGTTCGGGAGCGCTCGGTGGACATCACCATTGAGAACAAGCCCACGACCATGAGCACATTTCCGTGCGAGTGTGGCCTGACATGCGTCAAGGTCGTTGGCGTGCTCTTCTCGTAGCGGCAAAGATGTGAGGCCAGACAGTAACTAGATTCGACCTGCGACTTGAAAACGATGCCCTTCCAGCGCGTAGGGGCCGCACTCCACCAAAAACCTCTCAAACTATAGAAAGCTTTGATAGCAGCCTGCTTGCGATGCTTGGTCTCGGTGTTACAGGACCCTGACCGGTGAAGACGGGGACCCAAATACCTGGCAGACAACATCGGCTTCCCGGGAACAGGAACACAGGGACCGTACGTAGCACGGGTAGCAGCGTCAGCTCCACGACCACAGAAAATGACTAAACATTCGTGCTTGTCGAAATTTTGGACGACGTTAGCTCCAGAGAGTGCCACCGAAAGTGCTGCCGACGTAGACCGAGCCTGTGCTGCACGTGACGTGTCGAGTGAGGTGAACCGGCGGACTTTCGAGACGTCGTCGGCGTACGTGGCGATCGAAATGTCGAGTGGTGCACGAGCCTGTAGGAGAACGCTCCTAGCGACTGAGGCTGGTGCATCAGTAATGGCACAAGAAATCCAGACCGCCGAACACATATCGGAGGGGTGGAAGACTGAAACGTATCTATGCACTCGGTGTACGGTAACAGAAACCACTCGCCCGCAATACCGTCCCCAGGAAGAGTGCCACTACCGATACGACCGTGCATGACGCCGTCCGTAGCCTCCAGGCGAAACGTTGCACCACGCAAGCGTTGACGTAATATGCCAAGCTCGTGCTCTAGGTTAACCTTGGATTCCAGGGCAGCTAGTAGATCGTCGTGTAAGGGACACGCGAAGACATTACGTGCATCGAAATAATCCACTGCGTGCGAAATACGTGCGCCAGACAGACGAGTGTGCAACATGTTGAATTGTAGAATAGCATGTTCACGCCTGCGCCCCTGTGTGTACCCATACGAATATAGTCTGTCCGCGTTCACCTTCGTGCGAGCCCACGCTATGCGAACATAAATCTTACCCAGACAATCCAGACAATGAAGTAGCCGGAGCCCTTCGTCAGGGAGACCCGCCTTCTTCGGGATGGCACAGGCACTGCTCTGCGACCACACACGAGGCATTCGACGGGAAGCTCGCACAGCAGTGAACAACGCCTTGAGGGACTCTCTGACCGGGTTGTCCTGGTAGACAGGCCAGGAATATCCGATGCCACGACTCTGGGGACGTTTAGGAACGTAACGCGGCCATAACAATACACGCCACACTCCAGCAGGAAACGACTACACAGGTGCTCCGCGTCGGAGAGGAGCATGACGACATTTCCACGCCACCTCTTGGAGGTCGTTCTGGGCCCCTGCGGCGTGATCAGGGTGGTGTGAAAGACGTTCGTACTCGGGTTCGGCAGGGCAGTCTCCGACTTCTGCAGAACATCCCCCACGACAGCCAGACGACGACAACATCTCCTCCCAAGTAGCAGAATCGTAATTAATTGTAGGGGCAGCCAGAGGTCGACGTTTCGGGCCGAATCTGGTCCCGGCAACGTGGCGTGAAACTCTCCAGGCAGTTTCAAAATCCCGATGTTTCTAAGCATCATGTACTTCACTAAGCCATACATGTTTGCACGCACGCATGTTTCGTTTAGAGTACTTCTGAAGGGCACGATCAGCGACGCGACAACGAAGAACAGCACGTGCAAGCACAACATGGTCAGCAATACAGCGAGCAGTAGACGCAGAACAAACACCGACTTGAACAACAACGCGAGGATGTAACATACCGCATAGAACACGGATTGGTGAATGTCCAGCGGGCTCGGGGGGTGGGACAGTTCGAAGTTCACGACGAAGACGAACCCGGTTCTCAGCAGTTTGGGCATGCTCTTCGGATCTCGGCGCAAATCGAGATCGAGGATTTGCAGATAAATGTGCGCGCAGCAGACAATACACATTCGTGGAGGGAGGAGTAGATGAAGTCAGGGCCAGCAGCAGGGTCGGCAGCAGCAGGGCAAAGGTGAATATTGTGATGCACTGCACGAACAAATTCCTCCCGCTTGTACCCCATGAGCGCACACTGAGCGACAGCCTCGTGGGAGAAGAGCCGGAGCGACGCACTGCCACTGTAATGCAAACCCAGAGGGCACGTACCACGAGGGGGCGATGGTCACGTCGCCGCCGGCAGTTGATGATTAGGAGGGCGTCGCCAGCCCGATGCCAGACCTCACATTTCGAAACGGCATTGTTGAGGGAAACTGGCACGGCGATGTAATCTTGACGCGTAAAGCGTTACCGCTACTGATGGCCATAGCACGTGGGGCCACAATTCCAGAACGTGTTGCATGCCGCCAGATTGTGACGACGCAGAAACTGCTCGAACTGCGACCCGTTGAAGTTCTGCACCTCTGGGTTGCACGACCCGCTGTGGTCATTGACCTCCTCAGCACATGGGAGCTCTGCGGCAGACATGCCCACGTGGCCGTCGGCATCGATCGCGAGCACTGGCACGCATCGGGCCGGCAGCGTATCGGCCATGTGAGATGATTGCCTCCAGAATTCCAAACGCTCTGCGCGGCTGGCACTGCCCCGGGGTTCCCACGGAGCGTAGGCGCTGATGATGGCAGCATCGGATTGTTTTGTTCTGCAACGCACAGGCCCCAGACGCCCAGCAAACTTCCCACTCCCACCGCCCACCCGCCGAATAGCAGAGTCAGGAAAGACCGATCGTTTGGCAAAACCCGCTGCTCCATCGGACCGACCAGACGCCCCAAACGAATGAACTGTAACCGGGCCCTGCCGGGTTCGTTGTGCTTGTGCGGGGAGGTCATGCCTGTGCCGTGTACTCTGAAGCCCCCCGCATGCACATGATTTGAATTGATGCATAATGTCGTCCCATCGGCCGCTATGGGTAATAAACAAGACGTTGCAAGAGAAAACACGAGACTGTGGCATGGAGCAGGGCGGCCCGGCTATGGGCGAGAAATGGGCGTGTCAGCCCATGGGAGGGGGGTGCCGCGTGCTGCCCGGCGCGGGTCCTGGGCCGGGGCGGCAGCTAGTACGAGGGAGGGAGGGGAGGGTGGAGGAGGAGCGAGGAGGAGGGGTAGGGAGAGGCGGGGGACCAGCACGAGCGCAAGGAGGGCAGGGAGGGGGAGAAGGGGACTCACGGAATTCATCCTGACGGGACCCTTGATCGCGCTCCGCTCCGCGGGGCGGGAGGCTCGGGGGAGCTCAGGACTTGATTCTTGGGAGTGAGAAAGTGGATAGCGTGTCGCGCCGAAGCGCGTTGGTCCATAACTGGCCGAGTGACACGATATCCCAGAGTTCCCAGCCGTATACATGGGCCGCAACTCCATCCAATTCCTGCTCGAATTCTCAGCAATCAGCAAGCAGGACAGGGGTTCCCACACAGACGCTACCGCAATGGGCAAAAATCGGTGCACCTCGGTAGACCTTCAAGCCAGTGGAGGATTGGTACAAGGGGACGCTTGGGTGATCCAGAGCGCGCAGGTCACCACGGCCCGATCCCAGCGAAACAGTACATCCCCTCCAGCGGGATCCAATGCCGAAGGGCCTCTGCAGACTCCAGGCCACACATTATCCGAGCGTCTCTCCAAAGACGAAACCTTCTCAAGACAGACAGTGCTTATTTAGATGAGCAGTCCCGTTTGACTTCATGGTGCCTTTGCTAAGTGAGACGCTTCCGTCTCTGGGCACAACTTGTAATCTGAGCCTTCTTCTCATGCTGTTCACGGCCTAGCCGACCTTCGCGGACACGACCACACGCCAATGAAAAATGACGATTGCTAGCTAGGAGCCGCCTCAGCACAAGAAGGCAATTCTGATTTGTCTGCAGAACACTCTGCACTAGCCTTGGACCTACAGTCTACAACCCGCCTCTCGTCCACCACCCCAGCAAAGGAGGGGGAGAAGTGGTAGGAGGAGGAGGAGGAGGAGGTGGAGGAGGAGGAAGAGGAGGAGGAGGAGGAGGAGGAGGAGGGGGGCGGCTGACGGGATGGGGGGGAGGGTGAGGAACCTCCTTACCCCTCCCGTCGCCCTGCTCCCCACCTCGTTCCGGAAGGTCCCCCCTGTCCAGCTGGGGGCTGTCGGCGTTTTAGTCTCGCCGGTGGCCTTTCTGCTACGGCGCCACCTGCCGCGCGACACTGATCCATCCGAGGCTGAAGGAGCTCGCAGCCGGCTCCATCCCTCCTTCCCATCCTTGCCTCATTGCTCTCCTCCTCTGTCATAGTGATTCAATATGAATATTATTATCCCATATTTCTTGATCATGTCCGGAAGATATCCCGCCCTTTCCGCGCATTGTTTGTCTCCAAATTGTATGTCACGTGTTGATGTGTCTCATGGTTCGTTCAATCGTAACCTTTCCCCGGTGTTTCAAGATGGTGTTCCCGCTGCAGCGAGATCTTCATTTCACGATGGACGCTTTGGCCCCGTCGTTCAGAATAACGCTCTTGCCCACGCGCTGGCCACTTTTCTCCATCCCAATCCTTCTCTATCGTTGTCGCCCCCCCTTCTTTTCAGGAGGGAAAAAACACAGACACAATGAATCGTCGATCCCCAGGAAATATAGGAAAATATGGGACGGGGGGGGGAAGACAACAACCCAGAACATATGGGAAGCTATGGGGGATCCTGTTGTTTGTGTGTATTTATTTGTGTGTCCCAGGGCCCCTTCATCTTTCCCCTCCTCCGCCTTCCCCTGGTCCTCCTGCTTCTCCCGCCCGTTCCATTCCAGCTCCTGCTGCTGCTGTTCGTCCTCGTCCTCCTTCTTCCTCGTCCTCCTCCTCCGTCGTCCTCCTCTTCCTCTTCCTCATCCTCCTCATCCTCATCCTCCTCCTCTTCCTCCTCCTCCTTCTTCTCATCCTCCTTCTTCCTCATCCTCCTTCGTCCTCCTCCTTTTCCACCTGTTCATCCTGCGGCTCGTCCGCCCCCCTCCTCTGACGCACGCAGCCTGGCTGATAGATAACAATCAGATCCATGGGGAGGAACGGGAGGGAGGGATTGGATGTCAGATATGGCGCGAGCGCGCCTAGCTGGTATTCCCCCCTCGCCTTTCTCCCCTCTCGCCCTCCCCATCCTCGCTCCTCACTCCTTGCCCTCCTCCTCCTCCTCCTCCTCCTCCCCCTCCTCCTCCTCCTCCTCCTCCTCTATCTCTCTTCTTTTTCCCTGCTCCCCCTCCGCCCCTCCGTCGTCCCTGCCCCTGCTGTCCCCCTCCCGCCCCCCCCCTCCCCCTCCGTCCCCACTTTCTCCCTCCCCCACACCTCCAGATTTTTTGTCCATGCTGTTCCTGCCCCTGATCGTCCTCCCTCCGTCATCTCTCCGTCGTCCCCTCCCCGCCCCCCTCCCCTCTGTTTCCTCCTCCCACTCCCTCCTCCTTCTCCTGCACCTCCTCCTCCCCCTCCTCCTCGCCCTTTTCCTTTCTTGAGGACGAGACATCCCTATCTGTCGCACCCCTGGGCGTGTCAGTAGGGCGGGCGGGCGCTTTGTCTCCAAGATGTACAGCTTACGATCTTGAAACTCGAAGTGCATAACAGGATGGAAGTCACACCGTCTTCAAAATGCAGTTCTCGCTATAGCGCGACAGGCGCATTTTCACGGAGGGAAAGCGGGTGGTTGTCAAAATGTCATTCTCGCTTGGGCGCCGTGCACGTTCGTCCTAAAAGCTTGTGCCATATTGGCGGATGGATGGTGGGTGGTTTTCAACATGTGTCCCTCGTTTTTGCGCCGTGCACAGTCTGCAACAGCTTCACGGATGGAGGGCGGGCTGTTGAAAACATGTGGCTCTCGCCTAAGTGCCCCGCACAGTCATCTTGATGAGAGTTTACAGACGTTTCATGAGCTCGCGCGGTTGAAGTCCTGCAGATGGTGGTCTGGCACGGTGCACAACTGTCAGTTCGCAACAGTCACATTGATTCGCGGTGTTGAAGAGCCAGGCATGTTGCTTCGGTGTTGTTTAGGGCTGTCAGGACACACCACTTCTGTTGATTGGTTGAAGTCGCAGGAATTGTCTTCTCGCGCGACTCAGGATTCTCAGACGGTTGTCTTCCAATTGGCAGGTTGCCGAAATGAGCATCTTTGGTGTGGACACAACCCTGGGAGCGTTTACGAACAGGGAACGAGGAGTGGTTCCCAGGGTTATGATGAGGGACTTTGGAGGGAGGGTTTACAGCAACATAGACAATGCGTCTTGGGTTTGCATAGTTCTCCTCGTCCTCATCTTCCTCCTTCTCCTTCCTCCTTCTTTCCTTCTCCCCTCCCCCCTCCTCCCACTTTCTCCTCCTCCTTCTCCTCTGCCTCAGGAGCTCCAAGGGCGAGGGGGAGCGGTAGGAGAGGGAGAGGGATAAAGATGATGGTGATATTTGATGATGGGGAGGATGAGGAGGAGGCTCAGGAGGACAACTTCCCGTGTGGCTCACGAGCTAGGGTTTGCGCAGAGGTCCTGCGGTAAAGTCGGGCGCCAGTTTTTTCATTGCGGGGTCCACTGGCTGCGAAAGCCTGGCGCCCATCAGTGCCCCCTTCCTGGGCCAGCATAAGCCAGACCTCGGGCGAATCGAACACAATCGCGCTGGACATTGCGTCTGGCTCGAGTGCCTTGGCCACATCAGGTTCGACGGCTGGGTGGTCGAGGGGACTTCGGAGGTGCGTGCCTCAAGCCCTCGACCCTCCCTTGAGATCCGACGGCGCGAAGAAATAGAAGCATCGTGCAAGATCACGACCGGAGCCCCAGACCTAATCTCTCTGAGCCATTTTTCGATCCGGATCGATGTGAGAAGGTCTCAGGGCCCGAAGCCAGGCGAAAGCGCCAAGCTCGAGAAAGCTGGGACGCCGGGACCTCAGGCTCGGATGTGCGTCTGTCGTCTTCCCTCGCTCCTCCGCTCTCAGGTGGTGGTCGAGCTCTGGCCGTCGGTGCCGCTGGTTGGTGCCCAGAGAGGCTGTACTCAGGATAAGCAAAAGGCTGGCCTCGTAGAAGGGGCCGAGGAGGAGGAGGCCCCTCTCCGGGCGAACGTGAGATTGCACCCTGGATGCGAAAACGGCTGGCCTCGGAGATGGGGTCGAGGGGGAGGAGGGGGAGGAGGAGGAGGAGGAGGAGGAGGAGGAGGGGAGGAGGAGGAGGAGGAGGAGGAGGAGGAGGGGAGGAGGAGGAGGAGAGGAGGAGGAAGAGGCGAAGAGGAGGGGAGGAGGAGGAGGACGAGGAGGGGAGGAGGAGGAGGGAGGAGGGGAGGAGGAGCGAGGAGAAGGAGAAGTGGAGGAGGGGCGGAGGAGGAGGGGAGGAGGAGGAGGGGCGGAGGAGAAGAGCGAGGAGGAGAGGAGCAGCAGCGAAAGAGGGAGAGGGGATGAGGAGGCGGAGGAGGAGGAGGAGGAGGAGGAGGAGGAGGAGGAGGAGGAGGAGCGAGGAGGAGGAGGAGGAGGAGGAGGAGGAGGAGGAGGAGGAGGAGGAGGAAGAGGAGGAGGAGGAGCGAGGAGGACCGAGGAGGAGGCGGAATAGGAGGAACGAGGAGGAGTGAGGAGGAGGAGTGAGGAGGAGGAGGAGGAGCAGGAGGAGGAGGTGGAGGAGGAGGAGGAGGGGTGGGTGCCGACTGGGAAGCGTCTTCGCGGAGACGAGCTCCAGCGGTGCGGCCGGGTGTAGAGGCCGCTGCTCTCCACGCGGCGTCGGCGAGGCATCGCCGCAGGGCTCAGCTCGGCTCCTCCGATTCGAGACGCTTCGATCTCGACCGCGTCCGACTCCCCTTCGATCCGATTTCGGATGCCGATTCGGGCTCCGATGCCTCAGGGGAGGCTTGCTAACCTGCCGAGTGTTCCGCGGATCCGACTTCTCCCGGCTCGGCTGCCGATGTGCCCCGCTGTCGCCGGCGCCGCCGATGCACCGGCGATGTGCCACGATCCTCCACCCCCATGTGCTCGGATCCAGTCTGGGAGGCCTCCCTTACCCCGACACCCACCGTTCTGGTTTCTCCCATCCGCGACCCCAGAGGTCCTGACCTCTTCCCCGGGGCTAGATCTTCGCCCTAGATACACGTTTGATGGTCTCAGGACCCAGCAATGGGCCCCAGAGGCCGCAATCGAGGACAAACGCCGGGAGTGAACAGACCAGATGATGTCAAAGATTTGGGTATAGGGCGGTGCATCTACAGTGGGTTCATGCGGCGATGGCGCGCCGACGACGCCAGCGAAGGCAGTCAAGGTTGAATCCGCATGATAGAACGACGCGGAAGCATTGATGGGCACGGTAACGCCACAGGACCCTACGGAATTCAACCCTGAACCGTCGGGGCCGCGGTCGGTTCAAGGTTGAACGATCGACGCGGTGTCAAAAAACCTCTGCGCGCGTCGACGCCGTTCGAACCGACCGTAGGTCTGGATTTTAGGGTTGCATGTTTGAGGCCTCGAGCCTCTCAGTCGCAGAGGGCAGCTGGGTCGGCGTTTCTTCGCCAACTTGCCGGAAAGCTGGCCTTAGTTTCTTGAACATGTTCGTCCTTCCAGCGTCAACGGCAGACATTGGCCTGGGCTTGTGTAAGAAATGTGAGAGAAGCTGGCCCCGATGCCTTGATTGATCGCATGCTTGAATATTTCCGACTGTTGGGCTCCATGTTCCACTGGGCGCGTTCCACTCCTCGCAACGTGCCTGCCCGCAAAACGCCCGCAGACCACATGCCCGCTCCCGACGAGAGATGGATCGCAGAAAACCCCCCGCGGCGGAGCCGGCCGCCTGCGAGCCGCTGCTCCTGCGAGCCGCGGAGCGGTGCCTGTCCGATGTGGGAGGCCTCGCGCCTCCCGGTCGGAGGCGACGGCCGGGGGCTCGGGCCCGCGCGCCAGGGAGGAGGATGAGGAGGAGGCGCAGGAGGAGGAGGAGCAGGAGGAGGAGGAGGAGGAGGAGGGGGAGAGGAGGAGGAGGAGGAGGAGGAGGAGGAGGAGGGAGGAGGAGGAGGAGGAGGAGGAGGAGGAGGAGGAGGAGGAGGAGGAGGAGGAGGAGGAGGGGAGAGGAGGAGGAGGAGAGGAGGAGGAGGAGGAGGAGGAGGAGGAGGAGGGGGAGGAGGAGGAGACGGAGGAGCTCGTGCCCGGGGGGGGGGGGCGGGCGGCCGGCCCGCGCGGGGAGGGCCCGCGCGGGGAGGGCCTCCCGCCGCCCGCCGCCCCCCCCGAGGAGCGCGGCCGCGGGCCGCCGAGCGTCTCGGGAGCTCGTCGGCCGGCCCGCCGAGGGGGTTATAACCCTCGGCGCGAGCCTGCTCGCAGCCACACGCAGACTGCGTCTGCGCGTAGGACGTGACCCCCCGTGTCGTTTATATCCGGCCCCCCTCCCCGTATCCCCAGACTTGCGGGCGTCTCGACAAAAGCGAGACGGAGGTGTTTCGTCGTTGTCGGCCTCTCGGGGCCCTCGCCGGGCCTCGGGACCGTCAAGAAACGACTCGGGATGAGAAACCGGTCCCGGGGAAGTGGTCGGGAGGTCGGGGGCCCGTGTCCCGAAAAAACCGAGACATCGGATGTCTGGGTCCCCATCCCCTTCGAGACCCCCACCGAATTCCACCCCCCTAGTTGGGGAGACACCCCTCCAGACCCGAAGGGAACGGCCTATATCCCCATCCAGGAGGGTTCATCGGCCAGTGGGGCCCAGGCCACGCCGCTGGGGATGGGGATCGGTTAAACGATGCTCAGACCTTTCGCCGGAGGGGCCTCTGGTGCGGGCTCATCGGGGTCCCCCCGATCGCTGAGCGCGGTGCGATAGCGGCTGCTTGCGCGCTCGGATTTGGCGACCCTGCGCTCTCTCGGCCCGCGCACGAAAGGTCACTCTTGCCCAGGGTCACTCTTGCGTGTAGCCGATAGGAGGAGGGGGGAAGGCTTCTTAGAAGCACCCCTGCTTCTCAGAAGGCGCGGGCCTTCTCTGTAGATGTAGGGCCGGCGCCTTCTACGAAGCAGCCTCCTTCTAAGAAGCCTTCCCCTCTCCCCCTATTGGTGGTTCAAACACGGGTTCCTGAGGGATGGGGTCCTAAGGGCGAGGTGTAGATCCATCATTGGGTCCCTTCCTATCCGCAGGACCCTATCTCTCAGGGCTCCATCTTCGAACCGCCGACATCAACGTTGGGAGGTCGGCGGGGATGTCTCGGATCTCAGGGGAGAAAGACGGACCACCATCACCGAGAGCCCACGAGTGGGAGGCCGATCGCTGGGCGGTGGCACGACCGAGCGTGGCTCCAATACAAGACGGCACTCAGGCGTGCCACCCTCCAGGGGCTGGTCCCTCATCGACGTGTTCTAGGTGGCGGTAGTCTATGTGCTTCCCCTTCTGGGGATCGGGGCTGTGCCCCCCTGGAGGCGCCTTCGGCGCCGCCCCTGGCGCGCTCCACGCGCTAGGGAGGGGGTCCAGCACCGGTCCAAGGAATTCGCACCGACCCCCGAACGCTTATGTTTACGATGAGTGTCGCTCCTCCAGCCAAGCCTACCGTTTTTAAGGAGTCGCGTACGTCCCTAAGCCAGCAAGCTTGCCAGAGACAGCCCAGGTATGATGATCCAGGTGAACATTGGAGATGGCGATGGTGATGGCTGTGGACATTGGACACTGGGATGGCAGCGAAGGTGGTGGTGATGATGATGATGATGATGATGGTGGTGGTGATGATGATGATGTTGATGATGCTGCTGATGCTGATGATGGTGTTGATGATGATGGTGCTACTGCTGATTATGCTTATGATGATGCTGACTATGATGATGAGTATGATGATGGTGTTGCTGTTGCTGCTGATGATGATGGTGACGATGCTGATAGGTGGTGATGATGATTATGATGATGCTGCTAATGATGATGCTGTTGACGATGACGATGATGATGGTGATGATGATGACGATGGTGATGATAATGGTGATAATTATGGTGATGCTGGTGCTAAGGATGATGCTTATGATTATGATGACGATGGTGATGCTGATGGTGATGATGATGCTGATGCTGATGCTGCTGCTGCTGATGATGGTGATGATGCTGATGCTGATGCTGATGCTGATGATGATGATGATGATGATGATGATGCTGATGCTGATGCTGATGCTGATGCTGCTGCTGCTGCTGCTGATGATGATGATGATGATGATGAATATGATAACTGATGCTGACTATGAGGATGATAATGCTGATGATGCTGATGCGGATGATGATGGTGATGATGACCATGATGAGGAGGAGGAGGAGGAGGTTTCCGATTGTAATGATTGTGCCTGTTGCGTTTGAGGAAGCCAGGCCAATGATCTAATGGCCTTCGGCCCATCCCGCCACCGTGCCTGGGTTGTGGGTCTGAGTTCTCAGATATGCTTCTTCGGGTCTCCTCGGAGCGCTCTGGGGGGCCTGTTGGGAGCCTCTTGAAGGGCCTCTTGGTGGCCTCTTGTGGGCCTCTTGGCGGTCCTCTTGGGGGGCCTCTTGGGGGGCCTCTTGGGGGCCTCTTGCGGCCTCCTGTGGGTCCCTTGGGGCCGATGGCTCGAAATGTCGGTTCGGGTTCCAAATCGGGGCCCCCTCCTGGGGCTGCCTTTGGGCCCTCCTAGGCTGTCCTGTGCGCCTCTTGGGCCGTCTTGGGGCTCGCTTGCGCCGTCTGGGGGCCTTCTTGGGAGCCTCTGGGGCCGCCTTGGGGCGATCTTGGGGGCCTCGTGGGCCGTCTTGGAGCGTCGGGAAGCCTCAAGGCGCGAACGCTGAAATCCTTCAAACACCTACAGAAGATCAAAGAATTCTGCCTGTGGGGGGCCGTCTTGGGAGGCCTCTTGGAGGCCTCTGGGGGGTCTTGTAGGCCTCTTGGACCATCTTGCGGCCGCCTTGGGCATCTTGGAAATCTCTTCGGCCGCCGCGGAGGCTTCTGGGGCCCTCCTGGGGCAACGTTTGGGGCCCCCTGTGCCGATTGCTGGGCCCCGTTGGGCGGGGTCACCGTCCCAGATGTCCACGCGACGCACCCCAGTGACGCCCAGGAGGGCCCGGCGGCGCCTGGGAACTCTGGGGTCCAGGCCCGCAAACAACAACATTTGAACCCCGAAACATCTCAGGGCCGCAGGAGCCCTGGGGCACTCCACTCCGCGCTGAGGGCACGGTGGCGGATCAGAGGCCATGTAAGGACTCCTCAGCGCGTGCGCTCTTCGGGGAAGGATCGTGATTACCAAGTCATCTTTGCCTCCCCCCGGAGCTTAGAGCCAAATCGCGCTCCCGAAAGGCAGGAAGGGTATATGTTTCTCGTCTCGGCGGTCTCGTTCTTGCTTCGTTTTTTGGGTCACCCGCATTCGAAACTCGAGGGTCAGTAGCAGAGTAGTGTCGTTATCATCGCGCATCCTGCCATCGCTGCGTGGTCCTGAATTCCACATCGTAGTCGCATCGCCCCCCACAAAGAGTCACTCCCAGCCGCATTATCGACCATGATTGCGTTGAGTTGCGCCTGCTCCTGCTCAACTATGATTACCTCGCTCATGCCAGCTTCTGCTGGAGGTTGGGACCACCGGGTGATGGAAGTACTTATGCCTTGACCCTGAATGTGTTGCACATTGCATCGCTGTATCCCTTTACCAGTCGAGACTGTACGAGTTGAGGGGATTTTGAATACACGCTGACCGTGCGGTTCGGACGGTGCTGTTTCGGCCAGGGCAGCTTGCGTTCATTGCATGCGCTGGTGCTTTATCCAGTAGTTCGCCTGTGGAGGCGCAGCCTACCATATCCACAGGCGCAGTCTTCTCACCGCGGCCGCATCAGTGATTATCTGTAGGCTCTGCTGAATTAGGGGCCTAGATGTGTATATATATATATATATATATATGAAACCGGAGAAAAACCCCAATCAGGGTTATATATAGGGCTAGGGGGATAGAGCTGTAGGGCTATAGGGCTACGTTTTGGACCCCAGGGCACCCCAGGGCACCCCCGGGCACGCCCGGGCACGCCTGGGCACCCGGGCACCCGGGCAACCCCGGGCACCCCTGGGCGCCCATGGGCACCCGGGCCCCGGGCACCCCCAGGCACCCGGGCACCCGGGCGTGCCGCGAAAATCGGCTACAAAGAGGTGGGCGGCCGATTTCGGTGGCTGGGGCCGGGTGCCCGGGTGCCCGGGGGTTCCCGGGGGTGCCCGGGTGCCCAGGTGTGTGGCCGATTTCGGTGGCTGGGGCCGGGTGCCCGGGGGTGCCCAGGTGCCCAGGGGTGCCCGGGTGCCCGGGGTGCCCAGAAGTGCCCGGGGGTGCCTAGCCCAATAGCCCTATATCCCTATAGCCCAATAGCCCAATCGCCATATAGCCCTATAGCACTATAACCCTATAGCCCTATAGCTGTACCTATACGACCACCCTTCGGGTGATAAGGAGGTTCGGGGGGGGGGAACCAACGTCTCACTCGATCGGTCTCACTATCGATCTCACTATCGGTCTCACTCGATCGATCTCACTCGATCGACCTCACAATCGATCTCACTCGATCTATCTCATTCGATCGATCTCACAATTGATCTCACAATCGATCTCACAATCGATCACACAATCGATCTCACATTCGGTCTCAATATCGATCTCACTATCGATATCACAATTGCTCTCACAATCAACGTCATCATCATCATCATCATCAACAACATCATCAACAACATCATCAACATCATCAACATCAACATCATCACCAACATCGTCATCATCATGAGGGCACCGTCATCATCATCATAAACATCATGATCAACGTCAGCATCATCATCGGGACACCATCATCATCATCATCACCATCATCATCTCATCATCAACATCATCATCATCATCATCATCGGGACACAGTCATCGTCATCATCACCATCAGCAGCATCATCATAATCATCATCATAATCGGGACACCATCATGATCACCATCGTTCTCATCATCAACATTATCATCAACATCGTCATCATACTCGGGACACCATCATCATCATGATCATCGCATCATCATCATCATCGACATCATCATCAACAACAACATCATCATCATTGGGGCACCATCATCATCATGAGCAACATCATCATCAACATCGTCATGATCATTATTATCATCATCGGGACACCATCAGCATCAGCATCATCATCAACATCATCAGCATCATCATCAGCATCATCATCGGGACACCATAATCATCATCAACATCATCAGCATCAACATCACTATCGCCGGGACAACATTTCCATCAACATCATCATCACCAACATCATCGGAATAATCATCATCATCATCATCGGGACACCATCATCGTCATCAGCATCAACATAATCATCATGAACATCATCATCCTCATCATCGGGACACTATCATCATCATCGACACCATCATCAATATCATCATGTTCATCGGGACACCTTCATCATCATCATCATCATCATCATCATCATCATCATCATCATCGTCATCATCATCATCATCATCATCATCATCATCTCATCATCATCATCATCATCATCATCATCATCATCATCATCATCATCATCATCTCATCCTCGCGGGACACCGCGGGACACCGGCGGGACACGCGGGACACCGCGGGACACCGCGGGACACCGCGGGACACCGGCGGGACACCGCGGGGCCCCGCGCCCCGGATGAGAAACATTTGGTCCGTCCGCGCCTCAGCCACAGGAGGACACCGCGGGACACCGGCGGGACACCGCGGGGCCCCGCGCCCTGGAAGAGAAACATTTGGTCCGGCCGCGCCTCAGCCACAGGAGACTTTTACTCGCCCGCCCACGCAGCTTCGCCTCGCACGCACGGCACGCACGAACACGAAACCGAAACCGATTTCCCGGTGGGGGGCTCGCCGTTCCACTTCGATCTCACCCCCTCACCTCCGATAGCCCTATAGCCCAATAGCCCAATAGCCCAATAGCCCAACAGCCCCATAGCCCCATAGCCCCATAACCCTATAGCCCTATAGCCCTATAGCCCTATGGTCCTAAAGCGCTATAGCCGTATATAGCCCTATAGCCCGAATAGCCTTATATAGCCCTTAGCCCTATAGCCCTATAGCCCTGTAGCTCTATAGCCCCATAGCCCTAAAGGCTTCTAGCCCTATATCCCTATGGCCACATCGCCCTATAGCCCCATAGCCCTAAAGCCCCATAGCCCCCCCCAAATTCTGGTTGGGGTTTTTCTCTGGTATCATATATACGAAACCGGAGAAAAACCCCAATCAAGGTTATATATATATATATATATATATAGGGCTAGGGGGATAGAGTTGTAGGGCTATATAGGGCTACGTATTGGGCTATAGGGCACCCCCGGGCACGCCCGGGCACGCCTGGGCACGCCCGGGCACCCGGGCACCCCCGGGCACCCTCGGCCCCCCCCCGGGCACCGGGGCCCCGGGCACCCCCGGGCACCCGGGCACCCGGGCGTGCCGCG
Source organism: Prorocentrum cordatum (assembly GCA_963575745.1). Lineage (NCBI taxonomy): Eukaryota > Dinophyceae > Prorocentrales > Prorocentraceae > Prorocentrum > Prorocentrum cordatum. The sequence goes on from CAUYUJ010014278.1 coordinate 197,521, forward strand.
AAAGTCGGCGACAAACCTAACCTAATCATATGAATCCGCGAGGACCCTACAGAGGCAAGCTCTGATTGGGGAATCTATACGGATATATATATATATTTATATATCTATATAATATACATTATCCGAATCAATATATTATATGATATATATTATATATATATATAATCTTATATTATTATATATATATATTATTATAGATCTATACATCGCTGAATACTCACAAACAGAGCTTGCACATGGGGTTTTTTACTCGTGGTTCTGAGGGGAATGGGTGGTTGCTGTCTGGGCGGTCGTGGTTGTCGTTCTCCCCGTCGGCAGGCTTGTCGCCGCCCGTCGTCTGGGCCTGGTTGGCGGTCTGGCGGCTCCTTGGTCGCCGTCGCCGCCCCGCCGCCGCCTCGTCGTCCCCCGTCGTCGCCGCCCCGTCGCCGCCTCGTCGCCGTCCCGTCACCGCCATGTCCCCGCCCGTCGTCTGGGCCTGCTTTGCTTGGCATTGCTTTGCATAGCTATGCCGTGATTTGCATTGCTTGGCACTGTTTTGCATAATTCTGCGTTGTTTTGCATTGCCATGCCGTGCTTGGCATTGCATTGCGTTTATTTGTTTTGCCTTGGCTAGGAAGATTGGGCGAAAGCCCAAGGAGGCTAAGAAGATAGGGAGAAAAGGAGGTGGAGGAGAAGGAAGACGAAGCTGTGCAGGGGTAAATCTCGTAAGTCCCAGGAGGATGGGGAAGGAGATGAAGAGGGGTGGGCCGAGGTGGGACAGAAGATCCGAAGGAAGGAAGAATGGAGGCGGCGCGGACTTCTCGCTGGCCTGCACTCAGTGGCCTGCACGAAACTATCTCTGGCCTGCTGGCAGGTCTGCCTGACCTCGCTGCGCTTCTGGAGCTCGCACGTCGGCACGGTACGGTCAACCCGCATAGTAAGGATGAGCGACTGTCCAAGGTCACCCTTGCATCCTTCATCTTCGGCCCAACCTTGGCCGCTTTCGCTGGCCGCGCCCCGCTCGCAAAGTGTCGACATGGCCCTCCAAGGCCCTTGCATCCTCACCGTGCATCCTTACTATATGGGGTGACTGCACCCCTTTAGTTATTTGCTCGGCGAAGGGGTAGTAAAGCTCAGGACACGAAGTGGGTACCAGTGCCTTCTGTCTCTCGGGTTTGAAGCCTGGCCGAACGAACGAGAACGCCCCACCACTCCGGCGGCGAGAGCGACCATGCCACCGTTGAATGCGGGACCCGGCGAAGGGCGGGTGTTGTGCCGGCGGGGTTCGCGTGGGGCGCGATGCTGGCACACGTTCGCTTGCTGCCTCCCCCCTTTCATCGCGCCGTCCCCCCACCTCAGAGGAGAACAAGGTACCCATGACTCTACTTTTCGCCCGTTTTCCTTTTTTTGGGCCTGCTGGGAGGCCCTCGTCGCCACCGCTGGATTCGCCTCGTAATCCTGGTTGGAACGCACCCCGGGAGAGGTCCGGGGAGAAGCTGTAGTGGTACCTTTTGGTTTCCCCATCACCGACCCTCCTCTCCCGTTCCTTTTCCTCCGTCTGGCAGCCCTCCTCTCCAGTCTCTTCCACCCCTCTTCCCTTCCCCTCCGCCCCCCTCCTCCCTGCCCTCCCTCCGGCCCCACGCTCTCCGCCCCTCTTTCTCCCCCCAGCCTTCCGGACCCAGCTCCCGCACGCGCCTCGGCATGCCGGTGTGCGTCTCTTAGACGCCTCTGTGGCCCCCTCCAATGGGGTGCCCGCGTGTATGTCGGGCTGCACGTCTGAGTGTAGGCAGAGTCGGATCTATCATTTTGACGTGTCGAAATACGCTGCGTAATAAAACATCCCGCTGCCCTCTCCTCATGCTGGGGCGCTTCCCGCTCAGTGCTCACGCGACGTTTGTTGCATCAGCTGCCTGCCGATGCTGGTCGTAGTGGAGGGGCTGCTCCACCCTACATCACCCACCCTCCTCCTCGTCCTCGTCGCGACCTCCTTCCCGACCTCATTGCCGCCCCACCTGCTCCTTCCCCGGGCGGGTCTCCTTCTGAGCACCACCCGGGCGACTTTCCGTCCCTCCTCCTCCTCCTCCCCCCCCCCCCCCAAGTCTTCCTTTTGTTCCACCCCCAGTTCCTTCCTCTTCCCCCCCTGCAGTCCTCCCTCTTCTCTCCCCCCCCTTTCCTGCCTCGTCCGCCTCCTCAATTTCCTCCTCCGCCGTCTCCTCCTCCTCCTCCTCCTCCTCCTCCTCCTCCTCCTCCTCCGCCTCTTCCGTAGCCATTTTGGCTCAAGCCATTTTGGCTCAAGGTTGAAACCTGCCCTGGGGCTTCAGCCTTGTCGCAGGCGACAGGGAGGCCCGAACCTTCCGAGGCCAGGACGCCTCTCTCTTTCCCGTCGTGCGCCCCAGCACGCTCCCAGTTTTGGCTACAACGACGTGCACTGAGGCGCCATGGGCCCTGCCGCCTGCGACCGCCCGCACCCTGCTCAGCATCGTCTCGATGGTGGTGATGATGTTGATACGGAGATTGCCTCCTCTGGTGGCCGCGATTCCTCTGTCGAGCCACGCCGCTCGGCCTCGAGGAGCGGTGGCAGCCGAGGTGCCCGTCGTGCTGCTCGCGCTCGGCCCTCCTCCCACGGCAACGCTGGGCCTGCTCCTGAGCCTCCTCGCCGTGCTCGCCGAGCTGGCCGTACTCGTGGCTCTGGCGGGGAAGTCCCACTTTCTCCTGGTGTCGCTGCCTCGCATCGGGGCCCCGACCCAGCAGCACAGGGAGCATCTCGGGGTGCTGCCTCCTGTCTTGGGGCGCGGGCTATGCCCTGCGAGGAGTGGGATGATGCCAAGCGGGCACAAGTCGCTGCAGACCTTGAGATGGCCGCTACCTTCCCGTCGCAGGAGATGCGCCCCGACCTGCACGCCACCCCGCAGGGCCCCGCTGCTGGGATCTTCGACCCATGGGCCGCGGCTGCTGGGGCTGGCGCCCCCTCGCGCGCTCAGGCTGCTACTGGTGGTGCTGTTGACTGCGGTGATGAGGAAGAACAAGCCGCCTTCACTCGGGCCTTTTACCATGCCGACATCTCCGCGCGATTCCTGCAGCTGCGCAGTGAGTTCGACAACATCGTTACCACGGCCATTACCAGCTCCGTCCAGCAGTCGAACGCCCCGATCTTGGCCACGCTCACCACACTGCAGAAGCAGCTCTCCTCGCAGCACACCTCCATCGATCAGCAGGTCATGTCATCGGTGCGCCCTCAGTTCGACGCTATGCAGCGACAGTTTCAAGAGCAGCATGATGCTCCATCGATCAGCAGGTCATGTCATCGGTGCGCCCTCAGTTCGATGCTATGCAGCGACAGTTTCAAGAGCAGCATGATGCCCTCAGCCGTCGCGTCGATTACAACGAGCGGGACATCGAGGCCCACGCCGCTCTGCTGGCTGAGCTTCAGAAGCAGGTCGAAGAGCTTCGCCGCCAGAATGAGTTGGACCGACAGCTACCTTCGCGGCCTCCTGCCCCGCCTGGCTTCGACCGCGAGATCGATCCGACGCAGGTCATTGTGGTCTCGTCCAAGCTCGTCGGTTTGGCTGGCGTCCGTGAGGTGGTCAACTCCTTCATGGGTGAGCTCAACTTCTCTGAGGACGACTCGTACACGATCAAGGCCCTCACGCCGCTTCCCTCCAAAAAGTTTGCTGTCTGCTTCTCTGGGCCGATCGGACTTGCCTCCCGTCGTGTGCAAAAGGCCCTTGCCAACCTCAAGTCGGATGGCGCCTGGCGGGTCTTCCAGTGCCCGGCTCAAGGTGCTGACCCAGCCCGTCTTCACTTCGGTCCTGACAAGTCGCCGAAACAAGTACGTGGCGAGATGCTCCTTCGTAAGGTCCGTTCTTCCCTCATGGAGCTTGACAATCAGAGGAAGTGGTTTGTCGATCGGGAGCGGAGCGTTCTCAAGTCTGACTACACCGACATCCTCCGTCTTGTCCCCCGCCCAGGTGACGAACCTCCTGAGATCTCCTGGAACGACGTGGGGATCCGCGCCCTTGGCCTGGACCGTCGGGACCTTCAGGGAGCCATTCGTAACATCTCCTCTGCGCCGACGGCCACCCAGTGGTGTCTTTGACGCCATTACCAGTATGTTTGTGCTTCCAGTGGGGCAGGTCGGCGGGGAGATCACAGCCAGCCTCACATTCATGACCTGGAATGCACGTGCTCTTCTTCAATTTGGTGGGGCGAGGGCCTCGCCTAAGCTATCTTACCTAAGCAGATTACAGCCTGGGCGATCCATCTTGGCTCTCCAGGAAGTGCATGCGGATCGGTTTGAGTTGAACGACTTCGTGACAAGGCTTTCTTCCACGGCCATTGTCCACAGTAGCTTTTGTGAAGATGACGTCGGAGAGGTTGTCCGCGGCTCTGGGGGAGTTGCAGTCATTCTTCCTCCTTTCTCATCTACTTCGGTCAGTAGCTGTGCGGTGCCTCTGGTCAGAGGCAGGGTGCTTCGTGTTGATGTGGCACTTGGGAGTACACAGCTGGTGATCTTCAACGTTCACAATCACGGCTTGACCAAGGGTGAGGTACAATCTGTCTGTGAGCAGATCGGTTGTGCTCTGCGTCGCGCTGCTGATGACCCACTCTCGTTCTTCGTGGTTGTCATGGGGGACCTCAACTACAGTTTCGATTCTTCTCTTATCTTTCACCGACCTACTGGTGTACAGCGACAGCAGACCCATGACCATAAGGTTCATGCTCCAATTTGGGCGGCTACACTTGGCAAGATGATGGAAGTTAACTCTGAAGCGGCCACCCACTTCTGTAAGTTCACCAATTCCATCAACATCATCGACCGCTTCTTCTGCTCTGCCACAGGCTGGATGATGTGTCAGCTCATGACCGAGGTCAACACGGTGGACACGCCAGAGCACCTGAGCTCCCAGGGCATCTCTGATCATGCTGCTCTTTCGATTCGGCTGCGACTTCGTGGTGCGCGTCCTGCTTCTGAGCGGCCCATTCCCAAGCACATCTTCACCTCTGTTGCCTTTCAGCGCCGACTCCGAGGAATGGTTGCTGATAGTGCTGAGGATTTGCTCCGATGGAGCCCACCTGTGGCCACAGAGCACTATAAGTACATGATGAAGGAGGCCGCCAGGGAGGCCCGCAACATCCTCTTCTTCTCGGCCCCTGACTTGCCTGGGACGCTGCAGCTGGTTGCTCGGGGGATAGCGCGAGCTGTGTGGCGTCAAGATGCTGCCCTCGCCCTCAAACTCATCGAGACCTCCCAGCACGCCGCCGACGCTCTGACGGTCGACGGCCAGGTCGTCTCGCTGCGCCACGCCCCGTCCTTCGAGCAGTGGGCTGCTGGAGTACATCGGCTGGTCTACGAAAAAGAGCTTGCTGCTGCTGCTGCTGATCGTGCTCCCTCAGGCTCCTCCTCTGCTTGGCGGCCTAGTTCGGCCACGCTTCTGCGAGCTCTTGAGAGGAAGGCCTCCATATGGGCCCCGTTTTCGAAGCGCCTGATACTGTCCGCGGTCAACACCCCAGAGGGCCCCATCTCAGAGGTTAGGGAGCGCACTGCGGCCCTGGCGGCCTACTGGACCCCTGTCTTCTCCAAGAAAGAGCCCCACCCTGTCATGACCCAGATGTACCTCGATAGGTTCCTCACCAAGGCCTCCGACATTGACCTGCACTGTCCTATGACCTCAATGTTTCGGAAGGTTCTTCGTCGTGCCCGTCGCTCTGCGCCCGGTGTCGACGGGCTGCCCTACGCGGCCTGGTTGGCGTGCGACTTTGGCGCCCAGCACCTGGCCAGGATGTTCGGGTGGCTATGCCAAGGTCAGTCGTTGTTCGCCTCCGCCAGCGTCACCCTCCAGGCGTTTCTCCCCAAGGGTGTGGACGACTCAGATCAGCCGTCTGGGATTTGTTCTCGGTCTCCTGATAAGATACGGGTCCTGGGGCTGCGAAACACCGACGTTAAGATCCTGAGCTCGGTCATGAATCGGGTACTCGAGCCTGTCGTCCAAGCCGTGGCGCCTGCTTCCCAGCGAGGATTCATCAGAGGACGGAATTTCTGCCATAACGTGCTTGAGCTTGATGTCCATGCACGGCTTGCTTCTCAACATCCTCTTGCTCAGCGTCGCTCCCCTGTCCTCGTCGGGTTTGACTACGGGCAGGCCTTTCCGAGCTTGTCGCAGGCCTTCTTGCTACAACTATTGGGCTCTCTTGGGCTCCCCGTCGAGGTCCTTGCTTTCGTGGGATGGATGTATTTGGCAGTGGAAGGTGTGGTCCTTGATGGGGGACACTACGCGACCATCTTCTGGATCCGCTCGGGCATCATCCAGGGCTGTGGTCTCTCGGGGTCTTTATATGCTCTCGCCTCCTCTCCCATGCTGGCCGACCTCGAGCGGAGCATCGAGCATCGTCGACTGGGGATATGCCGTGCTTGTGCCGATGATCTAGGCGCTGTCCTGTATGAGCTGGCCTCTCTGCGTATCCTGGTGCGGGTCCTTGGTGTCATGGAAAAGATTGCGGGCCTCAAGATTAAGATCAGCAAGTGCACCCTGGTCCCTCTCGTTGGCGGCATGACCGAAACCCTGAAAACTATGACCCAAGCCCAGCTGGCCTCGATCGCGGGTGCCTGGTCAGGCTTTGCTGTTGAGGGGTGGTTACTTTATCTTGGGATGATTTTGGGCCCTGATGCGACGGTCGACATGAACTGGAGGGGCCCGCTCATGAAGGCACGATCTCGCTCTCGGATGTTGGGACGTGGGGTTGCGTCGGTCTGTACTAACTGTATCTTATACCGCACGCGGGTTTATCCTTGTATGGCTTATGTTGCACAATTCCTCCCTATGCCCGAATGGTTCCTGCCCATTGAGCGTGGTGCTATCGCCCAAGTTCTTCGTGCTCCCCTCGGCCTCTTTTCGAACGAATCGGTCCTGGAGCTCCCGGCCTGGGGTGGTCCTCAGATCCCATCGTGGGCTGCCCATGCTACTGCTGCTCACCTGCGTGCTGCTATTCACACCTTCCAGGGCTATGAGGAATACCTGCGGCTGCTGCGGCAAACGGCTCTGCTTTGGCACAGAGAGGTCGTGGAGGGGAAGTTTGACGATATCCCTTTGGTTTCTATGGATCGCTCTCGTGTTTATCCAGCTTTCTGGAAATCCCCTGCGTTTGTCGAACACCTTGAGCTGGTCCACGTGAGGTCTCAGGAGCCCCTACTTGTCGCTGCTCGCTCGGCTATTCGTGAGGAAGCTGCGGTTACGACACGAAGACCCAAGCTACAACGTGCGGCTGCTCGCTCACTGGGTATGAATATGTGTATGCACAGACCTCTGCACGCTATGCTGATTCGCCACCTTACCCCGCTCTTCACGGCTTACCACCCCTTCCTCAACCAGATTCACTGGCCCGCTATTCAGGAGCTCCTGGCATTGGTCCCGCAAAGCTGGGCTATGGCGGCCTTGCGGACTTGGGGGCATGGATGGCTGACGTCCTATAGGATTATCCACCCACGGGGTAAACTTCAGTGCCGTTTCGGATGCCCTAGCCCAGATCGGCAGCAGCATTATCTCCGCTGCCCTAAATTGTACCAGGCCGTCAGCAACGGACTGCAACGTGCCCTGCCTCGTCCCCTGGCTCAGCGTCTTGGCCTCACCCATCCCCACCCTGACCACTTCGAGGCTCTCTATGTCTATTACCAGGTCTTCAACCATGCTCGGCAGGGTGCGCTTGTGTCGACCCCTCGTCAGCTACGCAGTTATGTTGAGGCCGCCGTCCGCACCTCTCGTCTGGCCAGACCTTCGGGCAAGTTGAAACGGTGGGAACCTCCTCCTGTTGTCCAGGCGACCCGCCGCAGGCAGCCTCAGTGTGATGTGCTCACTTCCTCGTCCACCTCCAGTGTGAGCTCCGACGCCGTGGCCCCTATCCCAGGCCTGGTCCCACCCAGTCCGTCCGACGACGAGGTGTTGCATGGTCCTTCGGTGCGCGGTGGTGCTCTGTCGGGTTCTTCCAGGGGCTCAGATGAAGACGGCCAACCCGCTCTCCAGCCAGAGTGCCCTGTGCCCGTCTCTGCTGGCGCTTTGGCTCAGTGCGAAGCCCTGCCTTCAGGACAGGGCGTGAACGTGCGGGCGCCCGTTCCCGCGGCAACCTCGCCGCTGCCTGCGGCATCCATGTTCTCGTGGCCGCTGACCGCCACCGTGGTGCTCTCAGCGGTTCATGCAGCGGCGCTGACTGTCCCAACCGCATGTGAGGTGGATGGGGCTCGGCTCGAGCGTGAATATCGAGCGGCTATCAAGCGTGTCGACCGCCTCCGTGCTGGTGGACTTCCTGTTCGAGAGGACCCTGCCCTTCCTGAACAGCTGTTGTGCCCTAACGCTGCCACCCCTCCGACGTCGACGCCGTCACCTGGAACTCCTGTTCTGAATCTTGCTGGCCATCCACACTCTGCCCCTCCAGTGCATGCACCACCAGCTGTCCTTGCCGAAGGTATTGCTTCAAGGGCTACGCGCTGGGTCTTGCGCCTGGATGACCCCGAGAGTGGCCGTGCTGACTGGTGGCTTTGGTGCATCCCGTACGTGCGCGCCAAATTAGATGCGTTGGACTGGGTGGATTCTTCTGGTTGGAGTGGCACACTCGACGAACTCGCTCGTCATATCTGCTCGATTGCCTGGGACACTTCTCGTGAAGGGCGCCTCAACTCTGTTGCTTACCTTCGGTGGCTGAATGAGCCTCGCCACGCCTTGACTCGGCACGAGCGGTGGGAGGAGGCGGCCGATCGACATTACCAGGCACTTCGTGAGATTCGCAGAGAGATGAGGCAATACATGGGACGAGCTGCGCCACAACGTGTACGCGACCTTCTTGTGGACAGCGATGGAGTCGAGGTCCTGCCCACGGTCACTGCCTGCGGAGCGGTCCGCTACCTTTCTCTACTGGTCTCAACAATGGAATCTGAAGATGGAGATGACGCCGATGGAGATGGGGACGTCGACCCTGCCTCTCTCCTTCTCCAGGTCTCTGCTGCAGGGTGCTCCTCGAGCCCTGCGGCCACTGGCGTTAGATCGCGGAGGTCGACCGCCTCTGTTGGAAATAACGGCTCTGGAGTAAGTTGCGAGCCTCTGTCTCGAGCTCGGAGGTCGACCGCCTCTGATGTAAATAAGGGC
>CAUYUJ010014278.1:206730-249986 GCA_963575745.1 Prorocentrum cordatum
CGCCTCCGCCGTCGCCGCCGTTGTCGCCGCCGCCGTCGTCGTCGTCGTCGTCGTCGTCGTCGTCGTCATCGTCGCCGTCGTTGTTGTCGCTGGCGCCGCTCCTGTCGCTGTCGCCGTCGCGGTCGCCGCAGTCGCCATCGCCGCAGTCGCCGTCGCCTTTGTCGTCGTCGCCGCCGTTGTTGTCGTCGACGCCGCAATCGTCGTCGTCGACGTCGGCGTCGTCGTCGCCGTCGTCGTCGTCGTCGTCGTCGTCGTCTTCGTCGTCGTCGTCTTCTCCAACCGAGCGCCTGAAGGGCCTCCCTGGGCGCGGGCGCGGCGCCGAGGTGCTGTGCACCGACGGCGTGCTGGGGCTCTGGCTGCCGGGCTTGGCCGCCACGTGGGTCCGCAGCTTCAGCCGTGGGGGCTGCCGCCGGTCCTCTGGTTCTGGCGCGTCGTGCCGTAAATCGACGGACAATGTTTGCCAGCATGGGCTCCAAGCAGTGGAGCAACCCATGGAGTGCAAAAGCAAATGTGCAACCTTCGTGGTGCAATCGGTGCTGTGCGATTAATTTCTGCTCGCAGTGCATATCAACTCCGCCGCACGCGCAATCATCTCGCGCATCCACCCGCAACTTGGTTTGCAAAACCAGTGCGGCGGCGATTGCGATCATTGCTTGGTGTTGGCTGGTGCATCTTTGCGGCTTGGCTAGCTCGCGCAAGCTCGCGCGCGCAGTGGCCAGCTAGTTTGGCGCGACCGACGCGGCCGTGGTGGCGTTGACCGCTGGGCACTTCCCAACGGGCACTTCAGTGCGAGTCGGCGACTTGGAGGGGCGCGGTATCATGGCAATGTCGTCGGCGGTAGACAAGATGATGATAGTAGCGATGCTGGTGGCGATGGTGACAACGACGACGGCACGACCAGTGATGGCGCCGATGCTGGTCACGCCGACGACGATGACGGCTTCCTCGCATCGGTGATGTCTGACATGCGCGCGCGGCCAACGCGCGAAAGTAGCCCGCGTGATTTAATTAGACACGGACCGTGCCGCCTCAGCACGCGCGCAAAGACGTTCGAGTGGTTTCGACATGCGGCGCGAGAAGCCCGCTTGGCAGAACCAGAAAACGATCTGAAAACTGATGGGTTTCTTAAGATTTTTTATTTAATCGCTTCGCTCATGCCGCCGGCCCTGGAGCCCTCTTTAGGGCCTCTTGGGGGCCTCTTGGGCACCTCTTGGGAGTCTCTTGGGGCTCCTTGGCGGCGTTTTGGAGGCCCCCAGGGCCTCTTGGGGGGCTCTTGGGGGTAGTCGATTGCGGCTCCCCCCTCGGAGGCCACGATCCTCGTGAGGGGTGTCGAAAAATACCCTCCCCTGGAGTGGTCTGGTGACTTCTCCCGGGCTTCTCTCGGGACCTTGCCGGGGTACTTTTCGTCCGGGGGCCCCCAGGGGCCGCTCCGCGCGCGCGAACTAGAAATATTGTTAACACGTTACCGGAGATCTTAGCACGCCTCTGGCCCGTTGGGCCGGCGAATAAGCGCGAGAGGAGTTTTTTTGTGGCGTTGCAAAGCCATCTGTTTTCATGCCTTCGGGACACTCGATTTCGACCCCCTGACGGAACCCCGGGTGTTTGAAGGATGTCGGGGTGCTCCAGCGACGACGCGCGCCTGTGCATTTCGTCACATTTTTGCAAAGGGGTTGTTGTGACAGCGCGCGCGCAGGGGCGTTCGGGCGATTTCGGCATGCGCGCGCGAGACGTCCGCTTGGTAGCATGCTGTGAACATGTTTAAACACGAATGGCTTTCTCGAAAGGATTCGCAAGAGCGCGGGTGCATGTTATTTTTGAACACCCTTGTTGCGAAACCGCTAGTTTTTGTTATGTTTTCGGGGCTGTCGAGTTCGGAGTCGCTACGGAACTTTTTAGGTTTTCGTGAGATTTCGGCATGCGCGCGCGACGACGCGCGCGTGTGCATTTCGTCCAGTTTTTGCCGAAAGGGATTCGGCAGAACTGATGGTTTTTGTAAAACGAGTGCGCGCATGTTTTTGGTAAAGGATGAGGTGGGGGGGAACTCCGGCTTTGCTGGGATGACATGGTTTCGGACAGAAAATTGGCACATCGACAACATATTCTGTCAATTGCAGTGCGCGAGGCCAGTCCTATAACCCCGGGATGGTGATGGGGGGTATAACATAATTTCATGTCAAACAAAGGAGGACCTACGTGGTGCAAGATATTTGTTGCAATCTGCGTTGTGCAGTTTCTGATATGTGGTATTCATGGTGCAATTCATTAGGTGCAACCTATGTGATGCCATCAGTGTTTTGCATTGTACAATCTGCGATGCGCAATGAATGTTGCGCAACATATATGAACATCGGTGGCGTGGTTTAATGGTTCAATCAGCGTCGAACAATTTAGGTTTTTCTCTACATATGTATATATACATATATGCATGTGTATATATATAATATATGTATATAGATGTATGGTGCATCCTGGGTGGTGAAATCTGTGTGGTGAGTCGATGTTGTGCAAACTATGTCGTGTTGTGGTGCAGTTTCTTTTTGTGCAGTCTACGATGCGCAATCTATGTGGTCCAGTCTGTGTTGCGCAATACATTTTCACAAACCATGCTCCTGCAACCATCCCACCCACCCACCCGTAACTTGGTTTTGCAAAACTCACGCAATGACCATTGCGATGCATGCTTGGCGTTCGCTGGTGCATCTGCGGCCGCGCCGACCCTAGCACGCGCGCGCAGCGGCTAGCTCGTTTGGCGCCGCCGACGCGGTTGCGGTGGCGCTGACCGCTGGGCGCGGCCCAGCGGGCACTTCACTGCGAGTCGGCGAATTGGGCGGGTTCGGTATCATGGCCACGCCGACGACGGTAGACACGATGCTGATCGTGGCGATGCTGGCGACGATGTTCGCACCGACGAGGGCGCTGCCAGAGCGGGCGCCGATGCTGATCACGCTGGCGACGATGACGGCGTCCTCGCGTCGGCGATGCATGGTTTGGAACAAGTTCGACATGCGCGCGCGGCCGACGCGCGAGAGTGGCCCGCATGGTTTGATTTGACACGGATCGTGCCCCCCCCAGCACGCGCGCAAGGGCGTGCGAATCATTTCGGGATGCGGCGCCAGAGTCCCGTTTGGCAGAATCCCATGAACATTTTGCAGAATTGTAGTTATTTCCCTTTCGAAAAAAAATCGCAAGAGCGCGCGCGCAATATTTTTTTGACAACTGATGTTGCGGATCCATGTGTTCTCTTATGTGTTTTGTACATTTTGTTTTGAAATCGTCACGGACAAACCGATATTTGAAACATTTCGGCATGCGCGCGCGACGACGCGCGCGTGCACTTCGTCTTTTCTCTTGCAAGCGATTCTCGCGACGGCACGCGCGGAAAAGGCGTTCGAACGATTTCGACATGCGCGCGCGAAGCACGTTTGGGAGTATGTTTGGGACACATACACAATACATTTTTGTTAAATGGCTATATATAATTATAATTAAAAGCAAGAGTTCGCAAAAACGCGCACGCTTTTTTCGAACACCCGTTTTGCGAAAGCTGTGTTCGTGCATGCTTTTTGGACAACCGATTTTGAAATCCGTGCCAAACCGATGGTTTTTGAAGGATTTCGGCATGCGTGAGCGACGACGCGCGCGTGTGCACTTCGTCGTATGTTTGGAAGGGATTCTGGACATTTGTTGTTTGAAAAACGAATGTGCGCATATAGTTAGTGTTTTTTGCAGAGGGTTGCGGGGGGGTGGCTGATACTGGCTGGGCTGGGATGGTAGGAATTCATATTTCGGATGGACGATGGGGCAGAATCGTATGTAAGTTGCAGCACGGAAGGGTGTACCGATAAAAGGGGGCTAATTTTTTCGTGCTCGAAAGGAGAACCAGTGGAGCAATTTATGTGGTGCAATCTATGTGGTGTGGGATCTGGTGCGCAAGCAACGTGGTGCTATTTATAGATGCCAGGCAACATAGATGGTGCAGCTAATGCGGTGCAGTGTATGTGATGCAGAGTCAGCTGTGCAATCTATGTTGTGCAATCTGCGCTACGCAAAATATGTGAAGCAATCTTCGTGGTGCAACTCATGTGGTGTAATCTCTTCGATGCAACCTATGTGGTGTAATCTGCGTGGTGCAATCTGTTGTGCAACCTAGATTGTGCAATCTATGTGGTGCAATCCTCTCTGTTGAATTTGAAGTCGTCATCTCCACTGCTCGCGCAAACATCCCACCCACCCACCCGCAACTTGGTTTGCAAAACCTGTTAAGACCGACTACGATGACACCGACGACAACGACTACGACGACACTGATGACGTCTTTGACGATTTCGACGACGACAACGACGCCGACGCCGACGACGAAGACGACGACGACGACGCCAACGAAGGCGACGACGAGGGAGGAGGAAGGACGACGACGGCGACAACGACGACAACGACGACAACGACGAGGGAGAAGGGAGGACGGCGACGACGCGAACGACGACGAAGGAGGAAGGACGGCGACGCCGACGACGACAACGACGAGGGAGGAGGGAAGACGACGACGACAACGACGACGACGACGGCGACGAAATAGGAGGGACGACGACGAGACGCCGACGACGGACGACGACGACGACGTGGGAGGAGGAGGAAGGACGACCACGGCGACAACGACGACGGAAACGACCACGACGCCAAAGAGGACGACGACGACGAACACGAGGAAAGACAGAGGACGACGTAGGCGACGACGACGACGACGACGCGGGAGGAGGGAGGACGGCGACGACGACGACGACGACGACGCAAGAGCGCGCGCGCACGCTTTTGTTGAAAATCCGTGTTGCGAAACCTTGGGTTTTTGTAGGTTTTTGGACGCACGATTTTGAAATCCTTCCGAAACCGATGGGTTTTGAAGGTTTTCGGCGTACGCCCGCGACGACGCGCGCGTCTGCACTTCGTCTTATTTTTTGCAGAGGATTCTCGCGACGGCACACGCGCAAGGGCGTTCGACAGATTTCGACATGCGCGCGCGCGAAGCCCGTTTGGTAGCATGTTGTGTAAATCTTGAAAAACGCATGGTTTTCTTAAGATTTCGCAAGAGCTCGCGCGGAAGCTTTTTTATCAAATCAGTGTTGCGAAACCATGTGTTTTTTGTATGTTTTTCTTGGAAACTCGATTGCAAAATCCTTCCGGCACCGAAGGTTTTTGAAGGATTTCGGCATGCGCGCGCGACGACGCGCGCGTGTGCACTTCGTCCAATTTGTTGCAAGGGATTTGCGAAAAAGTGTTATGTCACCGCATAGTGTTTTTTTTGCAAGGGAACCTAAGGGGGGGGGGAACCCGGCCTTCCTGGGATGGTATGATTCCATATTTAGGATGGACGAATTTGCAGACTATATATATATATATTATACACAGATGTATGTATGTATGTATGTATGTATGTATGTATTTATGTATGTATGTATGTATGTATGTATGTATGTATGTATGTATGTATATACATATATGAAATCATTCTTTCCCAGGGGGAAGCGATAAGTCCAGGGGGGGGGGGGTAGAGTCTGTTCTCTCTTTAGAAAGGAGACTCTACACTGTGCAGTCCATGTCGAGGCAGCGACGGCGACAATGTAGCCGCGAGACCGCCACACCAGCCCAGACGACGGGCGGCGACGAGGTGGCGACGGGGTGGCGACGTCGGCAACTTTGCCGCCAGACCGGCACGCCGGACCAGACGATGGGCGGAGACCAAGCGGCGACGGGGCGGCGTCTGCGGCTACATAGCCGCCAGAGCGGCATGCCGGCCGAGACGACGGGCGGCGACGAGGCGGCGACGGGGCGGCGACGGCGGCTACATAGCCGCCAGACCGGCATACCAGCCCAGACGACTGGCGGCGACGAGGCCCGATGCTTGTCAGCCGCAACGGCTTACATCAGCATGTAACCCGTTTCGTCTGACCTCCGCTCCCCTTGCGGGCGGCCTTAGCGGCAGCGCCCGCATGGCGGCCCGCCCCATTTCGGCGCTCCCTTCTTGCGTTTCGTTGCCCCGTAGGTGGCTCCACCGAAGGCGGTTTTCACAACGGCAGTATTCATAGCTGCATATGGTTAGGATGGTTTGTCGGAATTGCGCGGAGCATGCAAAATGCCGAGCCACGCCGATGTCGTTGCCAAAACCAATGCAAAGTGATCTCGGGCGTTCGCGCATGATCCAGATTTTTGTGCAACGTGCATTTTGTTTTGTTATTGTAGCAAGAGGTGGTGGGGAGTGTTGGCATTGCAAACAGCCGGCAATATGCCGCCCCCCGCGCCCTCCCTGTCAGAAACCAATGGAAATCGATCGCGGTGCGTCCGCGCATGATCCAGATTCTGGTGCAACGTGCACTTTGTATTGTTTTTGTTGCAAGGGATGGTGGGGGGGGGTCCCTCATGGTCCTGGATTTGTCGCATGCTGTGATGGGGAGTGGGTGTAAATTGATACGGACCAGTGGTAGACCCCTCCGAAGGGGATTGGAAGAGGACATGCTGTAAACCACCTACGCCCAGAGGGCTGATGGGATGCTGGTCATGCCTGTTACTGGATCTCTAGTGAAAGATCGAGGCTCTGGGCTTTGGTACGTTTGTCGTATATGTTTGGCTTCCATGGGGGCTCATCGTCGCCACGGCTGGACTCCCTGAAAAGTCTCGTCACGACGAGCTGTTCCTGGGGGCGATGCTCGACCCCCGGACTCAGAACCCCTCGAGTCGCGAAGGAGTCACGGCGGCAATTGTTTCGTCGTTTCCCGCCCCTACGGGGCCCTCGCTGGGCCCTGGGACCGTGACAGGCTCGTGACAGGGAGCGTCTCGGGATGAAGAGTCAGTGCCAGGTAAGGGCTCCAGACTTCTGCGGGTTCACGCTTTGACCGGGGGCGTCCAAGAGGGGGGTGAGGACAGGTGGGTTGGCAGCCTCCCCGAAGTTGCCTCCCATCTCTTCGTCCTCGTCTGCGGTCGTCCTCCTCTTCCCCCGCCTCCTCTGCGGGGCTCGGCGGACCTACACTGCAGTTCGCGTCGGCCCAGGCCTCGGGCCCGCCGCGGCTGGGGGAGCCGTCCAGGGTCCCCTCCCCGACCCACCGTGCCGCGTGAGCGAGCACGACGATCGGGCGAAGAGAACTGTGCACGTGCACCGATCCTGACAGCGTCCATCCTTGACCCCGGATCGGTGCATATACCTCCCTGGCCCAGGCAAGAGGGCGTATGCGCCGATCCTGGGCTCAGGATGGGCCTGGCCAGAAGCGGTGTATGTGCATAGTTCTCGTTCCTCTAGACGATGGAATACGGAACAACGAAGTAAACATCAAGAGCTCCGCACAGATTTCTTGGATCGGCGCTGGGCCCCTCTTTCGGCGCCTCTGGCGCCGCCCCTGGCGCGCTCCGCGCGCAAGGGCGGGGTGTCCAGCTCCGATCCAAGAAATCCGCGCGAAGCTCCGAAAGTTCATGCTGAGGTGCATTCGTTCCACTCTTAGACGGGCTGGCCGTTCCGAGGCTCGACCAAAGCGGGCCCTCGAGCCCTGGGAAACCAGGGGAGGAGAAGGTACCGACACCGCTACCCTTGCATCGTTTCAGTCGTTTTGGGCCTCCTGGGAGGCCCTCGTCGCCACCGCTGGATTCGCATCGACATTATGGACAGAAAGAAACCCGCGGAGAGGTCCAGGGAGTGGCGGGATCGGCATCGGTATCGTTTGGTTTTGCCAGGAGAGGCCAGGTGGCCAGGAACGGCTGCGCCGTCGGCAGCGAGCGCGAGCCGCTCCCACGGGGGTCCAGTTGTGTTCTTTCTGAGGCCGAGCGCGAGCGGCTCGCGTGGAGGTGCGCCCTACCATCGCCCCGCCTGTGCGTGGCAGCGCAGGCGGGAGTGCTCGGCCTGCTGGCCCTCCTCCTCCTCCTCCTCCTCCTCGCCCGAAGCCGCCCTGGCACAGGTCCCTTCACATTCCCTGCGCGGCCTCAGGGAAGTGTGTTCTCCCCTACCCAGCGCCCTCTTGCCTTTCCATATAGGCACTCCCCGTCGCGGCGCATGCCTGCCGCCATGCATACACCTCTTTTACCTCTCTTTTGGATTGTGCACAACGTTACGTCCCTCGTGCAGAGCGGCAGGGCACTGGAGATTTCTGAAGCATATCAGACCAAGGACATCGGTTCTCTTACTGGCACCAGAATGCGACAACGACAAATTCATGGACAATGTATGACTATCTCAGATCCTCATGTTCACGTCCGTAATTGGGGATATGGAAGGGGGCCGTTGGTTTTCTTTCACACGGGTGTGCAGATTCGACGTCGGCGGAGGCTTTTCCGACTAAGACACATTGCGCAGATTCATTCACCGCACACAAGACTACAAGGACGAATGGGGGCGGTGGAACTACGGCCAGGACGCTACCATATGTTGCTGATTGTGGCCTATTTCCCTGTCAGTCCTTGGGTGGCGAAGGTGGCGAAGGAAATGCCGACGTACAAGAAGACGGTGAAGCAGACGCACGCCTGGATGGATCAGGTATGTAGACTTCAACTGAGTCGGTGCTCGATAGTCTTTGGCGGAGATCCCAATGATTATGCAGGGGTGCCTAATGAACATAGTCCTGTTGGACCGCTGCGACCTCAACGGGAGCACCATTGCATGACACAGCCGAGAGATTTCATGGAGAAAAATATTTTAGGATTTGCCAGCACTTTCCTTGGAGGTCACGACACCTTTCATGGGTGAGCTTCGAGTTCAGGCATTGACTACCTTGGAGTTCACAGAGCATGGCTTATGATAGTGGGTGATTCTTGTATATTGAACAAGCATGGGCGACGACTCCAAATGGCACCTGTGCAGCGGAAATGAGATCACTACCCACTGCAAGTACGAGCCATCTATTTTCTTGATTTCTCCCGTGGTGGCTGTACCCCTTGCATTCAATGGAACCTAGTTACCCTCGTCAGAGGTGTTGTGGATGGACTATGGCGAGACAGGTTCCTTAAGGAAGAGGAGGATCATGGCTGTCAGTCCTTTCCGCGGTGGAAACACTATGAAGAGCTTGCTGCACCTGATGAAGCGTGGCATCACCTGGTGAGTGAGGTTCAGCAGATTGCAGTTGATTTTTTTTCCAGAAATACCTAGAGGAAGATCAGAACTACCGCTTGGCTCGACAACAACAACGAGAACTGGTCAAATGGCGTGTTATCTTGCGTGGGAATATGGGATCCCTTGGCTCCGAGGCGCAGATCGAGGAGATTACAAGTTTGCAGCAACAACTAAAGATATTGACCGAGGACCTTCACAAAGCCAAGGAGCAGCACCAGCAAGCGCAAGTCGACAGCTTGGGAAAGCAGATGCGACATGCGTGGCAACAAAATGATCAGAGTTTAGTTCACAGGCTGGCCCGGCTAATGGCTACTACCAGTGTGGGGCCTGGGCGGCGTTTCTACAACACTCCGACATTGTCGAATCCCACGGTGGTGATGTGGACTCAACATCTGGAGCAGCCAGGATGGCAGGGAGGACAGCCAGCACAGCATATTCCTGATATTGATGCGCTTCCAGCACAACGTTATACCAGACACGACGGACAGCACCTATGGAACCCTACTTTCAAGGGCGAAGCGGACCGTGATCTCCGCGGTATTTGTGCAACGATCAAGAGACTAGCCTATCGCAAAAGTGTTCCGCCATGGTCTTTGCCTGCGGAAATCTTTTGTATGCTACGCAACCCGGCTATTCGCGACGCGAAGTATAAGGGCCAGCAGAGAGAGTTTGAGGCACGCATTCATGTGTTGAACTTAGATACGCTTGTCAAAAGTGTTGTGGGTGGACTACGGCGAGACAGGTTCCTTAAGGAAGTGGAGGATCTTCATGGAGGGGAAGTGCGCGGTCCACCAATGAAGGGTGCCATAGGGTCGAGCGGCGCTGCAGCATCGGGGATCGAAGCCAGAATATGTGCCCACGGCCATGGACACGGAGGTGCTCGACGGCTATGACACGGAGGACGAGACGGCGGTCAACACCCTGAAGCAGGTGATGAATGTCTCGCAGCGCATGAGGGTGCTGGAGGGATGTCTGATCAGCACGCGCGTGGCAGACAAGGACTGCGTTCTCAATGCGCACGCGATCGGAGCAGCTCAAGAATTCATGCGCATAGTGGAAGAGGATTCGGGTGCAGTGGTGGGTCCCCCCGTCACTCATGGTGGCCATGGCGGTGCTGACGGTATTGGTCGCGCAGCAGGCTGTGAAAGAAGCTCAATATATTCAAGCAGAAGAAGCAGGCCTACCTCCCTGGTCGAGAGGCTTCGAGGGGAGAAGATGGAGATAGCCGCAGAGTACATCAAGTATTGGCGAGCGAAGACCACGTTCGCGAAGGAAGGGGGAGGAGGCCAAAGTTCGTCACTCGTTCTACATTCATGCGTTCGTGCCGATAGGGGACTCGCTCAACGTGTTGATAGTGCCAGCCAACCTCCTGGTCGCCAAGTGCCTCATGAAACTGGGGCTCGTGATGAAGCCAGGCCCTCCGCCGCGAGGGGGCCCCGAGAGCAAGCTCCAGAACTCCCCGACGAAAATGCTGAAGGGGGGCCTGGTCAACGGTGGTAGGAGCGAGGTTCTGAGGAGCTCTGAGGGAAGCTGGTAGCAGTTGTAGTCAGCCGTTAGGACCTGTCAATGTTTTAGAAGCTGGGGAACCCAGGCAGTGTGCTTCCGAGCAGGACTGAGTTCAATTTTGGGCTTATGGGCCCATCCGGATTTTCAGCCAACACGCAGGCCCTGAAAGGGCAAAGGGAGTGGTAGAGGTAGAGGCCTGACTTAAGCGCTGGGGCCTCTCCTTGATCTTTGTGGTGTGTCCTCGCCTGCCTCCGCCTTCCTGCTCCCTCTGTGTGGCTCCCTCTCCCTCCCTCTCGCTCCGTGTTGTGTGTGTGTGTGTGTGTGTGTGTGTGTGTGTGTGTGTGTGTGTGCGTGCGTGCTGGGACGTTTGACTTCTCACTCTTGGGATCTAGTGCCACTGCGCACTACTCGAGCTGATTTCGTTAGGCCTCTCGACCCTAACGGTTTCTATGGTGTTCCCCGATGGGGAATCTAGTCGCGACGGGAGCGCCGACTTTCAAGTTTCGCGAGGGGAGCTTCCCTCACTATGCGCACAGCGGTCAATTGCAATTGGATAATCAATGCAGACTCGACCAGGGGCTGAGTACAACCACCACCACCTCCTCGCCCGAACTCGGCTCTGGCAGCATGCCGGGACGATCCAGGCCCCCCCAGAGCGCCCTCGGCGGTGCGCAGCCGCTGGAGAGCATCCCGCGGCCGCGAAGTCGCTGAGAACCGACGAGAACGCACGACAACTTGACCGTGCCCTCGCGAGGGCAGCAGCCGAGCTCGACCAGGATCACCCCGGCCAGCGCTCCCCAGGATCGGCTTTGCCAGGCTCCATTCGGCCAGGCTCAACTCGGCCAGTCTCGCGTTCGACCAGGATCAGCTCGGCCAGCGCTCAACTCGGCCAGGTTCGGCTCTGCCAGGCTCAACTCGGCCAGGCTCAACTCGGCCAGGCTCAACTCGTTCTCTTGGAGGCCTCTTGGGGCCAGTTTGGCCCCGGACCCAGACCCGGCCCGATCTGGCCCTGACCTGGCCCAGGCTGGCGGCCCGGGTCTGGTGTTAAGTCGGGCCCGTCCCTCTACAGGAGGAATAATCAAAAATGGTTAAAAAATAGTCTGGGGACTATTTTTTGGTGATCTCTTGACCATTTTGGAATATTTTTTGAGTATTCGTGGTTTTTCGTCGAAAATCCCCTCTGTGGGGGGACGCGCCCGACTTACGTTTGGCGCGGACCCAGGCCAGGTCCGGACACCGACCAGGCCGCCGGCTGGCCCCCAGAACCAAACTCGGCCGGACCTGGCACGGCCATCTGGCTCGGCCCGGCCCCGGCCCAGCCCCAGGCCCGGAAAAGCAATCCCCCCACACACATGCATGGTCCATTCTTGGGAACGGGTGTCTCCTGCCGGCCGGGGACGCCTGACACCGGCCTGGCCCCGGCCGGACCCTGGGGTGCGGCCCCAGCTGGCCGTTGTCAAGTGACCCAGTGCCGGCTGGGGTCAGGTGGCCCCGGCCGGCCAGAGATACCTGACCACGGTGTGTGTGTGTGTGTGTGTGTGTGTGTGTGTGTGTGTTTGTGTGTGCGCGTGTGTGTGTGTGTGTGTGTGTGTGTGTGTGTGTGCGTTCGTGCGTGCGTGCGTGCGTGCGTGCGTGCGTGCGTGCGTGCGTGTGTGTGTGTGAGAGAGTGTGTGTGTGTGTGTGTGTGCCTGTGTGCCTCGCCAGGCCTTCGTGGCTGACCCTCCATCTCAGGTAATCGGAGGGCGTTTGTTTCATGAGCTCCCAGCACGGGTGAAATATGTCCGGCCGCGGGTGACACTCCAAAAGGCAAGTGGCCATATTTACTGTTGCCTACCATGAGAGCTCTTGCTGGTAATCTTGGGCAAGGATGCAGGGGGGACGATGAGGGGGAGGTGTACTTCTCCTGGGTGATCCTGGGCTTCGCTCGGGTATCTAGTGGGGTTATGTTGAAGTGTTCCTCGGGTTGTCGCATATCCCATCTAGTTCATTCTAGGAGAAGCTTGATCGATCTGCCGAGATCCGGGATGTGTGGTGGGGGGGCAGGTTATGGTTGTCACATATATATATATATATATATATATATATATATATATATATTGTAGTGGCCTCCGGTCAGTGCCGCTGATCCGGAACGCTCCGGATTCGGTGTACGGCGACGACATCGACGACGAAGGCAATGACGACGACGATGACGACGATGACGACGATGGCGAGGACGACGACGGCTACGACCACGACCACGATGATTGCGGTGAAGACGTGGGCGACAACGGCGACGACGAGGACGACGACGCTTCGCTTTGTTCCTTCTCATGCTCTTATTTATCCTCTTCCTCCTCTTCCTCCTCCTCGTCCTCTTCGTGTCTCTCATCCCTCTCTCCCTCTCCGCTATTCCTTTCTTATTCTCTCCCGCTCCATGGGGGGGGTCCTGGGAAAGTCCCGACGGGAGATGCCAGGATCCTGGGGACCCTCGAGTAATAATTGACAATCGCAAAATGGGAAAACGGAGGTCGCGCGTTTCCCCCGCGTACCTCCCCCCTCCCCCCTTCCCCGGCAGAGCCACCCCGGCACCCCCCCCCAATCAGAGCTGAAGCTCTTGCGAAGGCTTTGTCAAACTCACACGCCTGATCGGCGTGTATATATATATATATATATATACACACCGAGGACACCGAAACGGCTCCGTTTTAGTTTTATGTTTTGCGTTCTCGTTCCCCCCCCCCCGCCCACTTCCTCTCCGTCGCCCCTCTCCGCCTTCCGTAGTCCCCTTGTCGTGCTCTTTCTCGCTGCCCCGTGCACCCTATATCTCCGTTATCCTCCTCCGCCTCTCTCTCGTCCTCTTCCTCCTTCCTTCCATCCATTCACTTTCCTTCCTCTTCCTTCTTCCTCTTCCTCCTTCCTCTTCCTCCTTCCTCTTCCTCCTTCCTCTTCCTCCTTCCTCTTCCTCCTTCCTCTTCCTCTTTCTCCTCCTCCTCCTTCCATTCGTTTGCCTTTTTTCTTTCTGCGGCGCTCCCGATGGAGCCCTCCCCGTGCGTCTCCGCGCGCCTCGGCCCCCTCGTCGGGCTTGCGGGCGCCCCCGGCTGCCGTGCGGGATAGGGGCCCGACAGTGACGACGACGACGACGAAGACAAATCACGACGACGACGAAGACGACCACGACCACGACCATGTCGACCCCGACCACGACCGCGAACACGACCAGGACGGACGACGGTGGCGACGACGACGGGAGGGGCCCAAGACGGGTCCACGGGGGCCCCAGCAAGTGTCCGAGAGGGCCTTCTGGCGCACAGGGCCCAGCTCTATGCGTAGAGTTGGGGCCTTTGGGCTTTCGGGAGGGTCTGCGCTCTCGCGCAGAGCTCGCCTGGGGTTCTCTTGGCTCTTGTTTAGGCCCCCCCTGGGGCTCTCAGGCGGGCTCACGAGGGCCCCAAGACGGGTCCCAGAAGGCCCTTTGGCGAGCGAGGCCCAACTCTATGCATAGAATTGGGGCTCTGGGGTTCTGGAGGGTCCATGGCCTCACGTGAGGCTGTCTTGGGGTCTTCCTCCGGCTCATTTGGGCTTCCCGCAGGGCCCTGAGACGGGCCCAAGGGGGCTCCAAGACGGGTCCATGAGGGTCCCAAGACGGCTTCAAGAGGGCTCCCAGAAGGGTTCAAGGAGTCCTGCTGGCGCGCAAGGCCCAACTCTATGCATAGAGTTGGGGACCGTTGGCTTTTTGGAGGGTTTCGGGGCTCATATGGAGCTCTCTTGGGGTCTTCTAAGGGATCGTTTGCGTTTTTCCTTTGGCTCGGATGGGGCCAGGTGGGCTGCCGCTGGGTTCTCCCTGGGCTCTTAGGGGGGCCGCAACAGAGCAGCAAGGGAAGCCCAAGAGGGTTTCCAGAGGGGCTTCCTCAGGGTTTTCGTGGAGTTATCTGGGGCTTCCTTTCAGCTTTTTAAGGCTTTTTGGGGCTTGTCTGGGGCAGGAACGCTTCGGATCAATTCGGCTGGGCTTAACTCGACCGGATCAACTCGGCCGGGATCAGTTCGCTTGGATTAACTCGGCCGGCTCAACTCGGACCCGGACGAACTCGGCCAGATTATCTCGGCTGGGGCTCAACTCGGCCCGGATCCGGCCAGGCGTCAGCTCGCACGGGCTCAATTCGGCCGAGGTTCCAGTCGGCCAGGCTGAACCTGGCCGGATCAACTCGGCCAGGCCGAATTGATCCTGACAGCCTTGGCCCCTCCACGCTGATTCAGAACTCAGAGCCCCCAAGTGGTATGGTGCAGCCCCCTCCGTCCAGGTTTTCGTCAGCCTCCAAGTATGTTGCTGCAACATGCATGAGGCCGGTGCTCTCTCTCTCTCTCTCTTTCCCTCTCTCTCTCTCTCTCTTTCTGTCTTTCTTAGATCAGATAGGGTCAGAGATCGATCTGGTCCGCAGCAGCGCTGCGGTGTTGCAGGGGAGGAGGACGGTGAGGAGGAGGAGGAGGAGGAGAAATAGGAGGAGGAGGAGGAGGAGGAGGAGGAGGAGGAGGAGGAAGAGGAGGAGGAGGAGGAGGAGGAGGAGGAGGAGGAGGAGGAGGAGGAGGAGGAGGAGGAGGGGGGGGGGAGGAGGAAGAGGAGGATTTGTTGTCTTTTTGCTCGCGGGGGTCAAGATGCTTCAAGGCGCAGGCGGCTGTCTGGGAGAGAGCCCAGGCAGCCGCGAAAACACAGGGTGCCAGCAGGCCAGACCGCCGCGAAAGACTGGCACCGAGACGACCTCCCAGGGCATGCCTCGGAGGTCGGTTCCGAGACGACGTCAGACGTCAAGGGGCGATCCAGGGTCAGCACAGGGCATGAGATCCCAATGATTACTCACTGCGTGGAGCTCCCCATATGTGCATCTCATGTTTTATGTCATGCCGTGGTGAGCGTCTGTTCATGAGCGGTCGACTACAATAGCGCGTCCACGTGGGCGACAGGGCCGACGCAGACGAGTGACCCCTAATGCGAGTGATTGCGTATGAGTCAGAGTGAGCTTTGAGTATGGTTGAATGCGAGCCTCATCCTCTTCATCCCCCCTCCTCAGCTGCCAGGCCTTCCCCTTTTAAGCCCGTGGTAGCTTTGGAGCTTCCCACATGTGCATATGTTGTAGGATAGTTGGCAGTGGGATGTGTAAGACGAGCGTTTAGCCACACAAGGCCATAAGTGCATGTCATGTTGGAGGATAGTGCCACGGTGAGCATTTCCAGCGATCCCCGCACACAACCACCGCCCCCCCCTCGCAGTCACCCCCTATGAATACACACACACATATATATATATATATATATGTCCTGGACTTCGGAACAAACGTTCTGCTCGCGTCAAGGACCTTCGAGCAAAGCGCCCTCCTCCTCCTCCTCCTCCTGCTCCTCCTCCTCCTGTTCCTCCGCCCCCTCCCTTCTCCTGCTCCTGCTCCTCCTCCTCATCCTCCTGCTCCCCCTCCCCCTCCGCACCCCCATGCCCTTCCTCACGACCCCCCGCCTCCTCCTCCTCCTGTTCCTCCTCCTCATCCTCGTTCCTGTCATTTCCCTCCCTGTTGAGCCCAGAAACAAGCGAACCGCCTGAGACATCCCCACAATATGGCCGCGAACGTGCTCGTGCAACCACCCCTGGCGGCTCCCCATAGGGGTGCTGAAACCAGCGCCCCGTCTGAGACATCCTCACAATCTGCTCTCCAAGCGAAGGATGTTGAGCCCAGAAACAAGCAAACCGCCTGAGACATCCCCACAAAATGGCCGCGAACGAGCCCGTGCAACCACCCCTGGCGGCTCCCCTTAGGGGTGCTGAAACCAGCGCCCCGCCTGAGACATCCTCACAATCTGGTCTCCAAGCGAAGGATGTTGAGCCAGAAACAGGCAAACCGCCTGAGACATACCCACAAAATGGCCGCGAACGAGCCCGTGCAACCACCCCTGGCGGCTCCCCTTAGGGGTGCTGAAACCAGCGCCCCGCTTGAGACATCGTCACAATCTGCTCTCCAAGCGAAGGATGTTGAGCCCAGAAACAAGCAAACCGCCTGAGACATCCCCACAAAATGGCCGCGAACGAGCCCGTGCAAACACCCCTGGCGGCTCCCCTTAGGGGTGCTGAAACCAGCGCCCCGCCTGAGACATCCTCACAATCTGCTCTCCAAGCGAAGGATGCTGAGCCCAGAAACAAGCAAACCGCTTGAGACATCCCCACAACATGGCCGCGAACGAGCCCGTGCAAACACCCCTGGCGGCTCCCCTTAAGGGTGCTGAAACCAGCGGCCCCTCTGAGACATCCTTACAATCTTGTCTCCGAGCGAAGGATGTTGAGCCCAGAAACAAGCAAACCGCTTGAGACATCCCCACAAAATGGCCGCGAACGAGCCCGTGCAAACACCCCTGGCGGCCCCCCTTGGGACTGCTGAAACCAGCGCCCCGCTTGAGACATCGTCACAATCTGCTCTCCAAGCGAAGGATGTTGGGCCCAGAAACAAGCAAACCGCTTGAGACATCCCCACAAAATGGCCGCGAACGAGCCCGTGCAAACACCCCTGGCGGCTCCCTTTAGGGGTGCTGAAACCAGCGCCCCGCCGGAGACATCCTCACAATTTGCTCGCCAAGCGAAGGGTGTTGAGCCCAGAAACAAGCAAACCGCTTGAGACATCCCCGCAAAATTGCCGCGAACGAGCCCGTGCAAACACCCCTGGCTTCCTTTAGGGGTGCTGAAACCAGCGCCCCGCCGGAGACATCCTCACAGTCTGCTCTCCAAGCGAAGGATGTTGAGCCCAGAAACGAGCAAACCGCTTGAGACATCACCACAAAATGGCCGCGAACGAGCCAGTGCAAACACCCCTGGCGGCTCCCCTCAGGGGTGCTGAAACCAGCGCCCCGCCTGAGACATCCTCACAATCTGCTCTCCAGGCGAAGGATGTTGAGCCCAGAAACAAGCAAACCGCTTGAGACATCTCCACAAACTGGCCGCGAACGAGCCCGTGCAAACACCCTTGGCGGCTCCCCTTAGGGGTGCTGAAACCAGCGCCCCGCTTGAGACATCCTCCAAATCTGATGTGTGTTGAGTCAGTCTGAGTATGAGTAGGTCTGAGTATGAGTATGCTTGAGTAGGAGTAAGTCTGTGTATGAGTAAGTCTGTGTGTGAGTAAGTCTGGGTATGCGTAGGTCTGTGTATGAGAAAGTCTGTGTATGTGTACGTCTGGGTATGAGTAAGTCTGAGTATGACTAATACTGTGTATGAGTAAGTCTGGGTATGAGTGAGTCTGTGTATGAGTACGTCTGGGTGTGAGTAAGTCTGTGTATGAGTAAGTCTGTGTATGAGTATGTCTGAGTGTGAGTAAGTCTGAGTATGAGTAGGTCTGAGTATGAGTAAGTCTGAGTACGAGTAAGTCTGTGTATGAGTAAGTCTGAGTATGAGCAAGTCTGAGTATGAGTAAGTCCGACAGGAGGGGAGGAGGAAAGAGGAGGAGGGAGAAGTAGAGGGAGTAGGAGGCGTCCAAGTAATAACAAGAACCCCATCTTAGGATGTGGGGAAAAACATGCGCCATGTTTGGTATTTACCTCTGCGGTGGCTGCCCGAGGGAAGCACCAGGAGGCCAGACCAGAACGGAGCCAGGACCCTAGACCAAGCGCGAGCAGCTTGCGGGACCTGAAAGCGGTGCACCAGAGGCATGCTGGGTGCCACAAGCGGGAAAAACAGGGCGGAGTCGCAGCCTGTATCGTGCCTTCTCCGCCACGAGCTCGACCCCCTGGGTCAGCGCGGCCAGTCCAACAGTCAGCAGGCTTTGCAATGCAACCCGTGGATGCAATACCACGGGCTGCACGAGCCCCCGTGCCAGGAGGGGCACGGAGCAAGTTCAGGTAGCGACCAAGGCAAGGCCCCAGGAGGAATCTCCAGGCGTGCCGAACAGACAGCTGCTAACATATCGCAGAATGCGCGCAGAGAAATCTGCGGCCAGGTATGGCAGACAACGCCGAAGTTAGTCGGATCCTGACCCGTCGTCCTCACCACCCGCCCCCCGACCACTGCAAGACAGGAGAGATGGTTCCCACTCCTCTTTGCGCAAGACGGCCGCTACCTCGCGGAGCCGAGCAGCACTGGCCAACACGGACGCGGCCTCCTCCACCCGGCTCTTGATGTCCGTGGGGGGCAGGTCAGATGCACAGCATCTGGCAGCACGCACGGGTGGCTCAGAGCTTCCAACTCGGAGGATGTCGTCTGAGCTCAATCGCGCAGAAGGCTTTCGAGGGTCAGGGTATCTACCTCAGAGGAGATAGTTCCATTTAGTCGTCTGGCGGGCTGTCATCCTCCTCTGGCACTGAGCGTTATAGATGTTGCTCTCAAGAGGGGGCCCGCCGACACAGAAGGACGCGCAATGAACAGAGACAGCGAGAGAGCTGGCGTCAGAGGAAGCCAACACAACCAGGCTATGTCGGAAACCTGCGACCGTAGCCAGATCGATTGCCTTGGGCTCCCTTGCTACAATTGCGAGTCGGGGCGCAACCTGGCTGTGACATGTTGCGGCCAAGCTTACAGTAAGCTGTGCATCTCCAGCCCCGAGCGATCCATTGGAACGGGGAAATACGCTTGGACCTTGGGGCCACAAAATATTTGGAGGGTATACGTGACATGTTCGGACTCCTTCAAAAACGGGGATACACACATAATTTTACCGGCAAAACAACAGAACGAATTCACACAACTGATGTGTTGTTGAATTCTTCCTTGCATCTCAGGATCGGCTGACGGGTGCAAAACCGCTGCAGTTTTCGCGCCCTGGTCGGCCAAGTGATTGCGTGTTGTGGCTGGTATGGTGAGCAGTTTATCCTCGGTCAACCCTTATTCTTGCTTAGAATGGTGAGCTCTGATGTTAGTGAGGTCTTTTCAATGCTTCCGATGCTCGTCTTTCTGAGCCTGGAAATCTGACCGCCGCATTGCTTAACGCCGCAACTCTGCGGAAGAACCAGGACTGTTAAGGGTGAGGGAGAAGGGGCCGCCCGTTCACTAATCAGGGTTGCGAAGTTAGCCATCCCGCATCCGAGCCTCTTGAAGCTCTTCCCAATCGCCGAACTCGGCCCCGAGATAGAGCACCAGGAACAGGATAAAGGGGACTTCCAAACTCTCTCCCAGGCCAGCCGACAGGTGAAAACAACTAAGGATAGAGTGATGGGCTCCAGCATGGGCGTGCCAAACGTCCTTATGCCATGACAACAGCTGATAGGGGTCACTTTGACACTCCACGAAGGATCCTTCTCTAGCAGGAGAAGGATTGTCTTTCGCGGCCCCCCCCACCCCCACCCCACCCCACCCCACCCCCAATCCACACATCTTTCAAGCTCTCAAGCTGTGCCTCGCTCTGCAGGGCGAAACGAGCGAAGTCCTCCTGATTGTGAGGTGTGGCGGTGTGGGGCTGCCGATCAGGTATGGCCTCTGGTCGACCTGATCTCGAGCGGAGCACGGCTCCGGGAGGGCTGAATTTGCAAGACTTCCATCGTTGGTTCGTTGTTGGGGCTGCAGCTTGCGGGAGCGCCAGCTCGGGGCTACCCCCCGATTGCCGTCGTCACGATTTGGAGCTCTTCGGAGGACAGAATCCGCAGTCACGAGCCACACGAAGAAGGAGAAGGAGGAGGAGAAGGAGGAGGAGGAGGAGGGACAGGGAGGAGGAGGATGATACGGAGGAGGAGGAGGAGGAAGAGGAGGAGGAGGAGGAGGAGGAGGAGGAGGGAGGAGGAGGAGGAGGAGGAGGAGGAGGAGGAGCAAGAGGAGGAGGAAGACTGGGAGGAGGAGGAGCAGGAGCAGGAGGCGGCGTACTTAGGAGGAACGGCGTAGGGGGATGGGGTGGGGAGATCAGGAGGGGGCAGTGAAGGCAGCGGATGGGGCGCTGGGCTTAGCGTAGTTGCCTGCTTTTCTCTCAGCCCAGAACCTCGCCGTAGCTCGGCCAGCAAATAGCCAATTGGAGCGACTCAAGTCCAATTTCTCCTCGTCATCCGTCCTCGTCCTCGGCTTCGTCGTCTTCCTCCTTTTGCTCCTCCTCCTCCTCCTGCTTATCCTCCCCTTCCTCATCCCTGCCCATCCTCCTCCTCCTCCTCCTCCTCCTCCTCCTCCTCACCCTCACCCTTGTCCTCCTCCTCCTCCTCCTCTCCTCTCCTCCTCCTCCTCCTCCTTTTCCTCCTCCTCCTCCTCCTCCTCCTCCTCCTCCTCTCCCTCGCCCTCCTCCTCCTCCTCCAATTTCTCCTCCTTTCCTCCTCCTCCTCCTTCTCCTCCTCCTCCTCCTCCTCCTGCCCTTGCTCTTTCCCCTCCTCCGCTTTCTCACTCTGTTCCCCCTCCTTCTGAGTTTTGTATGTTTCGAGGTGGCGCGCACGATCAGGCCAGGTATAGGCGGCGGCAGAGCCAGTACGAGAGAAGCAACAGAAGTGCAGAACGAGGAACGAACGTGGAGGGGAAGAGAGGGGAGGATGGGGCAGGGGAGGGGAGTGGGACAATGGAATGCAGGGCATTGGGTGGAATGGAGGGGAGCATCCCAGGAACATTCGTATCTCAAAAGAGTAGCTGGAGAGCTGCCGCCCAGCCGCCCCTGGTCACGACAACACGCAGCTGAAGCTTTGGCTCCTTCTCGCACGAGCTGATCCCAGCACCGTACATAGCTGATACTAAGAGTGTACGGGTAGCTGACGACGCCGGGTCCCAGCCCTGCCGTAACAGCTTGCCCCTAAGCTTGTGCCTGCCCCTGCTATTCCGCGCGCGAGCTGCCTGCGTCTCACACGCGCTGGTCCCAGCGTGGTAGCTGGTGATGCTGGCCGAGACCGTTTTCTCGCACGAGCTGGTTTCAGCACTGCAGTTGTTGAGATTAAGCTCCCGCGATCGCCTTTCTCGCACTACCAGTCCTTGCTGCCAGTGCTCGCTTTTTCGCCAGAGCCTATCCCTGCATTGTAGCTGATGCTCGTTCCCCACCCGCGCCCTTCTCGCACGAGCTGCTCCCAGCATTGTAGCTGAGATGAGGCTCCCACGGTCACCTTTTTGGTAGCGTCACAGCCGGCTGAATTTTCCTGCCTTCTCGCACGAGTTGGTGCCTGCATTGTAGCTGATGGCCTTCTCCCACGAGACCTTGTTGCACTTAGCGAGCTTGCTGCCACCGCCTCCCTTCTCGCACGAGCTGCTCCTGGCATTGTGGTTGAGGTGCGCCTTCCAGGATCGCCCAGCGTGCGATGCCAGTCCCCACTGCTGATGCCTGCCTGCTCCCGTTGGCAACACCTGCTGCCACTGCCTGCCTTCTCGCACGAACACCTCCCAGCATTTCAGCTGATCTTGAATTTCCGCTGCTCAGTGCCAGCTGCTGCCGCGGCCTGCCTGCGCGCACGAGCTGATCTCTGCACCGAACATGATGGTCCTTTCCCACGCTCGCCATGCTGGCAACAAAAGAGTATGCTGCCACCGCCAACCTTCTCGCAAGAGCTGGTCCTTACCTAATCCTCGCCCGCGGCCCTATTATTGCACTGACAGCGCCGGCTGCCGCTCCCTGCATGCTCTTGCGAACTGCCAGCGCCGCAACTTCTGACGCTTCGCTCGTGCCGTACTGATTGCCATTCTCGCTCACACCCGTCTGGACCAGCTCTTTCTCCAGCTGGTGACGTTTGGGCTTCGCTCTGCCTTCTCGCAGAGGCATCTGCACCCGTCTTTCTATGTGGCCTGAGCGCCTGCAGCTGAGGACTTCCCACCGCCCGCCCTCCCGCACTGGCAGTACCTGCTGCCTCTGCCAGCGTGTTGCACGACTTGCTCCCCGTGCTGCAGCCGCTGCTGCTTGGTGAGCTCCCCACGGGCAAGCGGTGACGGCGCCGATGGCCACGGCCCACCGCCTCGCACCGACAGATCCTGCTGCCGCTGCCGGCCCTGTCGCACTAGAGCTGATGCTGATCCCCGCACGAGCGAAGAGGCCGCGCACGGGAGCGCCTCCCGCAGTGCCGATGGCAGCGTTGCTTACTGTGATGATCAGGAAAGAAAAAACACAGAAACAATTGATCGTCGATTCCCCAGAAAATGTGGGAAAATAGGGGCAGTGGGGGGGAAGACAGAAACCCAGAACATATGGGAAAATATGGGGAATCCTTTTATTTGTGTGTATCCATTTGTGTGTCCCAGGGCCCCTCCAGATGAGTTTGGCCTAGGTGGACCGGCCAGCCTGTGGCGCTTGCCTGTCGTTTCCCGATGACGGCGGTGCGTGCTGCCACTGCCCTGCTCGCTCGAGCTGGCTCCCAGCTGTGTAAGCGACGACGGAGCCGGGTCGCGTTTGCACTCGCGCTACGGCAGCAGCGCCGCGTCCGTGGACGCGACTCTGCTCGCCAGGCGTGGGTGGGGTGGGGTGGGGGGTGGGGCAGGGTGAGGAATGGATTTGGATTGCGCATCTGCGTAGGCTCAAGGCTCAAGGATCAAGGGCCTGTCAGATTAGATGGCGCTGCAACTGGACGGCACTGCAGTATGATTAGCGTACTGCCAGCACTGGCGCCAGGGATGAGCATCCGGCTCTGCTGCATCCGAAAGTAAAACGGCAGCCAGCCGCCATCGCTGATCGGCCCAGAGTGTGCGACAGCAAGGTGTAGCCAGAGTGGGAGAAAGGGCATCTCCTGTCCTTGCAGCTCTTGGCGGTTCGGGGTGGCGCTCGGGGCGAGGGAGGAGGGGAAGGGAGCCCGGGGAGGAGGCTCTCGGCGGCTTCGCGCGCGCCGGGTCCTCGAGGTCGGCCCTCGGGCGCTACACCATCTTGGAGCCTGGCGCTCGCAGCGTCCGGGCGTGCCCCGCGTAGGGAGGGCCGCTTGGGCGCAGAGTGGCCGAGTGGAGTGGGGTGGACGGGGAGCGGAGGCGGGACGGACCGAGGCCTCTACCCCACGATGAGGAGGCTGACGAGCGGCGGCAAGGCGCAGCCGCTCCTGAGGGAGCAGGTCCGCGCCCCGCTGCCCTGTGCACCCTCTTCCCCGCTCCTCTCCGCGCCAAGTCCTCGTCCCCTCTCGGTGGCCGATGCTTTCGTCCGGGGGTGCTGGCTCAGCCGAGCGGCTTGCCGCGAGGGGTCGCGCCAGGCACGGTGCCGGAAGAGTGTCCCGCGCCCCTTCTCCGTGGGTCTGCGCTGGCACTCCCGAGCCCACGCCGACCTGTGTTGCCGCGCGATGTTCCGCAGTGCCCCCTCCGTCCCCCGTCGTGCCTCACTGCTGCTAAGGGCAACATCACACAGATGTCCTTCAGGCTTTGTGTTCTACAGGCTTTTGTGTAACTCTGGAGTATTTGTTTCTTCGGTATTCGAGGCCTTCGAGACCGTTCGAGAGGCCCCCAAATCGTGTCAAAATCCACTTCTAGTGCGTACAGAAAATCGAAGAGAGCCTCGAGACGGCCCAACAGGGCCCCGAGATGTCCCGACGCGAGCGCTATGGCAGCCCCAGGTGGCCCCGCGACGCCTCCCAAAGCGCTCCAGACCGTGGCCCGGTCGTTGAGGGAGACCGTGGTTGGCAGCAAGGTGGCCCCAAGAAGCCCCCAGAGGCTCCCAAAACGCACCCAGGAGGCTCCCAGAGGCCCCAAGAAGCCTCCGACAAGATTTCGTGAGGCCCCCCAACCACGACGGGCTCCAAGAAGGAGACTCCGTAACGAAAAACTGGAAAAGAAGACGGAAGGATTCACAGGGAAAGGCAATAACGAGAAGTGTAATACACATACCTAACACTTGAGAAGTAAGAACACGAGGGCAACGACGAGAGCGGAACGGGAGCAAGGAGTTGTTTGTTTTGTTACTTCTCTCTCACACTCTCTCTTTGTTTGTTCTCTTTCTTTGCATTTCTCTCTCTCTCTCTCCCCCTCTCTATTTCAGTATAGTTATCCTTCTTCCTGTCTGCGAAGCTTGAAGGGGCAAGGGCCGAGGAGAATGCCGAGAAGCGCCATTGCAGTCTTGCGTGTGTATACACATATATATATATACAGAGAGAGAGAGGGGACAACAAACGCATGTGCCAGGTTACCAGGGCTCCGGGCCCCAGGCCTGGAGACCTTCCCAGAGCTCACCCCCCTTCTCTTTTTGCCCCTCTCCCCCCCCCCACCGGGGGGCCTCCAGGGCCTCCCCACGGCCGCCCAAACACACAGATCAGCGACGAGAGCGGCGTAAAATGACCCAAGACGCCCCGAGATGGCTTCCAGACGCCCGAAGGGCTTCCTAGAGGCCCCCAATACGCCCCAAGGAGGCTCCAACATGCTCCCCAAGAGGGCCCCGGATGGCCAACATTTCCCCTTTCCGTTCAGAAGACGTATATTTTCAGCATCTTCGCTTCTTATGTCGTGGCAGCTTCCACGACGGCCCAAGATGCACCCACGATCACCCCAAGACGGACCAAGAGGCCCCTAAGAGAGCCCCAGGACGGTCCAAGAGAGCCCCAAGACGGTCCAAGGGTCGCCCAATCAGCCCGAGATGGCCCCAAAAGGGGCCCAAGAGGGGAAATTTTAACGCCGTAGCCATGTTGGCTCGAGCTGGTCTGGCTCAGAGCTTCTCTGGCCATCTCTTTGCCTTCCTTTCCTTCGGCGACATCGTGGTGCGTCTGCCGCACCGCCATGGGGCTGTGCCAGTCGTGCACGGCGCAGAGCGATTAGGCCACCCCGAAAGAGAGGGCTATCTACGCGGGCCCCAGTGTCTGGATCACGTCCAACGGCTTTGAGACCGAAACGCAGTGGGTGCACTGCATTCAGCAGATGTTGAAGCGCAAATGTGTCCTTGCACCCGAGGACGAGTCCGCCTCCGTCACCCGCCAGGCGCTGGTCACGAAGTACGCTGACACGATCAAGACGCTCAAGATGACGTACATCAACGATACCAGCTTCCACCGCCCTGTGCACATGATGGCGGCGGGCAGGGACCGGACGAACCCAAAGCATTGGTTTTGATGGGACAATGGTATGGAGGACATGATGGGTCTTCCAAGGGAGAACATCACCATGATTCAGATCCTGGAAAAGCCATGGCTGTTCAATAGGGCAGGCCGCCTTGCGAACGACGACAAGTCGGAGCCCAACGTGTCCGAGCTCGACCCCGCAGACGAGAAGAAGTACTTCGCGGCTCTTCAGCTCACGCAGGACGCCTACGCTGCGCTGAAGGAGAGGCCGCCGCAAGTTGGCACCGGCCAGGCCGGCAAGAAGCTGCGCGGCTGCCCGGCCTCCAGACTCAACTGCGCCGACGCGCTCGCCGAGGTCTCGGCCGCGCTCAAGGAGAAGTACACAGAAGCGTTGGACAGGTGGTGCACCGAGTATATCGACGGTGCCGATTTCATCTGCGGATAGGGGGGCGAGGTGGTATTGCTCAAGATGGCCTGGCAGTGCAACCAGGATTTCGCTGGGCGGCTCGTGGACGCCGTCGAGAGCAACAAGGCGGTGTACCTCGGCCTCAGCGCCAGCAGCATGGTGGCCGCGAAGTCCATGGAGATGACTGGGGAGATCGAGCTGGGCTGGATCGAGGCTTTCGCTGCCCATCCGAAGCACCTGAGCCGCAAGCACTTCGACAAGAACGACCTCGACGGCGACGGGACCGTGCTCAACGTGCTCGGTGCCCTGCCGCTCTTCAAGTCGCCCCTGGCCATGCGGCCGCACTACTCGAAGGCGTGGATGGCGGAGGTCCTGAAGAAAACCTTGAGGCGGAGTGCGAGCAGGAGGCTGGCACAGAGATCGACGACGGGGTCGTGGCGAAGTCCATCGACGGCGTCGAGGCGGCGCTGAAGCTGCTGA
Organism: Prorocentrum cordatum; assembly: GCA_963575745.1. Classification (NCBI taxonomy): domain Eukaryota; class Dinophyceae; order Prorocentrales; family Prorocentraceae; genus Prorocentrum; species Prorocentrum cordatum. Next base: position 233,037 of record CAUYUJ010014278.1, read on the forward strand.
ACCACATCTCTTCAGCGGGCAACGATCAGGACAACCCCGTCTTCGTTTCCCTGAGGAGTGGCCGAGCCTTCGAGGTCAACATCTATGCGAACCCGCACAGGGAGGTGTTCTCCGTGAGGAACCGAGGCTTCTTTTCCTTGGTGCCAGGTATCGCATCTTTGTCTTCCCATGGGGGCGCTTTGACAGGACGATCTTCGACTCTCAAATGTGTGACATTATGCCGGCTATCAGTGCGAAGCGTGGATGCAGTTGCTTTCATGAGCGAGGCACCGATGATTTCGTGTTTTCCTTAGTGACCGATTGTATTCCACAGTGAACTGCATTTCTCCATGAGCACAGACTTTTATTCGAGGGTAGATTTTGGATTCAATGCGATCCGTCTTTAGTGGATTGTGTCGCTGAGGCACACAATGAGGTGCCCAGTGTCTTCCACACAATTCAGGCGCTGCGTTTGTGGGTGTACTTGGGTTTGGGTCACACCTACCCTCCGACTCAGATGCGGACGGGTGTGTGTATGTATATATATATATATATATATGCGTGCGCGTACGTTGATATGACAAAGCGTACACGCGCCAGAACCTAAGCGCGCGCGAAGCGCGCGACGACCCCTCCATCCCAAGAGGTCCCAAGGCAAACCGCACACGCACCCTGGCCCTAAGCCTGAGGTCCCCTAAGTGAATCAAGGGGCCTCCATGACCTCTCCCGAGCCGCTCAAAACAGCTCCAGGGGACTGAGCGACCAGAGCGGCCCAATGGGGCAGTGGGGCAGCTCGAGCGCTTGCAAGGCGGCTCAGGACTATCTAGCGAGCCCCCCTGACTGGCCCAGGGGCCTGGGAGCACAACGTCAGCAATGCTTCATTGGTTCTTCTAGGACTTTCGCACATCTGCTTGTCCGCTCTGGGCGCCCACGACGGGCCAAGAGGCCCCCAAGCTCGCCCCTAGACGGCCGACAAGAGGCCCGAGGGGGCCCGCGCTGGCCTGAGGGGGACCCGAGGCGGCTCAAGACGGCCCCACGAGGGCCCCCCGAGTGGCTCAAGACGGCCCAAGAGTGCCCCAGACGGGCGCAAGACGTCCCAGGGGATCCAGAAGGACCCCAAGACGGTCCAATATGGATTCAGCGGTTTCCGTTCATTGACATTCAGGAGCTCGCTCGAGTCCTCCCTCCATCATACCGTCCATACTTTCCGTGCCATTGCTTCTGATTGTTCGGCAGCGGGGAGCCTTCAGCGGGTCACTCGGTATGCCGCTCGCGCGCGGGCGTGTCAGGCTGCTGAACCGACTTGCAGATGAGCTCCGCTTGCGGGCATCATCGCCTCTGCTTGCCAAGACCGTTCTGCCCTCGAACCGACCGGAAGGGGTCGACGAGATTAGCAGGTGGCACCCGCCTGGTGTCAGGGCAGCGAGTTCCGCTCGTCAAAATCAGGAGCAGGTTGCTCGTGTCCTTCCTCCATTCTACTTTCCAGGCTCTCCTTGCCAATGCTTTTGATTGTTCTGCGACGGGGAGTTTTCAGCATGGGTCACTCGGTCTGCCGCTCGCGCACGCGCGTGTCAGGCTGCTGGGCCGACTTGCAGGTGACCTCCGCCTGCAAACAGCAACGCCTGTGCTGACCAGGACTTTTTTGCTCTCGGACGGGCCTCAATGGGCCGAAGGGATGTGCAGGTGATGCCCGCGTGCAGTCAGCGCAGCGATCTCTGATCACTACAGCTCAGGAGCTGGTTTTTCGTGTCGTCCCAACATCCTACTGTCCAGAATTCCGTAGCCATTTTGGTTCAAGCGCCCGCCAGGCCCCTGTCGGCCAGCACCTCTCAGCCGCAGGATGGTCGCTACGGGTGACCTACACACCGTCCTGCTGAGGAGCGACGGGACGGCCGCGGCCTGCGGCTGCAACGACGACGGGCAGTGCGACGTCCCCGCGCTCGGCGAGGGTCTGACCTACACGCAGGTCGCTGCGGGTCGCGCGCACACCGTCCTGCTGAGGAGCGACGGGACGGCCGCGGCCTGCGGCCGCAATGTCCACGGGCCTTGCGACGTCCCCGCGCTCGGCGAGGGCCTGACCTACACGCAGGTCGCTGCGGGTCGCGCGCACACCGTCCTGCTGAGGAGCGACGGGACGGCCGCGGCCTGCGGCTGCAACGACGACGGGCAGTGCGACGTCCCCGCGCTCGGCGAGGGCCTGACCTACACGCAGGTCGCTGCGGGTCGCGCGCACACCGTCCTGCTGAGGAGCGACGGGACGGCCGCGGCCTGCGGCTGGTCGGGCAGTGCGACGTCCCCGCGCTCGGCGAGGGCCTGACCTACACGCAGGTCGCTGCGGGTGCACCGTCCTGCTGAGGAGCGACGGGACGGCCGCGGCCTGCGGCTGGAATCACTTCGGGCAGTGCGACGTCCCCGCGCTCGGCGAGGGCCTGACCTACACGCAGGTCGCTGCGGGTCGCGCGCACACCGTCCTGCTGAGGAGCGACGGGACGGCCGCGGCCTGCGGCTGGAATCACGTCGGGCAGTGCGACGTCCCCGCGCTCGGCGAGGGCCTGACCTACACGCAGGTCGCTGCGGGTGTCCTGGTCCTGCTGAGGAGCGACGGGACGGCCGCGGCCTGCGGCCACAACGACGACGGGCAGTGTGACGTCCCCGCGCTCGGCGAGGGCCTGACCTACACGCAGGTCGCTGCGGGTGACGAGCGCACTATCCTGCTGAGGAGCGACGGGACGGCCGCGGCCTGCGGCTGCAATGTCCACGGGCCTTGCGACGTCCCCGCGCTCGGCGAGGGCCTGAGCTACACGCAGCAGCAAGCGCTGCCAACGCTGCTCCTGCAGGCGTCTTTTGACGGAGCCTCGGTGCAGTTCCTGACCCTTGGCGGGCAGGAGTTCGACCAAGTCCAGGCGGCTCCCACCGATCGCCTGTCGGACGTGCGCGCCCGACTGATGTCTGGCCGCGTCTCGCGCACGCTGGGGTTCTCCGCCATCGACGCCGTCCTGCCGGATGGCAGGCTGCTGAGCCGGGCCCCCAGAGGAGAGAGCTGCGCGGCAGCGTTCGGGCGCGCCGACGACGGCGGGCCCGGGCGCGAGGGGCAGAAGATGTTGACGGAGTGAGCGCCTTTGCAGCCCTCTTCACCCGCCCCTCCCTCTCTTTCTCCGCCGCTCCTCCCTTCTTCCCTCCTCTTCGTTCTTCCCTCCTCAGCGATCTCGACTGATCGTCGCGGGTGCGCGGCCACCCGCTAGGCTCGAGCGTGTCACTAGGTAAACTCATCTGGGCATCCCGCCGCAGGCTCTGCGGCGTTGCCGTCCCAGGAAGCCTTATGAGCCATGCAGGTTGAAGCGTATCGGAGAAACAAAAGCATCCTACTTTCCAGACTCCCCTTGCCATTACTTTTGAATGTTCTGCGACCGGGAGTCTTCAGCGGGTCAATCGGTATGCCATTCGTGCACCAGCGTGTCAAGCTGCTGGGCGGACTTGCAGGTGGCCTCCGCCTGCAGACGACATCGCCTTTGCTGACCGTTTTGCTCTCGGACGGGCCTCAATGGGCCGAAGAGAGCGCTCCAGGGCCGCGTGAGCCGCAGAGACCAAGGATTACCGCGCCAAACAGAGCCCCAAGACCGTAGCAGGCATTCAACAAGCTCCTTCATCAGGCCGTCGAGATGGCCCCAAGATTGCAGTGGCGGAATTTGCCGTAAGCAGCAGCGAGGGAAGGAGGGTTTCGGAGACACGGCGGGAGGGATGGTGGATCGAAGGAAGGGAAGAAAGAGACGGAACGGGAGGAGCAAGAAGGAGTGGAGAGGGAATGGAAGGATTTGACGGTATGAGAATGCAGGATAAGCGGCGTTGCATTCATCACGTTTCATACGTGGGGGCAAGCAGGGGGTACAATTTTCGCTTACTGTTCGAACGCTGTGCTGTTCATGACGCGCGTGGGGTTCGCACTCGTCCATCCGATGCTGCACACTATAGGATATAGCCACAGTTTGCTAAAACCTGAATGCGCGCGAAGCGCGCGCGTGGTTCTAGGAGATAGTATGTGTATATATGTGTACACACATAGAGACATTTGTTCGGGGCTCCCTCTTGGAGTCCCCCCTCCACTGGCGTTTCTGGGTCGCTTCCACGCTCTCGCTTCCTCCCCTGCTGTCTCCTTGACACGCCCTGCCACTTTCCTGTCGCTCCTGCACTTCCCTTCTCAATCCTGATGCCTGCAGCTTTCTCCCGGTCTCCCCGAGCTTTATCCGTCCTTCGTTGCTCTCCGCTCTTCCCTTGTCCTTCCTCGATCACTCCCTAGAGAGCTCCTGGTAGTGGATACGTTGCTGACGTTCTTGTTCCTGCGATGATGCTTCTGGCGCTGTATCCGCCCCTTGCACTGGCACGGCTTGCTGTTCGCAAGGCGCCCCTGGCATCTCCGAGCCCACAGCACGTTCCCTGTGCGATGTGTGCCGCTGTCCTGCTTGGCTGGGATTGTTCTCCAGAGAGTCGTCGCTACACGCCCGCCATTCCCTCTCCTCCCTCTCCTCTCCTTCCTTCCCCCGCCGCCCCTCTCCTCCCTCCCTCCCTCCCTCGAGGATGAACGCCCCAAGACTGGAGCTCCCTTTTATGGTTTTGTTCCGAGTCTGCGAGGCGGGCCCCTCTGGGCCGGGACTCTGTGCCCTGCATCTCTGTACCCTCCCTCTCGTTCCCGCCCTTCTCCCCGTTCGCAGCCGAGAGAGCAGGGCCACTTGCGCTCCTCCCATGGGGGCCTAGGTGGTCCCAGAGTTCGTTGCTGTTTTGCCGACGTCGTCCAGATTTCGGCGGACTTGGTCGACGCCTGGTCGACGTCTGGACGAGGTCTGGACGAAGTCTGGACGATATCTGGACGACACCTGGACGACAGGGTGACAAGGGGTGGTCGAAACCTGGACGACGTCGGTTCGAAATCTCGTCTACGATGGGGCCGCGGAGGTCCACATGAGGCTCCCGCGAGGGCTCGCCCACGGGCCGGCCCTGCCGCCATTGCCGACGCCCTCGCCGCCGCTCCCGCGACGCCCTGCGCGCTCAGAGCGCTCCGCCCTGCTCCCCCCTTCACCACCCACCAAACGACCCCAACCCAACCCGAAGGCCCCAATTTGCCCTCCATTTCCAGTTGGGGGGGGGGTCGGGGAACACTGACAAAACCACACATGGAACCCGTACCCCCCCCAACCCGAAATCGGGGTCCTCGGGCTGGGTTGGGGTGGTCTGGCAGGTAGTCACCCCTGGGCCCTCCCACATCCGACGTCTCTCGACTTTTCGGTGCGGGGCCCCAGGCGTCTCGCGAGGGACCGGCTCTCCGTCACGCGTCGTCTCTGGCGGCTGACGGTCCCGGGGCTCAGCGAGGGCCTCCAGAGGACGCAGGCGGTGAAACGCCTCCGCTTTTGTTTTGTTCTCTCTCGAAGCGTCGGATGTTTGGGCCCTGCTCCCCTCCATCTCTTGGGAGTTCAGATTCAGCATCGGCGATGGTATCTCCGTGGTAGAAAGGGGGACTAGTCTGGCACGATCCTCTTGAATCAGGTTTAATCTGGCCTTATTTGGCACCCTCTTTGGCTTACTCCAGCCTAAAGTTGCTCCTGAAAGCCTTCAATCGTTTTGCTGAAGACTTCCAAGAGTTGCCTCCTACTATTGTAACTGTTCCTTTACCCTACCGCTCACTGCCTGGCGAGGTCGCCGCTGGCGCAAGCACGGGCGCCGTGGCGTCGCTGCTCTTCTCGCCGGTGGAGCTGGTGCGTTTGCGCCTGGTCACGGAGGCTGATGACAGTGATAACTAGTGTTGATGAGGATGATGATGCTGACGATGCATGTCTTCGAAACGTGGTCTGTGAACGGAGATCGCCTCAGCCACTATGCAATGACGGCGATACTGCTGCTGCTGCAGACTATGATGGTAATAACGACGACGATGACGATGACGATGACGATGACGATGACGATGACGATGACGATGATGATGATGATGATGATGATGATGATGATGATGATGCTGGTGATGATGATGATGATGATCATGCTGGTGATGGTAATGCTGATGAATATGAGTATGATGATTATGGTGCTGATGATGAGGATTCTGATGGTGGTGATGCTGATGCTAATGCGGATGCTGATGCTGATGCTGCTGATGATTGTGATGATGATGATGGCGATGATGGCGATGAGGATGAGGGTGATTTTTGTGATGATGGTGATGTTGATGATTTCGATGATGATGTTGATGATGATGAAGGTGATGATGGTATTGGCGACGATGGTTATGACTGCTGATGCTGATCATGATGCTGCTGCTGGGGATAGTATAGTGATGATGTTGACAATGCTGATCAGGATGATGCTGATGCTGTTGATTATGGTGGTGGTGATGATGGTGCATGGCAATGGCGTTGGCGATGGGGTTGGTGATGGTGATGTCTTGGTTATGGCAATGCTGATGATGGGGGTGCTGCTGCTGATGATCATGATACTGCTTTAGGTTGACGATGATGAGTTGATGATGATTGTGATGCTGATGATGATGATGATGATGATGATGATGATGATGATGATGATGATGCTGTTACTGCTGCTAATGATGATTATGATGCAGATGATGCGTGTGCTGAGCTGGTGAGTAGGATGATGAGGAGGAGGTGGAAAATGAGGAGGAGAAGGAGGAGGAGGAGGAATGTTATGATTCTGATTCTAATGATGATGGTCATGCTGATGATGATGGTAATGATGCTGATGGTGATGATGCTGATGACGAGGATGATGCTGATGGTGATGAGGAGGATGAGGATGAGGGTAAGGATGATGACGGTAATGCTGATGAATCTGATTATGATGATGATCATGGTGATGCTGATCAGGATGCTGATGGTTGTGATGATGTTGCTGATGCTGATGCTGCTGTTGATGATGTTGATGATGATGGCGATGATGGCGATGAGGATGAGGATGATTGCTGTGATGATGGTGATGTTAGTAAGTTTGATGATGTTGATGGTGATGAGGAGGATGATTGTATTCATGCTGCTGCGGCTTGTGAGGGTGAGTATAGTGATGATGTTGACAATGTTCATGGGGATGGTGCTAATTCTATCGATTCTGGTGGTGGTGATCATGGTGCATGGCAATGGCGTTGGCGATGGCGTTGGCGACGGTGGTGTCTTGGCGATGGTAAGGCTGATGATGGGGTTGGTGCTGCTGATGATCATGCTACTGGTTATGTTGTTGTTGATGATGAGGAGTTGATGATGATGGTGGTGATGGTGTTGACGCTGCTGATGATGATGCTACTGCTGCTAATTATGATTAGGATGCTGATGCCGATGATGCATGTGATGAGGTGATGATGAGGAGGATGAGGAGAAGGAGTAGGATGACGAGGGTGAAGTGGAAAATGGGAGGAGGGGGAGAAGAAGGAGGAGGAACATTCTGATTCCGATTATGATGAGGATGATCATGCTGATAATGATGGTGATGATGATGATGATGATGATGATGATGGTGATGATGCTGATTACGAGTATGATGATGATGGTGGTGATGAGGAGGGTGAGGATGAGGATGAGGATGAGGATGAGAATGAGGATGAGGATGAGGATGAGGATGATGATGATGATGATGATGATGATGATGATGATGATGATGATGATGATGATGATGATGATGATGATGATGATGATGATGTTGATGACGAGGAGGATGATGATGGAGGAGGAGGAGCAGGAGGATACAGGTGGATTCTACAGCCTTCAGGGTCTTTGGCCCCCTGTTATCAGGAAACGCATGTATTGCGAGGGTCTGCGTTTCCGTCAATTTGTCCCGTCGTTTTGACGGGGAGGCGGGGCGAGGACACCCGCGCGCGCCTCGATAGGCCGGCGTCGTGTGCGCGTCCAGCGGGCTGCTGAAGACAGGAGTCGTCCCCGTGTGCTCCGTTGGCCCCGCCTGCCAGCCTTGCCGCTGGGTGGGGAGGAGGAGGAGAAGAACGAGGATGCGGATGAGGATGATGAGGATGATGATGGTGGTGATGCTGATGATGGTGATGATGTCGATGATGATGATGCTGATGATGATGATGATGATGATGATGATGATGCGGATGCGGATGATGCTGATATTGCTGGTGATGATGGTACTGCCGGTGATGATGCTGATGCTGATGGTGATGGTGATGATGATGATGATGCTGATGATGATGACGACGCTGATGATGCTGTCGCTGCTGCCGTTGGGGAATAAGGGTGACGACGATGATGATGCTGATGATGCTGATGACGATGTTGATGCTGTTGATGATGATGGTGATGCTGATGATGCAAGGGATTGACGCTGATTATGCTGATGATGCTGATGATGATGATGTTGATGATGATGATGATGATGATGATGACGATGCCGATGATTATTCCGATGTTGACCGCGACGATGTTGACGATGCCGATGATGCTGTTGCTGCTGCTGACGATGCTGATGAGGATGCGATGATCATGCTGTCGCTGCTTCGGCTGATCAGGATGACGACGATGATAATGATGCCGATGACGGGGGCTGAAGATGATAACGATGATGACGATGATGATGCTGATGGTGATGATAATGTTGTTGATGATGATGATGATGAGGACGACGATGTTGACCATGATGATGGCGATGGGGTGATGGCGAAGATGCTGATGATGCTGATGATGCGGCGATGCTGTTGCTGCTGATGCTGGCAATGATCCAGATGATGATGCGATGCTCATGCTATTGCTGCCGCGGTGGATCAGAATGACGATGGTGATCCTGATCGGATGAAGGAGGATGCGGCTAATGACGACGCTGATGATGATGACGACGATGCTGATGATCCTGATGATGATGATATTGCTGCTGCTGGTGCTGATGCTGATGATTCTAATAATGATGATGATGATGATGATGATGATGATGATGATGATGATGATGATGATGCTGTTGATGATGATGATGATGATGATGACGGTGATGTTGACCATGATGCTGGCGATGGGGTCATGGCGAGGATGCTGATGATGCTGGTGATGCGACGATGCTGTTGCTGCTGATGCTGGTAATGATCCGGATGATGATGCGATGCTCGTGTTATTGCTGCCGCGGCGGATCAGAATGACGATGGTGATCCTGATCGGATGAAGAAGGATGAGGCTGATGACGACGATGGTGATGATGATGATGATGATGATGATGATGATGTTGATGATGATGATGATGATGATGATGATGATGATGATGATGATGATGTTGTTGATGATGGTGATGGTGATGGTAATGATGATGTTGATGGTGAGGATGCTGGGGTCATTATGATGCTGATGATGCTGATGATTTTTATGATGATGGCGATTATTATGATGAAGAGGATAAGGAGAACGAAGAGGATGAGGGGGAACAGGATGTGCAGGATCGGGAGCAGGAGCAAACTTGGGAGGAGCAGGAGGGGTCATTCCGATTCCGCCAGTTCGATTCGAATCGATTTCCGCGATTCCGATTTCGAACCGACTCGATTCCGGGATTCCGATTCGCGATTCCGATTTCGAGTTCGCCCGATCCGGCTTCTGCCGATTCGATGCGTCAGCCGATTCCTGCCGGCTTTTGCCGATCCGGCTTCGCTCCGGCTCTGGCCCCCAAGGGGAGGAGGAGGAGGAGGGAGGAGGAACCCCCAGGGGGGGTCCAAAAACCCCCAACCCCCCCCAGGGGGGGGTTCCAAAAGCCCCGGGAACCCACCCACCCCCCAGGGGGGGGTTTCCAACAGCCCCGGGACCCCAAACCCTTCCCAGGGGGGGGGTCCGAAAGCTCTGGGACCCCAAACACCCCCCAGGGGGGGGGTTCAAAAGCCCCGGGACCCCAAACCCCCCCCAGGGGGGGGTCCAAAAACACACCTCCCCCCAGGGGGGGGGGTCCAAAAATCCAAACCCCCTCCAGGGGGGGGGGGTCCAAAACCCCCCCCCCCCCAGGGGGGGTCCCAAAAACCCAAACCCCTCCCAGGGAGGGGTTCCAAAAACCCACACCCTCCCCAGGGGGGGTTCCAAAAACCCAAACCCTTCCCATTGGGGGGTTCCGATTTCGATTCCGATCCGGCTTGGCGCGGTCCGGTTTCCGACTCGATCTGGCTCGGACCTGTCGACTTCAGCCGATTTCGATTTGGCTGCCGGCTTTTGCTGATTTCTGCCGATTCGATGCTCCGGTCGACCCGATCCGGCTTATCGATTCGATGCTGGGGCCGCCCCTGAGGGGGAAGAGGGAGGAGGAAGCGGATGAGCAGAAGGGATAGCAGCAGCAGGAGGAGGTACAGGAGGCTGATGATGCTAATGATGACGATAACGATGACGATGACGATGATGATGATGGTGATGATGTTGGTGATGATGATGATGATGATGATGATGATGATGATGATGTTGATGATGCTGGTGATCATGATCATGATCATGATGATGTTGATGAGGATGAGGATGATGATGAGGATGAGGATGCGGATGGCGCAGATGATGATTAGTATGGGAATGGTGATGATGACACTTCTACTGCTCATGATGATGATTGTGCTGCTGCTGCTGATGATGATGATGATGATGACCATGCCAATGATGATGATGACGATGATGACGATGACGATGCTGGTGATGATGATTATGTTGATCATGATGCTGATGATGTTGCTTCTGCTGATGGTCATGATGCTGACGACGATGATGATGCAGATGATGGTGACGATGCTGATGCTGCTGATACTGATGATGATGCTGATGATGCTGGTGATGATAGCTAGGTTGATGATGCTCTTGTTCTTTATGGTGATGATCACGATGATGAGGTGTATACTTATTGCTATGATGTCGCTGATGCTGTTGCTGATTATGCTGCTGCTGATGATGATGCTGCTGGTATTGATGATGATTATGATGCTCATGATGCTGCTGCTGCTGATGATGATGATGATGATGATGAATCGGTTGATGATGATGGTGATGATGATGATGCTGATTATTACTCTTATGATGATGCTAATGCTGATAATGCTGATTATGATGATGCTGCTGCTGCTGATGGTGATGGTGATGGTGATGATGATGATGATGATGATGATGATGATGATGATGATGATGATGATGGTGCTGATGATGATGATGACGATGATGATTATTATGATGATGACGATGATGATGATGATGATGATGATGATGATGATGATGATGATGATGATGATGGTGTTTATGATTTGTGACGGTTAGGAGGAGGAGGAGGAGGAGGAAGATGAGGTTTAGGAGGTTTAGGAGGAGGAGGAAGAGGAGGAGGAGGAGGAGGAGGAGGAGTAGGAGGAGGAGGAGGTGGTCCGTAGCCATTCTGGCTGAAATCCGTAGTGCTGTGGCTGGGGGGTGGCACTGGGGATCAGCGGCCCCGCCAGAATTCTGTGTGACGTGTTGCGGTCTGAGCCCGCATTTGTTGTATACAATTGTCCCCAACCGATATTCGTTTGCTGCTGTCTTGCGTGGAGCCCATAAGCAGCGATGGGAGATTTCACAGTGTGGCGATGCTGTGACAAGAAATGCTTGTACAAATACAGACACGCTTGGCGCGGGAACTACATGACGTGTGGCGAGGCGGCAGGAGCGAGGCCCAGGGTCACCTCGGTGGAGCTTGGCCATGGTGACCAGAACAAGTGCCCATCTGCAGTCGAGAAGCTCAACTTCCTGCCCGAAAGCCAGCTCTCGGTGTACGCCAAGATGTCAGAGGAGGATTCCAAGGTGGTCAGCACCGAGTGGGCGCCCAAGTTAATGGCGCGGATCGTGGCGCAGCGTGACCACCTGCGCGGAGAGCCAATTGCTACGACCAGGTCGGCCAGGATCGAGCAGGACTTCTTGGCTGAGAAGCGCGACAAGGCCCAGAGGGCTTTTGACAAGGCGCAGGAGGCGGCACTCGCGGCGCGCGCTCACGCGGCGAAGTGCAAGGTGAAGCTGGCCCAGGCGCAGGCTGCTGTCCAGGAGGCGGCGGCCAAGGCGGCCAAAGCGTACCCCGCCATGGCGGCGAAGGAGGACCCCGTGCACCGGCTCGAGGAGCTCGTCGCGGCGAGGAGCTCGTCGCGGTTCTCGGGCAAGACCAGCGTGTGCAGCAAATTGCTCAAGGTTTTGCTGCTCTGGTTCAGCGTTTTCGTGATGCCATGCCAAAGGCAGAAGGCCGACGTCGCCATAGGCGCCGATGGTGGCGAAGGGGTAGCAGTAGGCGGTGTAGGCGGGGGCGGTGCTGACGCTGAGCAGCGCGCCGCCGCAGCCGGCGCGTCCTGGCGGAGCAGCAGCGCGAGGCCCAGCGAGAGGCCGCCGCCGCTGCTGCCAAACAGCGGACTGATGCAGCCAATGCGGAGCTTGCCGCTTGGTTGGCCACAGCCCAGACAAACGATGTCTGAATGCCCTCAGTGAGAAACATGGTGTCAAGCTTAGGTGCGTGCAGGGCGTCCTCGGTCAGGTGCACGGCGCAGCCGCGAACATGTTCAAAGCGTTAGGAGACATGTTTGATCTTTGGTGCTTCGTGGTTCATGGTAACGAATAATATGACAGGCCTCGTCGGCGTGGAACCGCTGCTTCAGAGTGGCAAGGTCAAATCCGGCAAAGTGATTGCAGCGCAGGAGCATTACCGTCTGCAGTTTCAGGTTCACGATGGGGAAAGAAAGTTGTCCACTGTAGCATGGATCGCCAGCTTCGAAGCCGCTGTATCTTCGGGCCAAGGAGGCTCGAGTGGGGGCTCATTCAAACTGGTGCTCGTGCAGTCGGCTTCTCAGAGGTTGAGCACGCATCGCTTTCGCTGCTCCCAGGATGGGCTTCAACGTTACACTCGACAGGGGTTATCGAGATTCGTTGCTTGTGGGTCGGTATCTACTTAATGGGCTTTCACCCAGGAGCTGGAGTATACTCACCGAGGTTGGGGGTGCGGTCAAGCTTGCAGGTTTGCCCTTTGCCAGTTCGGAGTTCTTCAATCTTCCTCCAACAGAATTGGGCGGGTCAAGTTTACCCTGGGCGCTGGATGCTTCCATGTTGGCTCCCACGGTGTCGACATGTGCGAATTCTTCCGAGTCAGAGGAGCGAGTATTGGCTTTATCTGTTGTCTCCGACACTTTCGCGCATGGTGCCGAGCTTGACGCGCGCCGCGCTTTCCTGTTCGATTCGCGCTTCGGGCGCGGACGTTCTGCTCCATGCAGCATCCAGCTCTTCGTGCGCTGCGCCGTTTTCCTGCCGACCTACCCATTGGATGTCTGCGCGGCGGCCCATTGCCGCGCTGGAGTCGCCATCGCGACGTCGTCCAGAACGCCGGGTTGGGCGCGGGCGCGCGCTGAGAGCTGTGGATTCCGACTGCCGAGCTCGACCTCGCGGGCGCCCGCGACATCCTGCAGCGCGACTCGCCCGAGTATTTCTGGAGAGTTGAGGGCCTTGTCTTTTGCGTTAGGTCGCCGCCGACGCCGCTGTCCGTGCTGTTTGTTCCCCCGGGGCTTCCCGTGGGGCCACTTGGTGGGGGCTCCTGGCCAGGTGCCTCGCTGGACTGGGGTCCGCGCGGCCGGCCCCCCTGCGTGCTTGCGCCTTGCCTCGCCGGGCGCCTCGGGCCCGTGTCGCAGGTCAGTGAAGTTCTTGAAGTTGGTGTCCCTCCGTGGCTGTTGCTGCTCTCGCCGGCGCGTGAGGTGCCTCGTGTGTAAGCCAGGGCTGCTTCGCGCGCCGCTGGCAGCGTTGCCCAGCGGGTTTTGAGAGCGAGCTGAGCCCGTCAGCCTCAGTGGGTGGCGCCAGCGGCGCGTCGCGCGCAAGTGCGGCGGGGGGGGGCCCTCTTCTCCTGCGCTAAGCCAGCCCAGCCATGGGTGGCCAGCTCCGTCGTTCAGGTGCATGGCGCCAAGCGTCCTGCCACCGCGGCGGAGGAGATGGGACCTCTCGAGGCCGAGTGGGCGGGTTGGTGGCAGGTGGGGGCGTTGTCCGATTCCATCTCCAGCCCGCTGACATTGGGCCCCGATTTCTTGTTGCCAGGCCTCGGGCGACTTAATGCTTGCGTGCGTAGTTTTCCAAAACGGTATGGGTGCGGTTTCGATTATCTTTGCCGTCGGCTGCCCTTGAATTTGTCGGGCCTCGGCCGCCCTCGCTCGTTCCGCCCGTCTCGCGGGATTGGTGTCTCTCGAGGGGCGCAGCGGCGCGATGTTCGCGGGGGTTGCGAGGCCCGTGCCAGCAGAGGCCGGGGCCCCGCGAGGGCGCGGGGGCTGACCGGTCCGCGCGAGCCCAACACCGATGGGGGGCTGAGGGGCTCGCGCCCCGCAGGCCTCGGCCGCGGGTCGTTGGCCGCCAGGGTGCAAGTCTTGGCCGGGTGGGCAGGGTGGGGCTGCTCAGTGAAAGGTTCCACCCAATCGTCCCGTTTCGCTCGCCGCGCCTGTTTCGCGGGGCTCGCTGCGCATTCCCGGCGAAGAGGAGAAAGAGCAGGAGGGGCAGGAGGAGTCCGTGGCTGTTCTGGCTCAAGTCGCTGCCCGACTCGGGGGCGCGCCCCTCCCGCCCGGCCTTCGACGCGGGGGCGGGGGCTCGAGCGGCGGGCGACGGGTTTCGCGCGCCTTCCCCCGCGGCGGAGGCGCGCCGCGACCGCGGACTTTCCCAGGCTGACCTCCTCGAGCCATTCCAGAGCCTTTCGCTTCTGCTTGTTGTTGGTGGCTTTCTCTCTCGTGCGTTCCCTCCTGGCCCCCGCGCGCGCCCTTCGCGCGCGGGTCAAAATCGCCGTGGAAAGCAGAGGGGCGGGATGGGCGCGCAGCCCGCTCCGCGGGGCAGCGGCGCGAGCCGCGGCAGATCCATCGGGCCTGGCCGCGCGCGTGCGTGATAGCATTATGTCGGGCGCGTCTCCCTGCAGGGAGATTTTCGACGAAAAATACAAACACCCACCAAACATACCCCCAAAAGGTCAAACATATTCCGAGAATAGCCCCCAGACCATTTTTTTTGTTTTGATTTTTTTTTGGGCATTTTTCTTTTTCGTCGAAAGTCCCCCTGGAGGGGGACAGGCCCGACTTAATGATAGTATCAGATATGTGCCCGTTGTGCCCCGCGTCGGTCCTCGGCCGAGTGGCCGACAACTTCCGCCGCTGGCGCCGAGTGGCCCGCCGTGTCCCTCCGTTCCGCCGCCGCCGGAACCGCCCCGCCGGATTTTTCCGATCGCGTCGGGCGTCGTCCACCCCCTCATTCTCCACGGATTGGGGGCCTGCTGTTGGCAACGACGGATCGGAATTCAAACGCGGAGACTTTCGTGCTTGACAACGAGGTCTCGTTGCGCACAGCAGGCGCGACGGCCGCAAGCGCACCGCGCCTGGAGCGAAGGATGGGGTCGGGGAAGGTTGGGGCCCCGAGGCGCTGTTTCCGACGCCCTCGAAAACCAACGGGGCATTTTTTCCCGTTTGCATTTTACGCGTGCACCTTCAGCGGCAAATGCGCCGGCTGTGTCGGTCGATTCGAGCGAGTCGGAAGGACCTGTACCTTCCCTCGCAGATCGGCAACAAGTTCGACCTGTACGCTCGACAGGCAAGAAGGCGCCAAACGGCGCAGAAGGCACACAGGGTACATTGGACGCGGACTCGCGACGATGGGAGCTTGCTGCGCGCAGTGCGTCCATGTCCGTGAAGCCTGATAGGTTTAAAGCAGCACTATGTTCCACATCGCAGCGGCGTGACGATGCATTCCACGCAGCCCATCTGTTTCTGTATCACAGTGAATACACATCCAAGGTTGTGTTCGATCGGATTCAGGGCCGAGGCATCGGGACAGGCGGCATCGAGCAGCTGTTTGCCACCTTCTGGGCAGAGGAAAAACACTTCGACCATAGGTACAACGCCCTAATTTCGTGAAGCATCGCAGCTACCTGCGCACATCAGCATGTCTGCTCACTTGTGGGCAGGATGCGTCTCAGCTCGCAGTGGCGGCCCGCGGCGAGAGATTAGGGTTTCGACGACGCGCGCTGCCAAACGGCCGCGTGCGGGCACCTGCCCGCGCACGTCGGCCCACCAGTTCGATGTCCGTTCCTCCGCCATCCATCCTTTCATCCGAATTATCCAGGAACTTGAACAGGAACTTGAACAAGGCCTCCTCCTCCTCGCTCCTCGCTCCTCCTCCTCCTCGCTCCTCCTCCTCCTCGCTCCTCCTCCTCCTCCTCGCTCCTCCTCCTCCTCCTCCTCCTCCTCCTCCTCCTCCTCCTCGCTCCTCGTCCCTCCTTTCGTTCCCGGACGGCTCTCCAGGAGCTTGAACAGGGCGCCAATATTTTATGGCGCCCGTCCGTCGCAACGCGACCAGCAGCAGCAGGAACAGTTGTTTCAGGTCGCAACGCAGAGCTTTCTCAAGACGCACAGGTGCGAGAAACGTCGCGGCAGGAGCAGGTCAAGACGCACAGTTGTCTCAAGACGCACAGGTGTCTCAAAACGTAGAGCTGCGAGAAATGTTGCGGGGAAAACCACCGCCGCGGAAGGCTCAAACCTTCCCCGCGCTCGGTGGACCCCCCCAGGTCGTCCTCAGGCCAACGTTCTGGGAACTGTTTGCCTGCTTGCACATGAGGATTCCCGTCGTTGGTTTGGGGGGCGTTTGTGCGGGGTCTTATCAGCAGGGGGAGGGGCCTTTGTGCCTTCAAGTCTGGCGAGATGGGCCCCTGCCGCCGACGCCACAGCCTCCCCCTTCTCCTCCTCTTTCGAGTCAGTGATGACATCCCCCTCTTTTCGCTACCGTTCCCTGCCTTTTAAGGCTTGCTCTCGACCTTCATCTGGCGATTCCTGGAGCGAATGCTCCAGAACTCGCCTGGCGCTGGCCGGCTGGCCCTGGGGGGGGGTAGGGGCCGCGACCGCAGGGACTTGGGCCATCAGGAACCACGAGCCTGGAACCAGGAGGAACAGGAGGAGGAGAGGAGGAGGAGGAGGAGGAGGAGGAGGAGGAGGAGGACGAGGACGAGGACGAGGACGAGGACGAG
>CAUYUJ010014278.1:255086-294607 GCA_963575745.1 Prorocentrum cordatum
GCTTCCTCTCTCCTGCTGCCGCGCTTCCAGGCGTCGAGCGGCGCGAGGACGCCGCGTCGATTCGGTGCTGGACGAATGCGTGTGCGCCTGCGCGTGCCACCTCTCTGGTGCCCCCCCGCCCGCTCGCGAGGCGCCGTGCGGAGCTCGGCCAGCTTGCCGCCCGCTCTGGCTCTCGCTGTGGTGACGTTCGCCCGGCCGCCGGAAGGAACGAGTGTGCCACCCTCTCCGGTGCGCCAGCCCGCGCCTCCCGCAGTTCCGCTGCTGCCTGCTCGCCCTTGCATTCCCCCTTCCTCCTCCGCTACTTCTCTCGGAACCGCCCCCGCACCCTCACTCTCTCTCTCTCTCTTTCTCACTCTCTCTCTCTCTCTCTTTTTTTCTCTCTGCTGCATCGGCCGTTGGCCGACGAGCCTGCCGCTGTCGCCGCGCAGGGCCGTCGAGCGCAGGGTGCGTGCTGCCGCGGGGGTGGCACGTGCGCGCTCGGTTGTGCCCAGTCTTTGCTCTCCTGCACAGCTCGTCTTGGCCTGCCCTTCGTCCAGGACTGCACGGCCGCAGCTTGCACGCGTTCGTGCGGGCGTGCGCGCGCGCGTCTCCGTGCCTGTGCACTCCAGGAGCCCTCCCCGCAGCCGCCGTGCCGCGACGGCTGAAGGAGCTCTCCAGGGTGACCGTCTCTCGATCGACCTCTGGATGCAGGGAGCGTGGGGCCAGCCAGTCCGAGCGCCGCGGAGGCATCGATTCCGTCCTCACTTCGCCCCGCGCGTGTGGCGGGGAGCCCCAGCGAGACTCGCGCCTTTGAGCGGGCAGGCGGGACTCCTGCCAGTCGTCGAGCGCTGCCGCCTCGTGCCTGGCTCGCCCCCACGAGCCGCCGAGGCCCCCGGAGACCGCGGGGAGCCCTCGCCGTCCCTTCCCGCTGTCTGCTTTCCCTGCCCCTCCGTGCTTCTGAGCGCCTGCTCGTCCTCACCCGTGGTTTGTTGTTTCTTCTTTTTTTCTTCTCTCTCTCTCTCGTTCTCTCTCTGTCTCTTTCTTTTCCAAGCCCGCATCTATCCACATCCACACATACGCGCATCTACTACCTGAATATATCAATGGTAGTATTATTATTTGTTATTGTTGTTCTTAGTGTTTCATTATCGTTATGCTTATTAGTATCATTCGTATTACTATAAGTCTTATTCGTATTACTAGTATTAATATAATGAGTTAAAGATATTATACATGTGTATACGTGTGTGTGTGAACATATACAAATATGTATGTATGTATATATATATATAGATATATATAGATCTATATGTATATATATAAATACATGCATATATGTATATATATGTGTATATGATGTATATATATGTATATATCTATAAGTGTTTCATTGCCTTGCTGCCTAGCTGTCGTTGTCTCTGTTTCTGCCTCCCTCCCTTTCTCTCTCTCTCTCTGTCTCTCTCTCTCTCTATATATATATATATGAGTCGATGTGTCCGTTCGTGTGTGTGTGTGTGTCTCTCTCTCTCTCTTTCTCTCTCTCTCCTTCCCCACTCGTGCTCCGTCTCTGCTCCCGGCGCCCGGCCTCGCCATCGGCTCCCGGCCTCTTCCGAGCCTCTTCCAAAGCCTTCGCTCCCTCTCCCGGCCCCCCCCCGCGGTCGGCCCCCCCTTGCTCGGGTGCTGCCGGAGGTGGCTCTGGCCCCGTGCGGCCGCAGCTCTGCCCAGGGAGGCCCCAGCTGTCAAGGGGCTCCAGGGCACACAGATAGATACACACATAAAATAATTCCCTATATTTTTTCCTACATTTGCCGGGTTTTTGTATTCCCGCCCAATTCCCACATTTTCCCATATTTTCTGGGAGAGCGACGATTAATTGTGTCTGTGTGTTTTTTCTCCTCCTGAAGATGGCCTCCTCAGAAAAAACCCTCACGAGGCCCAGCGGTCAGAGGGGGAACTGGTACCGATCCCGCGACCCGTGCCTCGTTTTCCCCTCTTGTGGGCCTCCTTGGAGGCCCTCGTCGCCACTGGCGGATTCGCCTCGAAATCCTGGTCAGAAAGCACCCCGGGAGCGGTCCGGGGAGTAGCTGTATCGGCATTGTTTTGGTTACCCCAAATGGGTTCCTCAGCAATTGTCACGAGGCCAAGAGGGTCCCAGGCGTGCCAATGTCGAGCGAGAAGTTGGGGGAATCCTGAGCCAGGACCACACCCCCAGTCCTCCGACGTATCGCTCTTTTGAATGGGGGGTCCCTGGACCTCTCGAGAACTTCCCAGGGATCGGTTCTTCCATGCCCGATCGTTTTTCGACGGCCCCCAGGCCCGAACATGGTCCCTGGACGCCGAAGACGACGAAGATCCGCTGTCTTGTTTTTTTTGGAGACGTTGGAGGTCTGATTCTGGCAGTCTCCGAGCTCTCCTGAGGTCGGACGTCACGAAACCACTGCAACCTCGTAGACATCTCGGCCTGAGCCCTGGACCCCGCCTTTCGGTCCTCGAGCCGGATCGGTCTGTGAGGGCCCTGGGGCCCGAAGCGGGGCAACAGGCACGCGCACAGCGAAGACACGTGCCACGCCAGCATGGCCTTCGGGCGAGGGCTCGGCCCGCCGGTAGCCTTGGCATCGCTCGGACGTGTGCAGCTTTCTTTCGGCGAGGACCATCGAGGAGTATCCTTGAGCATTTGGCGAACGAAAAAGCCACGCACGAAGCCGAAACAAGCACGGGGAATGGACGTCCGAGCGATGGCGAGTGGCCGCCCGGTGCGATCTGGGCGCCCCGCGGAGCGCTCTCGGCGCGGCGCAGCCGCCGGAGCGCACCCCGAGGCGGAGCCTCGAGCCTCTCGCCGCCGCGAGCCGCCGGGGCGCGGCCGCCGGAGCGCCTCCCCCGAGGCCGGAAGACCGCCCGGGGGCCGGCGAGGCCGCCCGAAGGCCTCGGAGACCCCGAGCCTCGGGCTCGCCTCGGGTCGGCATGGCCCCCTATTAGATCAGCGATCGAAGAACTGTATAAGATAAACTTTTTCGCCGTCGGGGACGCCTGCCCCTAGGCGGCTGGAAAGTTTACACCCCTACGGTGCCACCGTAAGGGTATAAACTTTCCAGCCGCCCAGGGACAGGCGCCCCCGACAGCGAAAAAGTTTATTTTATACCGTTCTTCGCCCGTTCAATAGAGGCAGATGTTGGACGTGAAATAGAACACAGTCAAAAGATATTTGAAAGATGACAAAAATTGTCAAAAATCGTCCCCCGATGATTTTGGGACCATTTTTGAGTTTTCCTCCTGTAGAGGGACAGGCCCGACGTATGGCTCGCCTCTGCGGGGCCTCTGAGCCCGCCTGGGCCAGGCCGCCTCGGGTCCGGGCCCGCCTCGAACCGAGCGGTCCACTTCGAGGTCGATTATGTGGCCTGCTCCGTCCGATGCGATTCCGAGGTCGCGCCGAATTGGTGCGGCTGGGCTCGTGCACAAGCGTACATAGATGTGCATCTTGGCGCGGTCGATCCGATTCGATCTCGACTCCGTGCCAGTGCGGTCCGATCCGATTCTGGGCCAGTGCGGCCGATTCCGGTTCCGTGCCGATGCTGATCTGATCCGATTTCTCGCTTCGATGATTGGCGGTGAGCGAGGGAGGGAAGTGAGACGGAGAAGGCCTTCTCAGAAGGCGGCGGGGCTTCTCAGAAGCCCTCGGGCCTTCTGAGAAGTTTCCTGTGCCTCCGGGAAGGGTTAGGACGCTTCTCAGAAGGCTGGGGGACTCCCGAGCCCTCTGAGAAGGCCCGCCCCCTCTCACTTCCCCCCGGGCTCGCCGCCGAGGCAGGGTCGGGCGACGAGCACCATGCACACGCACCGACCCTGGCCAAGCCCATCCCTGGCCCAGGATCGGGGCAGGTGCCTCCCTGGCCAAGGCACCAGGGCCCATGCACCCATCCTGGGTTCATGCGGGACGAGAAAATGACCACAGCCACTGCTTCTTGTTTGCGCCGCCCTCCAGCCGGCCGAAAAAGAAGCAGCGGTTCTGGTCATTTCCCTGGTGCCAAGCTCCACGAGAATGACCACAACCACTGCTTTGTTTCTGCGGGCTGGAAGGCGGCAAGAAAAGAAAAGCAGTGGCTGTGGTCGTTTTCACGCCCCGTAGTTCAGGATGCCTGGCTCCAGCTCCTCCGTAAGGGCTGCTCCTGCCTCAGGTCGGGCTCCCCCCCGGCGTACCCGCACACCGCGGGCGCCTTCGCCGCGGTCGCGCGGCAGGAGGGCGCCGCCGGGCTCTGGAGGGGCTCGTCCGCGCAGGTGGCGCGGGCCGTGCTGCTGTCGGGGGGGCAGCTGGCGAGCTACGACCGGCTGAAGGCCTCGGGGGTCGGAGGAGGAAACTCGGGGGTGGACAGAACCCCCAACAGTGACACGTCGATTAGTGAATTGTCCGTTTTCGGTTCTCGAGATGGCGCCGTGGCCGTTATTTTTCAGGCTTGCGCCCGCCAGGTTTGGGCCTCAGGTCGTTTTCACTAAACCACGTTTTACTAAAGGGGGGTCTGTCCATCCCCGAGAAACGGCACCGTGGTCGCAGGGAGTCCCGGCGGGGGCCTGGAGGACAGGGAGGGGGGTACCTCGGGGGCGGCCAAGAGGGGGGTGATGACTAGGGGGGGGGATATCATGGCGGGGGCCATGGTATTTCCCCCGATTTTCTGGCGCCTCTTCTTATTTCATTACGTCCCTGGCCCCCCCGCTGGGCCGCGCACCGCCGGTCATGATTTGCACCCCCCCCCTCTTGGACACCCCCGTCTTGGCCGCTCCCGAGTACCGGTTCTCGGGCATTCTCGTCGGTTCTCGGCGGCTTTCCAGCCTCGGGATGCCCTGGGGTCAGAGGAGGAGGAAGAAGCATGGTCGTCGCAAGGAGTCCTGGCGGGAGCCGCGAGAATTCGTTATATCTCGATCTCTCGATATATCGGGGGCGGGGCCTGGCGGGGAGTCTCGAGGGCCAGGGGAGGAGGAGGAGTACAAGGAGGTCTACCTTTGGCTGAAGACCAGTGGTCCGAGGAGGAAAAGGTTCCGTTGCTCCTGCTTCGTAGATAGAGGCCACGTGGGAGGGGGATGGGTTTTCGGGCGTCTTCGTTGGTTCTCGGCGGCCTTCCACCCGCGGGACGCTCTCCAGCAGCTGCGCCTCGCCGGTAGCGTTCTGGGGGTGCCCGGAACGTCCCGAACGGCCGACGGAGAGCCGAGTTAGGACCCGGAAACCAAGGGGCAACGCTAGGGGGGGAGTTACCGATGCCGCTGCTCCGAATTTCATGGCAAGGGGAGCTCTGACGAGGTTGTTTCTATGTTTCGTGTTTCTATATTTCGACCGTGGGCCCGCAGACGAAGCGGGGGTGTCTGATCGTTTTATCTGGGCGCGGCAAAGGGGGGGGCTAGCTATTGATGCAGGTCGTCCCACACGTGGTGGGTCTGAATCGGGTCTGGGAGGTTTGCGACCCCCCCTCGGTTTCTCCGAAGTTCAGGGTTTCCTTCCTCGTTTTCGCATTTCTGGGCCTCTTGGGAGGCACTCGTCGCCACTTTGTATTCGCTTCGAGACTCTGGCCAGAACGCTCCTCGGGCGAGGTCTGGGGGGCAGCTGAAGGCCAGGGGAGGGGTTGGAAGCTGGCAGGTGTGGTCCTGGCCTGGCCCAGATCTCCGACGATATGTGTTTCCCAACCCTCTTGTGTTGGGTTCTCGTCTTGAAGAGAGCGCTGCGGTCGCACACCTCCTCCTCCTCCTCCTCCTCCTCCTCCTCCTTCTCCTTCTCCTCCCCCCTCTCCTCCTCCTCCTGCCTCCTCCTACGCTGCTTCCTTGGTGACTGCGAACTGCGCAACTGTCCCCACTTGCGTGGGCTCCTGGGAAGCACTTCGGAGTGGCGAAGTACCCGAGACCTCGCAGCTCCTTGGATGGCTGCGACCTGCTCAACTCCTGGGAGGCACGGCGGAGTAGCGGAGTACCCGCGTCCAGCGGAGTCGAGGGCCACGCCTACGCAGACGAGACCTCGCTGCCCCCTCTGGGAGGCTGCGAACTGCGCAACTCTCACCAGCTGCTCGGAGGTCCAGCGGAGTCGGCGGCCACGTGCACCCAGACGAGACCTCGCAGCTCCCTGGGTGGCTGCGAACTGCGCAACTGTCGTCGCTTTCGTGGGCTCCTGGGAGGTCCAGCGGAGTCGGGGGCCACGCGCACCCAGCCGAGACATCGCAGCTCCCTGGGATGCTGCGACCTGCGCAAACGTCACCACTTTCGTGGGCTTCTGGGAGGCACGGCGGAGGGGCCGGAGATGGGGGCAGCCCTGATCGTGCATATCTGGCGATGTGTTCTTTTGTATGCTGCGTTCAAACGAATGTTCGCCTCGCGTGGAGAAGGGGCCGGGTACGTCTCGGGTATTTTTTTGAAATCCCTGACATTATTCTCGATCTCAGCCTCGGTGGCCAGTTGTCCAGCCCCAGGACCATCAAGACTGGTTCTGGGCCGAAGGGCCGAAGAACTATCCCCAGGGAAGGGGTCGGGACTTCTCGGGCCGCAGACGTCTTTGGATATCAGCGGTCGGAGTTCGACAGACGTGGTCCTGGCCTTCAGGCCCCCCCCTTCAGACGTGCTCCGCGCCACTTTCAACCCGCTGCGGACCTCTGGGCCTCGTCAGGGGTGCCCTGGATGGCATCTGGGCCTCTCTGGAAAGGCCGGGGTTGATTTTCTGGGCCAGGGCCACCCCGGGCAGCAACCGGAGGAAGGGCACGGGGGAACGGCACGGGACAGAGAAACCACCCTGGCCTTCTCTCTGCCTCTGAGGGGTGGGGGGTCGGTCAGGAGCCGAGCGAACCGAGGCTCGGAAGGAGCGAAGGGGGTGTCACCCAGGAAGCGGGGCCCACAGCGGGCACGCCAGCTTACTCGACGCGGCGATCCCCGAGTATGCATCTCACTGTTCGGGCACGTCTCGTTGTCAGCGTCAGGCTGCGAATGCCTGTCTGGCTGCATCCGCCTGTGCCGATCCCCGCGGTGTCGGCTCTGGGGCCAGGAGTGGTTGACGCGCCCTCCTCGCCGGGCCTCTTCCTTCCCTCGTCCTTCCTTCTCTTCCTCCTCCACCTCAGTCCATCTCCTCCTCCTCCTCCTCCTCCTCCTCCTCCTCCTCCTCCCCAGTCCTCCTCTTTCTCATCCTCTTCCTCTCCCTCCTCCTCCTTCTTCTTCTTCTTCTTTTTCGTCTTCTTCTTCTTCTCCTTCTCCTCCTCATCCTCCTCCTCTTTTTCCACGCTCCTCACAAAACGCCTCTGGCGAATCCCCAGCGGGGTGCTGAAACTAGCACCTCGCTCGAGACATCCTCACAGTCTGCTCTGAAATCAGGGGGTGCTGCCCACCCAAACCAGCGAACCGCTCGAGACATCCCCGCTATCTTAGCGCGAACGGGCCCGTGAGGACACCTTGGCGGCTCCCCCCCTGGAGTTCTGAAACAATCGTCTCGCTCGAGGCATTCCCACCATCTGATTTGAAATCAGAGGATATTGCGCGCCCAAACAGGCAAACCGCTCGAGACATCTCCGCAATCTGAGCGCGAAATGGCCCGTGAGAACACCCTGGCGGCTCCCCTTCTGGATTGCTGAAACCAGCGCCTCATGAGTATGAGTATGAGTGAGTCTGAGTGCGAGTGAGCCTGACCGAGCCTGAGTGTAAGTGAGTCTGAATAGGAGCGAGCCTGAGAGTGATGAGTGAGTCTGAGTGTGAGTGAGTGTAACTGAGTCTGAGTGTGAGTGAGTCTGAGGGCGAGTGAGTCTGAGTGTGAGTGAGTCGGAGTGTGAGTGAGTCTGAGTATGAGGAGGATGAGGAGGAGGATGAGGAGGAGGAAGAGGAGGAGGAAGAGGAGGAGGAGGATGAGGAGGAGGAGGTGGAGGGCGGATGAAGGAGGAGATCTGCAGGCGTCTCAATAGTGAGAGAACCCCATCTCAGGATGTGAGGAACCAGAAATTGGCCTGCCAGCCGGTGCCCCACGAGAATCTCTCGCCTCCCGCTGGGCCCGCAGATCTCTGGGGCACCCTGCACGAAGCGCAGCGCCGACGAAGTGTGCGCCCCCAGAATTCTCACAGCAAGCTTTCTGACCTCATGTGCTGAGGTCGCCCTCGAGGGCGCGAAGTTATTCGCGCTTCGCGGTCCTCGTTCCTTCTCCCCCTCCTCCTCGTCCTCCTTTTTTCCCTTCGGGGGGGGGGGGGGTGCGCGAGAGCGCGAAGTTATTCTCGCTTCGCGCTTCGCGCAGCGCGAAGCGCGAAGTTGGGAGCCCTTGCTCATGTGCCCACTGTCTCCGGGGAGGTCCGGCGTCTTCCCCCAGGGCAGCCCGCCGGTCTCTCTCCAGGGGGGGGGGGGTGCGCCGAGTGGCGGCAGTCGCACAAACCCGCCCCGCGAAGAGCGGCGCAGACCGCCCAGGCCCCGGCTGCCGCCCGGACAGAAGGCGAGGGGGAGAGGAGGGGTTAAAGCGACGCGAAGATCGGGACAAAATCGGATCGGGATAACTCGAAATCTCTGAGAATCGGCGGGTTTGGAGGATGTATTGGGCGCCGCGGCCGCTCCAGAGCGTTCCGGCGCGCTCTGAGAGCGCTCCGGAACGCTCTGGAGCGATTTATCCCGATCCTAGCCCTGTTTTAGGGGTCAGGGGCAAGGATAGGGGGGGATAGGCACAGGGGGGGATGCATCGACCCCCCATCGCCCACTGATCGCCGATCGGGGCCCGATGGCCCCCACCCCGCCCAGGAAGGTGCGGCGTCACCATCGGGCGCCCATCGCCGATCGATCGGCGATGTATCGCCGACTCCAGGTCGATGCATTCCCCCCTGTGCCGTTCCCCCCCCATCGTTGCGAGGAGGAGGAGGAGTTTGGAGGGGGAGGAGGGGGGGAGGGGGAGGGAGGAGGAGGAGGGAGGGAGGAGGAGGAGGAGAGGAGGAGGAGGAGGAGGGGAGGAGGAGGAGGAGGAGGCGGACAATGGGGAGGAGGAGCAGGAGGAGGCGGACAATGGGGGGGAGGAGGAGGAGGAGGAGGAGGAGGAGGAGGAGGAGGAGGTGGACAATGAGGAGGAGGTTGCCCCTGAACGGGGACCCGACGGTCGTTCTTTCGCTGTCTTCGGCCTCCTGGGGCCCTCGCTGGGCCCCAGGGCCGTCCAGCAACGAGTCGTGATGAACAACGTCCCCGGGGAGCTGGTCGGAACTTCCGGGGACGCCTCATTGGAAACAGTCGAGATGTTGAATGTCTGGGGATGGGGAAGCGGGGGAGCATGGGTCAAGCTCAGCGCGCTCGTTCCACATCTGATGTCCTAACTGTCCAGGTCATCCATCTACACTGCGTTTCATCCTTCTCCGCTCGCCGAGTTGGTTATCGGATCGGATCTTCGGACCTTGGCCCCTTGGTGGCGTTTGCAGTGGTGGAGGGGGGGAAGAGAAGTGTGGACGGGAAGGTGTAGATGGGTTGTGAGGTGGACCCATACCTCTAGCGCAGACTTTTCGAGCTTCATCCCACCTTCAGCATCGGGCAACTCGGTGCTGGTTAAGGTCTGCGCAGGGGTGCGATGATGACTACGACGATGACGACATGCTGCCAGTGATGATGACAATGCCGATGATGACGATTATGAGGATGATGATAAGGATGATGATGAGATGCTGCTGATGATGATGCTGATGCTGATGCTGATGCTGCTGATGACGATGCCGACGATGATGATGCTGCTGCTGATGCTGACGATGATGATCATACTGATGATCATGATGAGGATCATGATCATGATGACGATAGTTGTGATGATGCTTGTGGTGATGACGATGGTGACTATACTTCTGCTGCTGGTGATGATGGTGGTAGTGCTGATTATGATGATTCTTGTGATGCTGATGATGCTGATGACTATACGGATGATCATGCTGATGGATGTGATGGTGGTAATGATGATGGTGATGATGATCATGATGGTGATGATGATGATGATGATGATGATGATGATGATGATGATGATGGTGATGATGGTGATGATATTGATGATTACGATGATGATGCTGCTGATGATGATGATGATGACGGTGATGATGACGATGATGCTGGTGATGCTGATTGTGACTGTGGTAGTGCGGGTGCTGATTAGTGTCGATGATGGTGATGCTGGTGATGGAACTGGTGATGGTGCGGGTCAGGATGAGGCTTAGGATTCCGATGGTGACGATGATGGTGATGATGATGCAGATGCTGATGATGCTGAAATGAAGATGCTGTAGACGATGCTGATGATGCTGATGATGACGATGACGATTACCATGATGATGCTCACGATGACGACGATGATGTTGCTGCTGCTGCTGATGATGATGGTGGTGGCGATGGTGATGATGATGAAGATGATGATGCTGATGATAATGATTATGATGATGATTACGATGATGATGATGCTGACGATGATTATTAGGGTGATGATTAGGGTGATGATGAATTTGGGAGGGGTGGGGTCGGGTGGGTGACAATGGTGTGTGTAGCACAGGAGAGGAGCGGGGCAGTGAGAGAGAGAGAGAGAGAGAGACATGGATGCAGCGAAGGGATTCACTTCTTCATTGATGGAGGCAGAAAGAGATGGACGGATACACAGGTGTGTGTATATGTATGTATATGCAGGAGTGTGTGTGTATATGTATGTGTGTTTTTCTTTTTTTCCAGGCCACGTTTCACAGCAATCATTTGCTTATTGCAGGTCGGCTCGTGTGGTGTTCCCGGTTTTCCTGGCGACCTGTAGAACCGCACTGTGACTTCACCCGGGCGAGTCGAGATCCTGTGGTCGCGCGCTCCTCCTCCTCCTCCAGCACAGACATTCAGATGTGTATACATATGTGTATACTGTCAGTACAGGAGGAGGGAGAAAGAGAGAGAGAGAGAGAGAGACAGAGAGCGTGAGACAGAGACGAAGGCAAGGAGGAAGGGATGGAGGGCTGGAAATTCGAACCCATACGTGTATACATATACACCTGTATATACAGAGAGAGAGAGAGAGAGAGAAATAAAGAAAGAGAGAGAGAGAGGGAACAAACACAATACACATGTATCGCCTTACATGTACATGCAGAGAGAGGGAGAGAGAGCGCGAGAGAGAGAGAGAGAGAGAGACAGAAAGAGAGAGAAAGAGGGGGAGAAATAGAGAGGGAGAGAGAGAGCGTGACAGAGAGAGAGAGAGAGAAGGACTTAGGAAGGGAGGGTTGGCTGCAATGTGGAGATCGACAGCGACAGAGAGAGAATGGGAGAGAAAGAGAGAGGGAGAACGAGAGAGAGGCAGTGAGAAAGAGAATTCAGCGGTATCCGCCATTGGGCATAACGTAGTACCATTAGCGACCAACTATGCTCAGCGAGCACGCTGTTGCGGACGAGGAGGGCTTGGAGAGGCAGCAATCGAGGGGTTGATGGACTGATGGTACCCGCCGGCTCCTCTGGCGGTTGCTTGTCGAGGCTCTGCTGCGCGACAGTGGCATGAACGAGGGCCCAGCGCTGCAAATGGTACCCGCGCTTTTCTGCCCTTGGAATTGCCTCGTTCTTGCCTGTCGGGGAACCTTTGTCATGTGTCACACGCTGCTGTCGGCCCCTCCTGCAGTGCCGCCAAAGTCACCAGGGGCGGGAGGGGATGGGATGGGAAGAGATAGACGCGTTGGAGAGGGAGTTAGTCCGAAGGCGAGCAGGAGGAGGAGGAGGAGGAGGAGGAGGAGGAGCAGGAGCAGGAATTACCCAAGTGCCATCAGTTCTTGACCAGCAATCACAGACAGGGCAGACGGAGGAAGGAAGCAGAGGGAGTCTATACAGAGAGAGAGAGAGAGAGAACGTCTGAAGGCGCGGACAGACCGTTTCACACAGCTGTGGGGCAGCTCACAGCTGCGATGCACGGCTCGCTGTCCGACGCTCTCGTGGGTGTCAACGCTGTGCTAATGATGACACAGCCGCTGGGCTGGGTTTGCCC
The DNA here is from genome assembly GCA_963575745.1 of Prorocentrum cordatum. Lineage (NCBI taxonomy): Eukaryota > Dinophyceae > Prorocentrales > Prorocentraceae > Prorocentrum > Prorocentrum cordatum. The sequence goes on from CAUYUJ010014278.1 coordinate 267,010, forward strand.
CCCTCCCGCCTCTTGGTTGTCCAAGCGTGCCGTGGTCAGGGCCACCTTCAGATGTTATGTGCTTGTCACGGTAACTTGTTTTGCACTGTTCTTGGACCGTGTCTTTCCCCTCTCCTGCGCTCTTGTGGGACCCTGGTGTGCGCGCAGCATCGAGACCGCGTCGGAATACAATCGGGACACTCTCGGGATACCCTCGCCCTCGTCGCACCGTCGAAGATCAATTGGGGGCACTTTGGGGACAGTCGCGCGATCAATTGAACACCCCTTAGACACAGTCGATACTACATCGGGGTGCCGTTGGGACGTAACCGTTACATTAATCGGGACATCCATCAGGGCACCGTCTCGGATCAATCGTGGCATCATCGGTCACCGTTGTTGACTGGTTCGTGCAAATATAATCGAAACTCCAGCAGGGCACCATCAAACTCAGATGGGGACGTCAACGGGACACCATCAAGCAAATAGTCGGGTCACCCATCAGGATACCAATCGGGTCACGGTTGCGAGAAACATCATCGGGACATTATCCTCGCAAACGAATCACGACGCCATCGGGACGCCACCGTGACACAATTGAAAGCCCGTTGGGCTATCATCGAAACACCGTCGAACACCAACGGGGACACCATCGGGTCATCATCTCTCCCATAGGGACACTATCGAACGCCAATGGGGACACCATCGGAACATCACGGGACACCGTCGGGGCACCGTCTTTCCATTCGGAACACCATTAGGACACCATCGTAAATCAATCGGGACACCATCGGTACACAATCGAGCATCAATCGAGGAACCCATCTGGACACCACCTGAACACCGGGAATCGACCGAACCACCGTCGGCGACACCATCCGCGAATCGATCAACGCACCCTCGGGACGCCCATCTGGACGCCACTGTGAGCCAACCCAGGATCCATCGGGACACCGTCTGAGACAAGTCGAGGCCCAGTCTGGGCACCACCTGAGCGACGCCAAAAATCGGGGTCGCCTTCACCGACATTGGCACGTAAGCTGCCTGCGTAGGTCGCGCGTAAGCGCCCTCGTCTCCGATGTGGCGTGCTGCGCCAGCGGCCCGCGCAAGCCGCGGCGTAAGGTCGCTACGTCATCTCGCGTAAGACCCCTTTCTTTTTGCTCGGCCGATTTTCCACCACCACTACCATGGGTAGGAGAGGGAGGAGGAGGAGGAGGAGGAGGAGGAGGAGGAGGGAGGAGGAGGAGGAGGAGGAGGAGGAGGAGGAGAGGAGGAGGAGGAGGAGGAGGAAGGAGGAGAGAGGAGGAGGAGGAGGAGGAGGAGGAGGAGGAGGGGAGGAGGAGGAGGAGGAGGAGGAGGAGGGAGGAGGAGGAGGAGGAGGAGGAGGAGGAGGAGGAGGAGGAGGAGGAGGAGGAGGAGGGGGAGGAGGAGGAGGAGGAGGAGGAGGAGGAGGAGGAGGAGGAGGAGGAGGAGGAGGAGGAGGAGGAGGAGGAGGAGGACCTCCTCATCATCCTTTCTCCTCCGTCCTATCCATGGTAGTTGTGGTGGAAAATTGGCCCATCACCTTTCGTCGCCCACCTGAGATGACCGAAGCACCATTGGGGCCCCCATCGGGGCCCCACCGCGGGTCAGTCGGCACTCCGGTCGGGCCACCGCCCACCGCCCGCCGGCAGCGGGGGCAGGAGGAGCTCGGCAGGAGCACCGGTGCCGCAGCTCTTCGTGCAGCTGCGCGCAGCACGCCGCGCACGGCACGAGCGCGAGCTGCGATGTCTCCCCGCCGAGGACGGCCTCACGGAGGCCTTTACGCCCGGAGCCCCCAGCTGCAGGTGGAGCAGCTCGGCGGAGCGTCTCGTTCTGCAGGTCCTGCCTGTGCCGTCACCCCGACCGTTCCAGCAGTGCCCCCGCGGGCGGGGCGGACAGTGCGGGCACCTGGGGACGTGGTGGCCGATGGGCTTCGGCAGGCGCTGGTATTCCCTCCGACCTTCTCTGCGCGTCCTGTCTTCGGTGCGCAATCACCAGCGGGGATGAGACATCCGCCCGTTCTATTTCACGTCCTCTGTCTCCGCCATGCGACGACCCTGTTCTGGCTTCTCTTCGGCAGGTAGCACAGACATCGGCCTGCAGTAGAAACGACCCCGAACAGCATGAACAGCATGTGTCAGAGTGCCCCTCTTGCCCGCCAGAATAGGGGCACGACTTGTGCAGCGTCTCGCCGGTAGTCTGCTCGAGCGCATATGTTTGTACCTTACATTCTCCGCTCCTTCTGCTTGTCTCCCCTCTTCGGCGGCGAGCCCAGGGGGGAAGTCAGAGGGAGCACGCCTTCTCGGAAGGCTCGGAAGCCCTCGGCCTTCTGAGACGTTTGCTTTCTCCGAAGCCGCAGACGGCTTCTCAGAAGGCGCGATGGCTTCTGTGAAGTCCCGCCGCTTCTGAGAAGGCCTGCCCCCTCTCACTTCTCCCCTGGACTCGCCGCATCTCCTTCTGCTTGTCTCCCCCTCTGCCCTCCCGCGGTGGCGTCGCTTGGGTCCGGCTTCGTGGGCCAGACGCTGGCGCAGCCGGTAGACACCATCCGCACGAGGGTGATGACGGGCAGCTCGGAGGGCTACGCGTCGGTCGCGCTGGGCTCGGGCTGGGCGAGAAGGGAGAGGATGGAAAGGGGGGTGACGATGTCTGCTGCACGCAGCTGGTTTCGGCCTCGCCGCTGAGTGTCTGCCTGGATACGTTGGCGCCTCCAGTGCCGGGAGGCGCTGGAAAACCAGCTACGTGAGCCGATTCGCCAGCCGCCGCTCTTTGCTATCCCCCCCTTTCGTCCGAGCCGATGGTTGGGGGGCTGGCAGTGCCGCCTCGCCCACGTTCAACCTCCTCTTGCTCTCGATCGCTATGACACATACTCTTCACCCTCGGTCCAGTAAAGTGTGTGTGTGTGCCCTGGACTCTCTACATTATCCTCTCGACTATCCCTATTGTCTCTGCTGTCTCTATTCCAGCTTCTGCTTTCACGATGTCTACGGTCTCCGCCTGTTACACTCTACTCTCTCTCTGTTTTTGTCTCTTCGATTCCGAGTTTATCTAGTGTGTCTCGTCTTTGGTCCGCATGTGTTGTTTCGACTGATTCCGCCCCTCCTCTATTCATACGCCCTTTGCTCCCTCGTCTCCTCATATCCTCTCAAACGATGTCTCTCTCTCTCTCTCATTGTGTATATGTGTTCTCCCATAGCGCTGTCTACACTTCCCTTGGTGCGGCATCGTGAGACCATTCAGACGCCGCCGCCGCTCACCATCTCCCAACTAATCTTCAGGACATCATCATCATCATCATCATCATCATCATCATCATCATCATCATCATCATCATCATCATCATCACCAGGCCATCGGCATGGCATACTATTGTCATTGGTCTGCTATTCATACCCAATCGTCCAAACATCGGAATGCCATCGACAAACCAACGGGTTACCATCGGGCCACATTCGCGACATTACCAGCCAACCATCGTGACACTGGAGGAGCACCATCAATAGGCCATCGATGCACCATCAGAACGCCGTCATGACAGCATCAAACGATCGGGACGCCATCGGGGTGTCAACATTCGACTGCTGGGACACCATCGGAACGCTGTTTATATACCATCGAGGGATCATTAGGTCATGTTTGGCAAGCCGTCGAGGCATAATCAACAGACCATCGGACACTGTCAACACACCGTGGCATCGCCGCCAGCAGACCATGGAGACATCACGGCCGCAGTCAACAACCCGTCGGGACACCCTCGCGACACCATCGTCAAGTGATCGGCACACCATCTGAGCAGCATCAACCGACCAACACATCGCAGGGACACCATGACACTGAGACCCCAGCGCCATGAACGCAGCTACGCACTCACGACACGTCGCGCATTACGCGGCCACGCACCGCCAACTATGATGTGCTGATAGTTGGTCCTCAGGCTTTACGCCCCCAACTTCCATTGAGCAGGAGGCGAGCCCTCCACCTCCTTCTCCTTCTCTCCTTCTCCCCCCCTGCAGTTTCGAAGCTCCAGCGTCCTCTCCCGCTCGTCTTCCCCCCTGCCCTTTGCACCCCCTCCTTGCCGTCACCAGTCCCGTATCACCACGCCCTATTCCTACCTCCCTCTCCCTCCCTGTCCACCCCCCCCTCCCCGCTCGTGTAGTGTTCCATTTGTGCTGTAAGATGCGATGCCCGAGTGCATCATATAGCTAAGCCCTGTGTTGGCTGGCCCCCTCCAGGATGCTCCAGGCATTCTAGGCGTAGGTACCCTCTGCAAAGGAGGGGACCCAATGGGCATGCGATAGGGGACGGGTCTCATCGTCCCCTCCCTCTCCGCAAGCCGAGGCAAGCCTAACTGGCCTCGTTGGCTCCTCGGCTCAAACATTCTCTTTTTGGCCCCCCGCCCCGTCCGACGGAGCTCGTCATCGTCGCCTTGGATCCCTGGACCCCCCTTCCCCTCCCCGCTCCCCTCCTCCTCCTCCTCCTCCTCCTCCGCCTCCTCCTCCTCCTCCTCCTCCTCCTCCTCCTCCTCCTCCTCCTCCTCCTCCTCCTCCTCCCCCCATTCCCCCCTCGACTTCCCGAAGCGGGCATGTCCGGGAGGGTCCCGGGAACAACCGCAGCACCACTGGGTTCGGCTCCGGCGCTCCGGCCGTCGACCCCACTGGCCGCGGGCCGCCGGCGTGGTGACCAAGGCAGCCGCAGCGGGGACCCCCTCTCCACTCCCCCCCCTCCTCTATCCCGCCCGCTTTCCTCCTCCTCCTCCTCCTCCTCCTCTCCTCCTCCCCCCGCCCCCCTCCTCCTCCTCCTCCTCCTCCTCCTCCTCCTCCTCCTCCTTCTCCTCCTCCTCCTCCTCCTCCTCCTCGTCCTCCTCCCGGGTGCGGGAAGAGGTTCAGCATCGTGAAGCAGTCCCCTTCCCCATCCCCATCCCCTTCGAGACCCCCACCAAATTACCACCCCAGTTGGGGATACACCCCTCGAAACTCGGAGGGAACGACCTACGGTAGAGGGAAACAATTACTGAACACTCCCCCTCCCCCCCAAGCTCAACGTTGGCACGCGCGGGGGAGACTGCGGTCGAAGTGCATCTCATCAGACCCACCGCCAACTTTGAACATTTGGGGGACGGGGAGGCGTTGACGGATGAATGTGGCATGAGTGTTCGCTAATTTGTTCCGAGGCCTGTAGATCCCCATCTAGGGGGGTTAAATCGGCCAGTGGGGCTTAGGCCACGCCGCTGGGGATGGGGATCGGTTAGACGATACTCAGAGGTCCCTGACCCCTGCGGCGCCTCTGGCGCCGCCCCTGGCGCGCTTCGCGCGCCAGGGAGGGGTGTCCAGCGCAGATCCAAGAAATCCGCGCGGAGCGCCAACAGCTGATGTTTACGTCTGTTTTGCTCTTCTGAGATTCTGTGAACATCGGCTGCAATCCCAGACATCCGACGTCTGGATTGGTTTGATGCAGTCAACGCGCTGCCATCACAACCACGTGGGCTCAAGAGGTGCTCGGCTTTTGGGCCGCTCCACAGGTTTCGGCCGGGGAACCCCATTTCCGTGGGCTCGCCGTGGCCGAGAAGAAAGCTCCTTCGCTCCCTATTCAGCGTCTCTCCTGGTAGCACGATGACTGCGGGGTCCCCAGAGAAGTCCCGCCTCCCTTTGTCCCCCAGGGCCATTCTTCGACGGCCGCTGGGGCCCGGCGAGGGCCCCAGGAGGCCGGAACGGGCCAAAGAATCTCCTGTGGTGTTTTTGTTCGCGTGACGCGAGTATGTCTGGGGAACCGGAGGGCCCGGAAACTGGCTGCCGTGGTATCCCGGCTGCCTGCGGCAGTTCTCGCCACCGTGCCAGCCCAGCATGTCGGGACTGCTCGAGGGGGCGCGAGAGGCCGTCACGAGTGGCACCTCGTGTCTCCGTCTCCAGGCTTGGAAGACGCGTGTCAAGGATGATGAGGATGATGAGGAGATGAGGATCATGGGAATGATCATGAGGATGAGGATGAGTAATGGAGGATGACGATAAATAAATGACCGCGGGTCGTGTTCACGCGGCGGCGCCCGGGATAACGATTAGAAAAACCGGCCGCGGGCTGGAAAACTATTTCTTTGAATCGTTCTCCTCCAGTCAGAAAATTCAGCAGAAATTGCAGAACACTTTTTCAAAATCGTTTCCCTCTCATTTTTTTTATTAATCGTCATCCCGCATTATGAGGATGATGATGACCATGCTGATGCTGATTATGATGCTGATAATGATCATCGTTGTGATGATAATGCTGATGGTGATGATGATGATGATGCTGCTGCTGCTGCTGCTGATGATGATGATGATGATGATGATGATGATAGAGGTGGTGATGATGGTGGTGATGATGGTGGTGGCGACGATGCTGAGGCTGATGCTGATGCTGATGGTAATGATTGTTGTGATGATAAGGATGACGGTGGTGATGCTGATGATGATAATGCTGATGATGCTGATCATGATGCTGCTGGTGATGATGATGATGATGATGGTGCTGATTGTGTTGATGATGATGGTGGCCACGATGATGACGGTGGTCGTGATCATGACGACGACAGCAACGACGATGATGATGCTGATGTTGCCGCTGCTGATCGCGATGGCGATGGCGATGGCGATGGCGATGGCGATGATGACGATGATGTTGATGATTCTGGTGGTGATGATGATGCTGCTGCTGATGATGCGTTCGCTGGTAATTATGGTAGTGATAATGCTGCTGACGATGATGCTGATGATGATGGTGATGATGGTACTGCTGCTGCTGATGATACGGACGAAGATAAATATGAAGATGGTGATGCGGATGATGATGAAGGTGATTATATTGAGGTCGGTGATGATGATGTACTGATGCTGCTGCTGATGCTCACGCTGCTGCTGGTGAACATGATGATGACGATGATGCTGCTGATGATGCTGATGCTGATGATGATGATGATTATAGTGGTGGTGGTGGTGGTGATGGTGGTGGTGATGATGATGATTGCTATTATTATTATTTTTATTATTATTATTATTATTGATTTCGTGTCGCCCACGGATTGTGGAAGGTGTGGGGTTGCGTCGCGAAGACCCTGGAGCACGAGGGGGTCCGTGGCTTCTTCCGCGGCTACTTGCCGGCCGTCTGCCGGCAGTGCCCCGTGATGGTGATCCAGTTCCCGCTGGTTGAGGAGCTCCCCCCCGTCGGGGAAGCGTATCTAGGCCTCCCTAATTGGGGTGACCGTGGGGGGTTCGAAGTGGATAAGGAGGGGTACAAGTGGATGCCAAGGTGGGTTTTATCTGGCCCAACCTGGCTTGTAAGTGGGTTACAAGTGCCTTAAGTAGCTTAGGGGGGCTAACGATCCACGCTAAGTGGACTCCGCCCACTTAGCCGTGTTATCTAACCCCCTAAGTCTCTCGGGGAAATTGTAACCCACTTGTAAGCTAGGTTGGGCCAGATATTACCCACCTTGGCATCCACTTGTAACCCCCCTATCCATTTAGAACCTCCCACGGTTATCCCAGAACGAGGTCCGAGTAGATGGGGTCGGAAGATCGCGCCGCACTGCCGCTGCATCGCCGGTGCAACTCGGATGTGGAGCCTGACTTTCTCCATGCCGGCGTCGCCGGTGCATCGGCGATGCGGTGCGATCTTCCGACCCCGTCTATTCGGACCCCGCTTGGGAGCCCGCTTGAAGACGACTTTCTTTGATTGGGTTTCGTCCTTATCCAGGCGGCCCTGTCAGGCCACCAGCCCGAGTCCCCCGAACCCAAATCTCACGTCTCCCTGATCCTGGCCCGCCTCGTCTCCCAGCTCCGCCCTGGCCTTCCTCCCTCCTGTTCCCCCTCCCTCCTTAATCCCAGGGAAAAAGGTAGGTTCCAGTACCGCGTTACCCTTCCTTTGTGTTTTCGTCTTTTTGGGCCTCCTGGGAGGTCCTCATCGCCACGGCGGGGTTCTCCTGGAGGTTTCATTCCGCATGCACGCCTGGAGAGGTCCGGGGTAGCAGTATCAGTGCCGTTTTTTGTTCCCCCAGAACCGCCCCTTCTTATCTCCCGACTCGCCCTCTCCTGACAGCCTTCACTCCCCTGTTCCTTCCCAGCTTGCGTCCTCGTCTATTATTTTCGCTGGCCTTGCGCTCTTGCTTCCTCCCCTCACTCCGGGTCCTTTGCTCCTTTGTTCATTCTTGGGTTGTGACAGCGGATCTGGCTGATACATATGAAATAGAACATGTAATTGTGTTAGCCTTGCGAGTGTTTTCTAATATATCTAGCTGGTTCTAGTTTTTCTTTGATACCTTCTAATAGCTGGTAAAACGTTCTGCGTGAACTTACCGTTTGGTCAGGTCACGCGCTGCCAGTGTGTCGCATGACAGCCATAGTTGGGGCTCAAAAGCATGGTGTCGCGTTGATCGGCACGGACTATGAAGTTTTGGGGGCCTAAATACAGGTTTGTAGCGTCAGCGGCTTCTTGTAGGGGCAGCCTACGGATTCTATCGCGCGCGGCGCTTTCTGCCGGTTGCAGTTTGTGATCGGGCCCGAGCCATGTGCGAGGCCCCGCCGGCGTGGCCAGCGCGCAGTAAAGACGGGGGAAGCCTTGCGCTCGCGCGGGGACGGCATGCCGTGGATTTAGAAAACAATTCCGGGGTGCCCGCCAGGCCCGCCAGGGGGCCACCTGGGCTCGTCGGAGGAGCCCCGCTGCCAGCTGGGGGCCCGCAAGCGGCCGGCCGGGGGGGGCGCGGCAGCCGAGAGTCGGTTGCCCTTGGGGCCCGGTCTCGCAGAACGCGCAGGCGCGGCCCGGGCCCGGGCGCGTCAAGCGCGCGACGGCGCGGCCCGGCCCGCATTTGCAGAGCGCGCCGGCGAGGCCGGGCCTGGATTTGCAAGACGCGCTGCGTGGTGCGGCCCGGCCCAGCGCTCCCGTTCGCGGGGCCGACGGGGGGCGAGGGGCCGCCTGGAAGCAGTTTGCGGAAAGCAGAGCCATTTCCTGGAATTCCCAGGGGGGGGTCTTGGCAAGAATTGTCTCCCGCTGGGCCGCCGGGGGGCTGCCTGGGGGGGAGCAATGGGAACAAAACTATCTCCTGGAGCTAATTATCCCGGCAGAGCAACCTAACAGCGATGCGTATCAGCATATCTGGAAGCATTCCCCTTTAAGATTCAGGTGAGAATCCAGTTGTAGAATTCTGCTGTTCTCGCAGTCGCAGTCGCATTCGCAATGACAGTCGCAGTGGCAACGGCCTTAGGATCCAATGGAATTCTAAGGATTCCTAGGGATTCCTAAGGCATCCTTAGGCATCCTTAGGAATCCATCGGAATCCTTAGGAAACCTTAGGAATCCTTAGGAATCCTGCTTCCTAGGGATTCCTGGATCCCAAGGATTCCTAAGGATGCTTAACTATGCCTACGGATTCCTGAGGATGCCCACGGATTCCTAAGGATTCCTAGGGATTCCTAAGGATTCCTATGGATTCCTACGGATGCCTCAGCCTGCCTCGGCTTGCTTCAGTCTCAGCCTCAGCCTGCCTCGGCCTCAGCCTCAGCCTGCCTCAGCCTCAGCTTCAGCTTGCCTCGGCCTCAGCCTGCATCAGCCTCAGCCTCAGCGTGCCTCAGCCTCAGCCTGCCTCAGCCTCAGCCTCAGCCTCAGCCTCAGCCTCAGCCTGCCTCGGCTTGCCTCAGCCTCAGCCTCAACCTGCTTCGGCCTCAGCCTGCCTCGGCCTCAGCCTGCCTCAGCCTCCCCTCCTCCCCCCCCCTTCCCCCCCCATTCAGCCTCACCTTGTCTCAGCTTCGGCCTGAGCTTGCCTCTGCCTCAGCCTCAGCCTGCCTCGGGCCTCAGCCTGCCTCAGCCTCAGCCTCAGCCTCAGCCTGTCTCAGCCTCAGCCTCAGTCTCAGCCTCAGCCTGTCTCGGCCTGAGCTTGCCTCGGCCTCAGCCTCAGCCTGCCTCGGGCCTCAGCCTGCCTCAGCCTCAGCCTCAGCCTCAGCCTGTCTCAGCCTCAGCCTGCCTCAGCATTAGCCTCAGCCTCAGCCTCAGCCTGCCTCGGCTTGCCTCAGTCTCAGCCTCAGCCTGCCTCGTTCTCAGCCTCAGCCTCAGCCTGCCTCCGCTTCAGCCTCAGCCTGCCTCAGCCTCAGCCTGCATCAGCCTCAGCCTCAGCCTGCCTCAGCCGCAGCGCCTCAGCCTCAGCCACAGCCTCAACCTCAGCCTCAGCCTGCGTCAGCCTCAGCCTCAGCCTCAGCCTGCCTCGTCTTGCCTCAGCCTCAGCCTCAGCCTGCCTCGGCCTCAGCCTCAGCCTCAGCCAGCCTCAGCCTCAGCGTCAGCCTCTCAGCCTCAGCCTTCATCAGCCTCAGCCTCAGCCTCAGCCTGCCTCAGCCTCAGTCTCAGCCTGCCTCAGCCTCAGCCTCAGCCTGCCTCGGCCTCAGCCTGCGTCAGCCTCAGCCTCAGCCTGCCTCAGCCTCAGCCTGCCTCAGCCTCAACCTCAGCCTGCCTCGGCGTGCCTCAGCCTCAGCCTCAGCCTGCCTCGGCCTCAGCCTGCCTCGGCCTCAGCTTGCCTCAGCTCGGGCATTCAAAATATGGCACAGGACTGGTGTTCTCGGAACACGAAGTTCACGAAGTGGCCCACAGTTGGCTCCGGGCAATCAAAACATGGTACAGGAATTGTGTTTTGGGAACACGAACAACACGAAGTGGCCTACAGTTGGCTCCGGGCATTCAAAATGTGGCCTGGGAGTGGTGTTCTGGGAACACGAAGAACACTAAGTGGCCTACAGTTGGCTCCGGGCATCCAAAATGTGGCCTGGGAGTGGTGTTCTGGGAAGACGAAGAACACTAAGTGGCCTACAGTTGGCTCCGGACATTCAAAATGTGGCCTGGGAATGGTGTTCAGGGGACACGATCTGTAGGAATCCGTAGGAAACTATAGGAATCTATAGGAGTCCTGGGGAGTCCCCGAATTCCCCGGATTCTCCCGGCACCAGCCCAGACCCCCCTGGGGAGTCAAGATGCTTTCTTTTGAGCCCACTAGAAACCTATCAGTCTTCGCTGTTAGGTAAAAACAGGTACGAAAGATGAAAAGCGTTGAAAACGCTATAAGCGTGACAAGCATTCAAACAGTGCAACATGTGAAAATCTATTTCGCCGAGCTAACAAAGAGCTATCTCAGAATATCTCGTCGGCTCGCCGGGGGGCGGAGCTATAGAAAACAATCATCTCGGCGGGGCGCCGCCGGGGCCCGCTGGGCGCCGCCCCTGGCCCGGCCCGCCGGCGGCCAGCCTCCCAGAGGTTGAATAATTCTTGCTACAAGAGTTATCGCTTATGTTGCCACACGCTTCTTACTTTAAGATGTGCTTCTTGGTCTAAGAGGTGACCTTGGTAAGGTATCGTTTCGCCTAGATTATCATTTGTTTGAACGCAGATGTGCGGCGATCAAAGACATATATATATATATGTATGCATGTATGTATATGTATATACATGTGTATAATTATAATACACATATAGATCTATGTAAATATGTGCATACATATACGCATATATATACATATGCATATATATATATATTTATGTATATATATAAATATGTGTATATATGTGCATATGTATATACATATATATATATATATATATATGTATATATGCATGTAGCTTAACACATACACTACATGATTAATGCGCCCTCCATCGGCCCCCATGCCGATGGAGGGCGCATTAATCACGGCCCGCGCCCAATGGCCCTCGAGGGGCCTGCGGTGGCCGATCGGGGTTGGGGGTATCCAGGGCCGTGTCGGGGACGTCGTCGCCCGCCGCAATCGTTGGGGTTCTGGCGGTTGGGGGCCGCGCGCGTGCCCCACGCGCGCCTGGCAGCGCGATGGCATGGCCCCCAAACGGAAGCGCGCCAACTCCATGGAGGATGTAGCACGCGTGCTGAGGTCACACCTGATATGCCACAATGACCTCCAGTACGATGTGGGCGACGTCGATGACGTCTCAGAGGCAATCGTTCAGCCATCTCGGCTGATGGAAAAGGCCCGCCTCGGGCCAGCCCCCAAACAATCCTGAGTGGGCGGGGGTCAGGGGATCGGCGGCCTGGATCCTGGATCCTGGGACCCAGGGCGAGGCGGATGAGGGGAAGAGGTACATGAGGAGGACGAACAGGGGAATGGCTGAGAGCGAGGAGGGCGAGGAGTGAGGAGAGCAGCCCAGGCCGCCATGCTGTCCGAGATCAGGCAGGCCATCGCCCCAGCAGAGGCCATCACGAAGACGATGGCGATCGAAGCGTTCATGATGATCGCAGAGGACAGGGGAAGGAGGAGCAGAGGAAGCGGAGGCTGAGGAGGAGAAGGAGGAGGAGGAGGAGGAGGAGGAGGAGGAGGAGGAGAAGGAGAAGGCGGAGAGGGAGAGGAAGGGGGGGAGGGAGGGAGTGATCTAGGGAGGGAGGCGAGGGAGGAGGGAGGGTGGAGGAGGGACGAGGAGGAGGAGGATCCTGCGTCCCCGTGCTCCACTACCTCCCACCTCCTCATCGATCCTCCTCCTCCTCCTCCTCCTCCTCCTCTACCTCCTCATCCTCCTTGGCTTCCCTCATCTTCTGCTGCTTCTCACCTCTCTCCTCCTCTCCCTCCTCCTCCTCCTCCTGTTCCTATCCCACCTCCCCAATGTCTCATCCAAGCTCCTATCCCTGAAGCTCCTCTCGCCGTGACCGCGAGGAGGAGAATTCGAAGTTCAACGTACCCGATGGCCAGACCAAGACGTGGGCCAAGAGGAAGAGCGCCATGTTGCGCGCCATGCTCAGACACGTGGCGCAGGCGGCCAGTCGCTTCAGGACGTCGGCCGTTGAATTCACTCTCACCTCCCTGACTCCCGCTCTCACTGCCGCTCTCACTCATCGCCCTCAACTCTCTGATCCCCGCTCTGCCCTCCATTTTTTTGCTCTCGCCCTTGTAACTCTCACAGCTTGCCCCCGCTCGCTCTTAATCTCACTCCTACTCACTTTCGCTCTCGCTCGCACTCCCATTCTGATTCCGATGCCATTATCATCCGGAATTTCAGTCTCGCTATCACTCGCACTCCTGCTCTCGCACTCATTCTCGCATGCTCTCACCCTCACTTACATCCCCACTCTCAATCGCACGCGGACGGGCGATTGGGGAGGGAGGCAGGCTGAGAGGCGATGGGGAGCGGGGCATGGGGGAGAGAGCGGGAAGAGAGACGCATGGCGTTAGCATCGATCCCGCGCTCTCCCCCTGGCCTTGCTTCTCCAAGCCATCTTAAGCCCAACCTCCTTCCCCGCTCGTTCGTCCGTGAATTCTGCGCGCCCCTAGGACTCGCGGGCAGCAGCCAGAGTGGTTCAAGACGATCGCGGAGAAGGACGCGTGGGGGTAACAGGGGAACCTCCTCGCTCCCTCCTTCCTCCTTTCGTCCTGTTCGATCCTCCTCTCCTTCCCATCCACCTCTCCTCCTTTCCTTCTCGCGTCCTGCGCTCCTCTCTTTCTCCTCTCTCTCCCCCCCCCTCCTTTTAGCCCCCCCCCGCCCACCCCCGCCGCCGCGTCGCTGCGTCTTCGAGACCCCATCGGGGGGGGGGGGCAGGGGGGGGCAGGGGAAGGGGGCCATCGACTCGAGCACGAGTCCGACTCGAGAGGCCTTCCTTCCCCAACCTCCGCTGCCTCCCTCCACGAGGAGAACCTGAAGGCAATCGCGCACACATACAATTGGGATGCAGTGCAGCAGGCCTGCCCACGAAAGTGAGAATAATTAAGGCGCGGCCCCCAAACAGTTGGCATCGGCGTGGAGGGAGATGGAGGAGAAGAGGAGGGAAGGAGAAGGACAGGAGGAGAAGAGGAGAAAAGGAGAAGGACAGGGGAGGGGAAGGATCAGGATGACAGGGCAAGGAGTCGGCGTAAAACAAACTTAAGAATGCATCGGTGAAGCATCGCCCCTCGACCCTCGGCCCCCTCGGGGCTGCCCAGCTGGCCCCCATGCGGGGCCAAGTGGCATAGATCGCACGCCCCCCCCCACTGCCCCCGTCGTCATTGAGCCCCGATCGAGGGGGGGAGGGGAAGCAAGTACTGTTTTGGGAACCACTCCCCCTGGCGCGGCCCCGCCCCTCAGTAGGTCGGCTACCGCATCGACGCCAGCGACAGGAAGGCCAAGGCAGAGCACTCCCTGGCACCGGTACCCGACTTGCAGCGCGCGGGCGAGGAGGTCATATGCAAGTGGGAGGATGGGAGCACATGGAGCGTGCCAGGCGTGAGCAACCAACAGCTCGCGGACGTGCAGAAGGGCAAACCTGCTGGTGCGACAAACGGTGTCCTTTGGTCTGGAACCCACTGCGAGACAGGCGACGCCGTTCGAGCGTCGGTCTGGAAGCGGAAGCAAGCTGAGGAGTGCGGCATCTGGTGCAAGCCCCAGGGGAGCCCCAGGTGGAAGATGGTCGCGCAGCTGCTGATCACGAGCGACTTGGACAACCCGCGCGCTTTCATTGTAGAGCTCGGCAAGGGGTACGCGCTCCAGAACTGGGACAAGAAGAAATTAGAGGAACGCAAGCTAGAGTACCTGAAGGCTCAGAGCTCGAGTGGAGGCGCGAGCTCGATCGGAGGCGCAGCGGCCAAGATGAAGCGGCCCGCGGCGGCCGCGCCAGCAGCTAAGCCGAAAGCCAAGGCGAACGCCAAGCAGGAAGGGGCCAATCCTGCAGCAGCCGAGGAGCCGCCCGATGAGGATGGGGGCGAGGAGCCCGAGGGAGACGAGGGCGGCAGCGCCGACCCACCAGAGCACGACGCGAAGCTCGACGACAGTGCCAGCAGTTCCGACGACGAGCCCAGCCCGCCGGCAAAGAAGCGGCCCGCGGCGGCGGCGCCGAAGAGGCGGCCCGCTGCGCAGCAGGAGGCAGCAGGGAGCGAGGCGGAGCTCGCAGAGGGCGCGGCGGCAGCTGTGGCAGATGCCGCGGCGGCTGCTGAGGAGGAAGAGGTCGAGGCGGCGGCGGCAGCCCCAGCAGACAGCGAGGCGGCAGCGCCTCGCGCTGCAGAGCCTTCACCTTCAGCCGCCAGCGGTGGGCCTGCGGAGGCGATCCAGGCTCCGCTCCTCCTCCGTTCTTCTCCTCCTAATCCCCTTTCCTTGTGCTCCTGCCCTTCCCCTTCTCCTGCTCGAGGCGCCAGGCGGGCTGGGCGACGATCTGCTCGGCGACGAGGGCGGCCGTGGCCGCCAGAGCGACATCGACAGCGGCGACCTGCACATGGGGGGTGGGCTCTTCTGAGTCCGAGCGGGCGCCGCTATAGCTTAAGACCCCGACCCTTCGAGGAGGGGGGATCCCGAGGGGGGGGGAGGGGGGGGGAGGAGGGGGGGGTTGAGAAGGACGAGGTAGGGGGGGGGGCATCAGGAGGCGGTCGAGGCGGGGAGGAAGAGATAGGAGGAGGATGCGCTTTCATCATTTTGATTCGTTGTGTGGTCGACGGGTGCACAAGCGCTCGCGAATGATCGACTAGAGGCCGCGTTAGCCCGAGTCCGTCGCTGCTCTTGCGGATTCGAGCGGCGAGATGCCGTCTGTCGAAAATCGATCCTGCCCTGAGTGACCCACCCCACCCTCCATCCCACATAGGTCAGCCAGCTCGGCATGACAAGGAGATGTCATTCATTGATCCCACCCGCCCCCCCGCTCGAGGATACCCCATGGACAAGATGGGGGGAGGGCGCATGCAGGCCCTGGGATCCACATGTGGTGCGGGGGCGGGGGCATCCACAGGGGGGGGGGGGGGCATGATCGACGGCCGCCGACCTCAGCTGTTTGAAGACCCAAGCCCGCGGCGCCCCACCCCACGAGCTCAGCAATTACATTCTCAGATGTCGGAGGCGATGTCGGATGTCGTGGAGGTTCCGAGCCCAACAGAGGCGCGGCCGTCCAACGTCGTCGATCGTCGGGCCCCGAACACTTGGTGTCTTGGGAAAGGGGGCCCCGAGCCTAGTCGTCACGTGGGGGCTGGGGTTGGTGTCAGATGAGGGGCGAAGTCAGGGCGCAAGCCGATGGTCGCCGACGCGCGCTGATGAACCCATGCGACGAAGCGCGCGAGGGGGGGGGTAAGGGCAGACTGCTGAGGCATGTCTCTCCGACCCCCCTCCCTCGTGCCTTCTAACGCTTGGGCTCTCAGCGCGTCGACGACCCGTCGGCCGTGCGAACGTCCAATCATGCGTCAATCGCTGGACCGAGAGGCTGAGACAGCGCCGCCTGGAGTCGCGCAGCCACTTGCCCAGGGATCTTGGTTCGTCGGCGAGCGCCCTGGATTCAGCGAGGAGCGCAAGGCTTTCTCAAACCGCCCTGCGGGTTTCCTGGGGACGTCGGAGTCGAGGGGGGATTAGAGAAGGGATGCGATCCCTCGATGGGGACGGGTTGGAAAGAGGATGAGCGAGGTGGGGGAGGGGGGTGACGCCTGCAGGATACCTTGCCCGACACAGCGTCCGAGTTCAAGGGCATGGACGTCAGCGCGCTGGTCACCTGGCACCGCCAGGAGCTCTCTTTGGGGTCCTCGCCATTCCTGTCGATGCCAGCTGCCGCTGATGCTGCTGCTCCATTGCTACCCTCTGCCTCGATGTATCTCCATGTCGGTGCTCATATGCTGCTGCCGCCGCTGCTCCCCCCTCCTCCTCCTCCTCCTCCTCCTTCTTCTCCTCCTTCTCCTCCTCCTCCTTCTCCTCCTCCCTCTCCTCCTCCGCCTCCTCCTCTTCCCCCTTCTCCTTCTCCTCCTCCTCCTCCGCTCTTTCTTCTCTTTCTCCTTCTCCTTCTCCTCCTCCTCCTCCTCTTCTTTCCCCTCCTGCCTCCTCCTTCTTCTCCTTCTTCTCCTCCTCCTCGTCTTCCTTCTCCTTCTTCTCCTTCTCATCTCCGCCACCTCCTCCTTCTCCTCCTTCTCCTCCTCCTTCTCCTCCTTCTCCTTCTCCTCCTTCTTCCCCTCCTCCTCCTTATCATTCTCCTCCTCTCCCTCTCCTCCTCCCTCTCCCTCTCCTTCTCCTTATCCTCCTCCTCCTCCTCCTCCTCCTCCTTCTCCTTCTCCTCCTTTTCCTCCTCCTTCTTCTCCTCCTCCTCCTCCCCCTCTCGATCTCCCTCCAGAGAACCGCTCACGTTGGCCGTGAGCGGTTTTCTGGGGGGGGGCGCAGATTTCTGGATTTCAGTTGCGCGCTCTGGTGCCGTTGCCGAAATTGCACCAGGGCGCGCAAATGAAACGCGTTCCTCGAGCCGCTCAGGAGATTGTGGATGCTTTCGGAGAGCAGGCCGAGGCGCTGATGGCAGAGGCGGGCATCCCGCCTGGCGAGCCCGAGGGCGTCGACCACACGCCGACGGCTGCCCAGCTGGCTGGCGACGCGGCGGAGGAGGCAGCGGCGATGCGCCCAGTGGAGCCGGCGGCGCCTGGCTGCGCGCCGCCGTCGGGCTGGATCGTGCCGCGCAGCAAGCGCGCCCGCTTGGCTGCGCAGCCAGAGCTGCTGGCCCTCGAGGCGCAGCAGGTTGAAGGGGAGGAGGCCAAGGCCGATGTGGCCAGGATCGAGCAGGCCAAGGCTGAGGCCAGGGCCGCGGCGTTCGAGCAGGCCAAGGCCGCGGCGCTGCAGGAGGCACAGGCCGATGCGCTCCATGAGGCCAGGCGCGAGGCGGCAGCCAAGGCCGTAGAGGATGCGCTCGAGCAGGCCAAGGCCGAGGCGCTTCAGGAGGCCCAAGCCGAGATCGAGCAGATCAGGGCTCAGGCGCTGGAGCAGGCCAGAGACGAGGCGCTGCAGAAGGCCAAGGCCGATGCGCTCGAGGCGGCGCAGCAGGCCAAGGCCGAGGCGATTCAGCAGGCCAAGGCCGAGGCGCTTCAGCGGGCCAGGCTCCAGGTGGCAGCCGAGGCCGCGGAGGCGGCGCGGGCTGGGGGGGCGCCAACGGCGGCAGCAGATGCCCCCGAGCCCCCCTTGGGCGCAGGCGCAGCAGGCGATCCAGCCGAGGAGGTCGCGGATGAAGCTGCCGAGAGGGAGGAGCAGAAGAAGAAACTCCACAGGGTGATCGACTGCAAGGCGCGCAAGCGCCAGCGAGGTGGCGGCATCAGCCCAGATGACGAAGCCCAAGCCATCATCGATGAGGCCGAGGCGAAGCGCCAGGCCACCATGATATTCAACGAGCGCAAGCGCGTCATGGCACAGAAATTGGCCTATGAGCAGGAGGAGAAGGAGAAGGCTGAGGCGCTCATGCTGGAAGCTGAAGTTGATGAGTACGAGGCAACGCGGAACCAGCGGTGGGAAGTCGCCTCAACTACCGCGAGCGACGACCGCAGGCTGAGTGGGTGTAACCAACATGATGTGGACACGGACTCTGAATATTCGGAGACGCCATGTGTGCCAGAGTTGCCGACGTTCGAGTTCGCCATGTCTGAGAGGGAAAAGGAGCAGCAAGCTAAAGATAGGCTGGATGAGCTTCACGAGGTGCCTTACCCCGACTCGGTCGACCATGGCGACGTGCCTCAGCCGTCGCCGATGACACCAGCGGCCACGAGCGTGCGGTCGGCGTCTTTGCCGCGCGCGGAGCCCCTTGCAGCGGGAGAGAGCAGTGGCTCCACGCCGCAGGCCTCCGCGCCCGCGCGGGGGACCGAATCCCCCTGGGCGGCAGGCTCAGCGGCGGCTTACCCGCCAGCTCAGCCGCCCGCGCAGCCTCAGCCGCAGCCGGCGCAGCCCCCGCAGCCTGCCCCCGATGCCCCCATGGCGCCAGCGACTGACAAGGAGACTCTGAGGCAACAAGTGGTCCAGCAGATGGATCGCGTCAACGATGCTGCGAAGGTTTTGGCAAGCTGCGCTCCCGAGAAGTTCGTCCTCGAGGACGCCGCGCAGAAAGCCGAGGTGTCGATCTCGCAGCTGTGCCACAGCGATCTCGTTAGGAAGATGAAAGCGCTGCATCAGGCTGACCAGGAGCTCTCGATGGATGCAAAGCAGAAGGCCTTGGCGGAGGAAGACGTCTTCTGGGAGGGCATGAAGGCGCACGATTTCAAGTTCGGGACCGCCTGCACTTCAGGCAACAGCATTGCGGGGCGCTGGGCTAGGGCCTTGAGAGCTGACGCTGCCTTGGCGGCAGAATACCGCGCGAAGGAGGGGTACCTCCAGAAGGCCGACTTCCGCGCTGCTTGGGCAAAGGGCAAGTACGACAAACACCAGGTGGCCAGGGGCCGCTCTAAGGATGAGAAGCATTCGAAGTCTGAAATCAGGAATGGGACATGCGTGTCCCTGGGCCGCCTGGCATGGCTCGAGGGCGGAGGTTCGAGCGGCATGAAAATTGCCGTTCGTTACGCGACGAACTGCGTGATCATGGGGGGCATCTGGTGCTCGTGGGACGAGATGGGTGAGGTCCTCAAATATCTGCACGTCCAGCACAGCGTCCGCGACGAGTTCAAGCGCTCCTGGAGGGCGTGGGAGGACTGGGCCGAGCAGCCGACTGCACATGCTTCCGCGGAGGGCGACGCCGCGGCGCAGTCCGCGCCGGCCGCGACGCCCTCGCGCGCGGGAGGTCAGCCTGCCGCGTCGCCCCCGACGCCTAGCTTGATTCCCGCGACGCCGACCCCGACGGCGACCCCGACGGCGACCCCGACGGCGACCCCGACGCGGCCGCGGGGCGAGGGCGCTGCAACTCCGACGCCCAGAAGTGCTGTCAAGGGCCGAGGCGGCGGGGATGGTGATGGCGGCATCCCAGCACGCGTCATCTCGAGGAAGCCCGATGACAACGGGAGGAAGTTCAAGGAGCTGAAGACCTCCTACCAGAAGGCCACCAGCGAGTGCAACACCATCCTCAGGATGGTTAAGTCCGACCCCGATTGGTGCTGGGCCGACAACGACGTCGTGATGGGCCCGTTGCGCAGCGCGGACAGCAAGGCGCCCGCTATCCTCCTTCACTTTCCTCCTCCGCCTCCGCTCCTCGGACCACCAACTGCCGCCCCCCCCGCCCCCTCCGCCTTGGAGGGGGCGGGGGGGGCGCGGCAAGGAGGATGGGGGGAGTGAAGGGGGGGCAGGTGACTGGGAGGAGGGAGGGCATGGGGGGCTCGAGGATCTCGAGGGGGCGGGGAGCGACGCAGGCAAGGGCTCGGGGGGAGCTGGGAGGGGGAAGGAGGGGGCGGAGGAGGAGGAGGAGGTGGAAGGATGGGATGGGGAGGAGGAGGAGCAGGGCGGCGAGGGGAGGCGAGAAGGAGGAGAAGGAGACGAGGGCAAGAGGAGGATTGGAGGGGACACGAGGGGGCCAGGACAGACTAGGATGAGAGAGATGAGCGCCCCGATCGAGGTTCACGAGATCCTGAAGCAGGACCGCGACCTCGCCTCCTGCCTCGCTGGCCAGTTCGCGAACCTGAAGTCTACGCTCGGAGATGAGAAAGTGCAGGCGGTCCTGGGTCGCGCCGTGTTCGCTCTGAAGGAGCCTGTCGAGGCGCTCGACCACGAGTGCCGCCTGCTGATTGCTCAGCACAACAGCCGCGTGCGCCTGGTCTCTCTCCCTGAGAAGGCGAACCTTAAGAAGGCCAGGAAGGCCTCGAGCTCCCATGGGAGTCGGTGAACACAATTTCTGAGGGTTGCACCTAATACCTTCCATAGCAGCGCTCGAGTGCATGAGGGCCTCGATCGCAGAGCGTGCAATCGATAATTTAATGTTGGGGTGAGGTCTTGGGCATGGGCCTAGGCCTGCGTGGGGGGCGGATCAGCCCCCCATGAAGTTGCAATGCTGTCGCAGGGGTGTCGGCAGACACTTGGCACGCCAAACTACCGTATAAACTACCGGCTAAACTGCCCATATAAACTACCCGTATAAACGCAACGTTTCCCGGTGAAATCACATGGTTTCCTGCCCCCAGGGCCGCGTGTAAACTACCGGCTAAACTGCGTATAAACCTCCAGGGGCCTCCCAGGGAACATGGAGAGCGTGTCTGCGGCGCATGCGTTGCCGATCTTGATTTCGGGACTTCGCCCGATCGGGGTGCGAGGGCGCGGTGCTGGGGTTTGCGCCACGACAGCTGATCGCACCCCGTTTTTCGTGCTCTGTGCCTGTCTGCGCGCTCGATAGTGCGAGGGCAAACGACATGCGGCAACGCAAGAGGTCTAAACAGGGCAGTTCACGTATGCAACATCCCTTTGCAATCCAGTACAAGACAGGTGCAAGACAGGTGTGCTTAGGCGAGCTCGTCCCGAGGTGATCGACTATTCGCGTGTGCTGCTTTCTCAGAAATGGCGTCGTGGTGTGGACCCCGAATTCAGCGTTGGTCGTTGTTGCCAACGAGAAGCTACACATGTTGGAAGACCTGCGATCATAGCATGCCCTCGGGCGCCGATCGCTCGATGCAAGCACTGCGTTGGGAGTATTGCCGCCTCCCCATGTTCTTCGGGGGCGTTGGGGAGGTGGTTTTCCAAGAGGGCCCCCCAGGGGAGGGAAGGGGGGGGGGAAGGGGGAGAAGGAGAAGGACAAGGAGGAATATAAGGAAGAGGAGGAGGAGGAGGAGGAGGAGGAGAAGGACAAGGACGAGCGGACGGCCAGGATCACGACGACGACCGTTGAGAAGAGGAGGGGGTGGGCGATCACCTCGCATGCCATCATCATCATGATATTTAGAGCGAGTTGCAGGGTTCTGAGTAGAGTAGTCAGCACGCAAATTGATGACGCGGCGTGCGCGTGGCTCACGGCATCCGCCGACCAGCGAGGGATGACTATCAGTTGTTCGCAATCGTCGTTCTGGTCTTTCCAGCGCGGGTGCTAGATATCCCCTCGGACAGTGCACATGGCTCGCATAATGGGAAGAATGTCTGAGGGGATGGGTCATTAAATAAGTAAGGCGCCCAGCTTTGCTCGCTCGCACGCCCCCGAGAGCTGCTCGGTTTGGTCCTGGGTCTCATCGCGCCCACTGGCGCTCAAACCTCCGAGCCTCTCCCCAAACCGCGGGCCCCATTGGCGGCCTTCAAGCACTTCTCTGGGGTGAGACCAGCTTCTCCTTCGCGCGGATGTCGAGCGCCTGGGCGGGCGCCCTCCCCATGCCATCTTCCTCTCCACCAAGTCTCTGCCCCTCTCCCCTCTTACCCCTTCTGCACTCTACCCCGCCCGTCTCTCCCGACTCGTTCACCTATCCTCGCCCCGCGTCGGGCCCAGCCGCCCCCAGCCCCACCCCCCTGACCTATGCGCAGTGCGCGTCATCGTTCGTCTCGGATCCGTACGCCATAGCTTTGCATCGCAAGTATGCGGCCAGAACCAGCAACGAAGCGGCGGCGCGGGGCTCGCCACCAGCCAAGCGGCGATGGCGGCGACGCTGCAGACCGCAGCTCTGCTGCTCGTCATGCTGCTGGGTCTTCCATTTTCAAGAAACTTCTCGGGATGTATGGGGCGTGCAAGGTTATGTCCGCGCGTGATCTCTGTGAGTTGTGTTATTATCTTGATGCCGCGGGTGTTGAGGGAGCTGACTGGGATTTATACAAAATGGCGCCTGACCTTCAATCAGGCCAGTACAAGGCTCGACTTGATCAAGTCCTCCCGCAGACTTTCACTTTTGTTGATGTGGAGATGCCCGCGCGCGTGCAGGGTCGGGCAGAGCGAACGTACCACACCATTCCCATTGCATTAGCATACAATTCATTAGCCGATGAATTTGATCAGAACCTGTGGATGAGGGAGAACCTTGAGAATGGGTCGGTGGACCGCGCGTCTCATCTAGCAAACCGATCATACCTCAGCAGTCCTAACGTCCAGGAAGCACTGGCATCTGGCAAGAACTATCCCCTCCCGATTGCATTTTACTGCGATGGCGTTCGGTTCGCGGCAATGCAGTCCAGACCAGACTCCATATTGGGTATATCCATCACCAACCTGTTGTCGAATAAGCGTCACTTGGTAGCGGCGGTGCGTACTGGGGACATGTGTACCTGCGGCTGCGGCGGGTGGTGTTCCATATACACCGTCCTCCGCGCTGTGGCGTGGCAGTTGCGTGCTCTCAAGGACGGCTTCTCCCCTGCAGCAAAGCCTGACGGCTCGGCGCGGGATGACGAGAAGGACGCCTCGCGGGCGTTGGGGTTTACTGCGGCAATGGTGTATGCCAAAGGAGATTGGTCTGAATTTGCCAAAACCTTTGGATTGAGCAATTGGCGGACGTTCCACAATCCGTGCCCGTGCTGTCCAGCGCCATCCAGCTGCCTCCACTTTGTCATTCCTGGCATGTTGGATGCCAGCGGGGTGACCTACGAGGACAGGGCCGCGGCCGACTACGAGCAGAGCTGCCTTGCGTGTGAGCGCCATGTCAACGTCCTCGACAATCGCCAGCGATCTGAAATTGTGCGCTTGCTGAAATACCACCCAGATGAGATTGGCAAGGGCAGGTGCCTGATCACTGCTCTACCCGAGTTCGGGCTCTTGGCGGGTGACCGGTTGGAGCCTGGTGGCGACGTTCACGACATCCGACAGTTTGACAGCCTCAAAACGCCATTCAAGTGTGTCTTCTGGAGGAAACACTTTGACCAGCATGGGCGGTGCACCGACTGGGCTAACCACCGATGCCCATTATTTGATAGATATTTGGGAACTTCTCCTCATGAGAACCTCGCGATAGATACACTTCATACTGTGTACTACGGTCCTGTGATGAGGGCGACGTCGTGCGCATTATCTCGCATCCTTCAGGCGAATGTGTGGTCATTCCATGGCAGGTTCGAGCTTTCAGTGGCACGTTGCATTCGGCGCCTGGAGAGCGAAATGTTCAAGTGGTTTGATGACGAGGGCGTCCCGCACGATCGGAGGCTGGGCCGTCTGACATTGAAAATGATTGGTTTCAACGCCTGTGGTAAACAGGCGAAGGCTTCCCTCTCGTGGATGCCGCACCCAGGTGCGATCATGGCAACGAAGGCCGCAGAGACGGCACTCCTCCTTGATTTTGCAGTTCATCAGCTAAAGAAGTGGGGCGATCGCATCCATGGGAGCAGCGACTTGTTGACAGCCTGCAAGTCTTTGCAGGCGTGGCTCGACGTGTGCAGGCGCGCGCCCCTCGTGCTCGAGGCAGACTACTACCAGGAGCTCCTGGACAATGCTGTTCGTTTCTGCGTGCGCGCCGAGAATGCGGGCATCGCGTTCACGCCCAAGTTCCATTTGTTCTGCCACATGAGCGTAAGGTCAAGCGTCGCAACAATCGTCGTCTTTCGCCCCATAGCCACCTCCCCCGCCGCCCCTGCCCAGCCCCCGAGCTCGCCCCCCCCCTTCGCCCGCCCGCCCCCTTCAGAAGGGGGGAAGGGTGCATTCTGCAGGGGGGGGGGGGGGGGGGGGGGGGGGGGGGTGGGGGGGGGGGGGGGGGGGGAATAATTTCGTATGCTCGACGTGCTGGATCTCGCTCATACCGCCTGACCCTATACCTCGCCCACTGGGGGGAGGGGACGAGGGGGGGGGGGGGGGTGAGCGGGATCAGAGAAGGACAGAGAGAGAGAGAGAGAGAGAGAGAGAGAGAGAGAGAGAGAGAGAGAGAGACATAGAGAAAGAGAGAGAAAGAGAGAGAGAGAGGAGAGAGAGATGAAGAGAGAGAGAGAAGGGAGGGAGAGGGAGAGGGAGAGGATAGAGAGAGAGAGAGAGGGGGAGGGAGAGAGAGAAGAGAGAAAGAAGAGAGAAGGGAGAGAGAGAGAGCGAGGGGGAAGAGGGGGAAGAGAGAGAGAGAGAGAGAGAGAGAGAGAGAGAGGGAGAGGAGAGAGAGAGAGAGAGAGAGAGAGAGAAAGACATAAAGAAATAAAGAAAGAAAACGAGAAATAGAGACATATAGAGAGAGAGAGAGAGAAACAAACAAAGAGAGAGAGAGAGAGAGAGAGAGAGAGAGAGAGAGAAAGAAAGAGATAGTGGATGGAGGAGGGAAAAGGGAATGAGGAGGAAGGAGGAGAGGGGAGGGATGGGAGAGGGGGTTCTCACGGCAGGCAAAAAGCGAGCGGCCGAAGCGCCTGCAGGATGGTGAGCTCGGGGACCTGATCGGGGTGCCATTTCGAGAGGGGAACGCATGCTTCCTCCACCTTCCCGTCATCCACTTCCCCCGCGCTTCATCTTCTCCTCCCTCTCCTTATCCTCATCTGCCCCTTCCTTCCCTCCTCTTCCCTTCTCCTCCACCCCCTCCTCCTTCGCCTCCTGCCATCGCCCCGCCCCCCCTCTCCCGCGGGGGAGGGGGGGGGGTGGGAGAAGGGGGTGGGCGGGGGGATGGGTCGCGAGTGCGTCGCATATCCCCAACGCTGCGCGCGCCCCCGCCTGGCCACGCGCAGGAGGGGGAGAAGGATGGGGGGAGGAGGAGTAGGGGGGGGGGGATGGGGGAATATGGTCGAAATGAATAGTAAGCGTCGAGGTTCGTAGGGGTCCAACTCAGGCCTAACGGGCCTGATATAGGACGGCGCCCGCGCGCGTGCGAGGGTGAGAAGAAATTCGGTAGGCATGCAAGGTGCAGTTACTTCGCGATCCAGTTCGGCGCCCGCCTGAGACCTCTTCAATATTTTGATTTCATCGCTTGGCCTGGCCAAGCGCCGACGCGCGGGGGATAGAAAGGCAGAGGGGCGGAAAGTTTCGGGCGCGAGATGTCGGGGGGGGAGGGCGGGGGCGAACCGTTCCCCCAAGGAGGAAACCATCCGACGCTATTAGTTTACTCCTTGTAGGGGTTGGCGGGGTTGCATAACGTTGGTTCGCGCTCAACGCAGGTCTTGGAATCTTGGCAACCCGTCTTGGTATTCCACGTTCGTGGATGAGACGTTGAACCTTGCCCTGCGGCAGGCTGCGTCGCGGGCCCATAGGAGGCGATTGGGGCAGACAGTGTTCAGCTGCTTCAACGTGTGCGGGTACTTGGGCACGGCCAAGAATATCTATGCCGCGCCGCCCGAGCGCGGTGCGCAGCAGGGCCGCGGGCGTCGGCGCAACCAGCGTCGGCCATAGAGGACCGCCGCCCAATTGAGACCTGCAGAAGGAGAAGGAGAAGGAGGATGTGGAGGATAATGAGACATGGGGAGCGAGCATCGAGGCCGGCTGGCGCGAGGAAGCGAGACGGTGCCTCTCACCGTCGGCGGGCCCCCTCCATCTGGCCCATCTCGTCGTTCGCGCCACCTGCCCAGCGGCCCATCCAGGAGGGGGGAGGAGCAGGAGCAAGAGAAGCAGGAAGAGGAGCAGGAAGGGGGAGGAGCAGGACGAAGAAGTGATGGAGGAGGAAGGAACAGGGGAATAATGAGGATAAGGAGCAGGGTAGGGCGGGAGGAGGACGGGAAGGAGAGGGAGAAGGAAGAGGAGGTGGGAGAGGAAGAATGGGGCAGAAGTATATACGAGGCGCCCTGACCAGGATGGCGGACTGTTGCATAATAGAGGGGGGCCGCCAGATAATTATTTCCCAGCCCCCGATGCCCCTGCCCCGATCGCGTGCCTGTGGCAGGCGAACTTATAGAATACGTCCACCTCCTCTTCCTCCTCCTCTGGCACCTCCTCCTCCACCTCCTTGACGTCCTCATCCTCGTCCTTGTCCTCCTTCTCCTCCTTCTCCTCCTCCTCCCCCTTCCCCCTCCTCCTCCTCTTCCTCCTTCTCCTCCTTACCCCCCTCCTCCTCCTTCTCCCCCTTCTACCCCCCCTCCCCCCCCTCCTCCCCTATAAGTCGGTCGGTGGGCGAACGGCGCGGGGGTCGCGCGGAGGGGTTCGCCCGTCAAGCCCGCCCCCTCCCCCTAGGGCACCGCGGGGTCGTAGGTGTCATGCCCTTCTCCACTTGGACGCCCCGCTTTGGTCTCGAGTCAGAGCTGGTGAATCACCGCGACGGTGCCGATAGTTCAAGTTGGAGTGCTAGGCCCTGCGCGCGGCGGAACCCGACCCCGTCCGAGTTGGAGACGCTGCGTCTTTCAACTCCAGACGTCGACGCGTCGGGTGTCGAGTGCGCGTGCCCGCCGCGCCGCCGCATCGGTGATCGATTCTGGGACTGGGTATATTCGGGCGCTAACGACGACTGAGGACACGGGGCACACACGATTGGATGGGCAACGAAAGCGCGTGAGGGGCGTGGCGAAATTGCCGGCGGCGGCACGGGCGGAGAAGGGGGTGGAGGCGGGCGATCGGGGATCCGAGGGGGGCTCGAGGGGGGAGGAGGGGGGGGGGAGGGGGAGAAGGAGGAGAAGGAGGAGGAGGAGGGGGAGGAGGAGAAGGAGAAGAAGGGAGGAGGAGAAGGAGGAGGTGGAGGAGGGGAAGGAGGAGGGAGGGATGGAGGTGAAGGCCCTCGGAGAGGAGGGGCGGCCCATCTCCCCGCCCGCCGCCAGCAGGATAAGCAGCTCCTCGCCATCGCCATCGCGGGCGGCGCCTGACTGGCGGGCGCTGGCACCTCCTCCCGCTCTTTCTCTTCTCAAGCTCCGCTTATTTTCCTCCCCCCCTCCTCCGCCCTCTCCTCCTTCTCGTCCTCGGGTCCACCGCCGCCTCCTCCTTCTCTTCCTCGCCCCCTTCCCCCTCCTCCTTCTCCTCCTCCTTCTCCTCCTCCTCTTCCTAGTTCCTCCTCTGAGGGGCTCTCCCTCTCTCCCTCTCTCTCTCTCTGTCTTTTTCCTCTCCCTCTCTCTCTCTCTCTCTCTCTCTCTCTCTCTCTCTCTCTCTCTCTCTCTCTCTCTCTCTCTCTCTCTCTCTCTCTCTCTCCTCTCTCTCCTCTCTCTCTCTCTC
>CAUYUJ010014278.1:294707-302207 GCA_963575745.1 Prorocentrum cordatum
AGACGGGATCTCGCGCCAGCTGAAAGCTGGCGGGTATCTCTGGGGCTGGTGGATGCACGTTCGGGGCCCGAACCTCGTCGTGCCCGCGGTAGGTCTGCGAGCTGGTCACGCGGAGGCAGGTCCAACGTACCTTTCGAGGGCCGTTCGAACCCTCCTCCCTTCCTCTTCCTCCTTCTCCTCCTTCTCCCCCTCCTCCTCCTCTACCTTTTCCTCTCCCTCCTCCTCCACCTTCTCCCCCCACTCTCCTCCTCCCACCTCCCTCGAGAGGGCACTTTACGGTAGACTCCGTCTGGTTCGCGCCGCCAGTCTTCATACATGGCAGGCCACGTCTTCACGTAAGTCTGGGTGCGCTCGAAATAGGTCCACCTGCCACCCCGCTATACCTATTCCCCTATCTCCTTAAGGTCCCCATCCCTTTCCCCTGTCGCCCTCATTCCGTCTGCAGGGTCCGATTGCGACAAATTTCACTGCGTATCAATGGTGTTGTTCCACTTCCTCCTCCTCTCTCTCTCTCTCTCTCTCTCTCTCTCTCTGCTCTCTCTCTCGCGCTCTCTCCATCTCTCTCTCTCCTCTCTCTCTCTCTCCCTCTTCTCTCTCTCTCTCTCCCTCTCCCTCTCTCTCTTTGCTATCTCCTCCTCTCTCACTCTCTCTCTCTCTCCTCTTTCCCGCGCCTCTTTCTATGTATCTCTGCATCTCTCTGCCACTCATCTCTCTCTCCTCTCTCTCTCTCAACTCTCTCTACACACTCCACACTCTCCACATCTCCTCTCTCCTCTCTCTCTCTCTCTCTCTCGCATTCTCTCTCCCATGGTTTGCCCTGCATGTTTTGTGTGTCATTTCACTGTTGTTTCTCTTTTTTTAAAAAACGAATTCACGCACGCACCGCACGCACTCTCGTCTCTCCTCTCTATCTCTCCCCCTCTCTCTCTCTCTCTCTCTCTCTCTCTCTCTCTCTCTTTCTCTCTCTTTCTCTCTCTTTCTCTCCTCAGCTTCCTCGTTGTCTTTCGGAATTGTTTCTTCCATGATCCCTCGACGGCCACCCAACGTGGTATGTATGACCCTGTTTCACCCACTCCCTCGTCTGCCCTCTCTATTATTATCCTCCTCGTCCTTCTCCTCCGTATCCCCCTCATCCTCTGCCTTTTCCTCCTCCTCTTGCTTCGCCTTGTCGTCGTTATCCTCTTCGTCCACCTCCTCCTTATCCTCCTCCTTTTCTTTCTCCTGCTCCTCCTCCCCCTTCTCCTCCTTCTCCCCCCTCCTCCTCCTCCTCCTCCACCGCGCCCTCCCTCGGCATCCCCCGCCATGATCCGCAGCCGCGGCCCCAATCCGTTGCATGCTCGGCCAAGGCTGGCGGGGGCTCGCTGCCCCAGTAATCGCGGAATGCCTCGGCCGACGGGCGGGAGCGGGATCTCGAACGGGACCTTGGCAAAGGCGTCATGCCTGGGAATGGGATCCCAGGCCGGGGGGGCTGCGGCGCTGCAGCGCGCGGGCGGTCGGCACCTCGAGCGTGAAACGGCTTGGCGGCAGCGGGCCCCCCCCCCCCCGCTCCCATCTCCTCCTCCGAGCTGCCCTCGTCATCGGCCGCCGTCGTCGACCAGGGGGTGGAGCGCGGCGGGAAGGGGGGTGCCCAATGAAGGGCGGGTCGTGAACCCCAGGGTCACGCCCTCCCCGCGCCGCCCGCCCGCGCCCCTCCCGCTGGGCGACGACGCTGGGCGATGATGATGGCAGCGCGGCCCCATGTAGCAGCGAGGGAAAGCACGCGGGCCGACGCGAGTTCGGCGGGCTGTCGACCGTCGTCGTCGCCCAAGGGAGGAAAAGAAGGGATGGCGCAGCGCGTTTGCCATTTCTGGGCAGGGGGCCTGCGCCGCCCCGCCAGTCCCCCCGTTGGGCGAAGACGCGGTGCGAGGGCGGCGGATCTGCTTTCGGATGGAGGGCGGCATTTTCAAAACGGGCTGGATCCTGCGCATCGAGCCGTCCAATGTTCAATTCATTATGTATGAAATATCCAACGGTGGTGCGATCATTTGCATCGAGCCGCGTGGTGCCATCGCGCGCGTTTGGCTTAATTCGACTCGCCATCGCCCGCGGGGTGCCAAGGTTGCGGGCGGGGACGCAGGGGCCAGGGGTGTCCTCGGAATCGCTGCAAAGCCTAAGCTCCTTGCAACTGCTCCCCCGTTCCCCCCGTTTGGGCGCGCCCGCCCCGCGGGCTATTCGGGCTATTCGTCCTTTTGAGTGGAGTTCCCACCATCGCGCGTTGACAAGCTCATGCGCGCGCGGTCATAAGTTTTTTGTTTCGCCGAACGTCTTCGCTTTATAAGTTCGACATCGAGTCGAGAACATGGGCGGGTTCTTGAAATTTAATGCGAAATCACCTAAATCGCCACCCATCGACTGTCCGCGCCACCTGAATGAAAAAAGAAGGAAAACGCAACAAGCTAGATTCTTACTCTAAGATGCATGTAACAAGACAAATGTTAACTCTTAGAGCAAGAGTTATTCAACCTCTGGGCTGGGAGTCCGGGGGGCCGGCGCGGCTGGCCCGGGTTTGTAAAACGCGCCGGCGCGACCGGCCCAGATTTGCAAGGCGCGCCGGCGCGGCTGGCCTGGACTGTAAAGCGCGCCAGCGCGGCCGGCCCGGATTCGCGCAGATTCGGCCAGGTGCGCCCGCCCGGCTGGGCCGAAACGATGAAACGCGCCGGCGCGGCCGAGCCAGTTCGAACGCGCAGCGCGCGTCGGCGCGGCCGGGCCTGACGCGAGGGTCGCGAGGGGGGCGGGGGGGCGAGGGGGGGGGGGGGGGGTGGGGGCGGGGGGCGGGGGGGGGGAGGAGGGGGGGGGGGAAAGAAAAAAAAAAGGAAAAAAAAAAAGGGGGGGGGGGAAAAAAAAAAAAAAAAAAAAAAAAAGAAGGGAGGGGCGGAGGAGAGGACGAAGGGGAGGGGGGGGAGGGGGGAGAGGGGGGCGAGCAGGGATTGAGGAGAGGGGGGGGAGGCGGAGGGGGAGGAGGACGACGACGACGAAGGGGAGGGGCGGGGGAGAGGCGGGCGAGGGGTTCGCGGGAGAAGGCGCCACCGTGGCATGGCGAAGAGGGCGAGCGAGAGGGGAGGGGGGGAGGAAGGCGGGAGCAGGAGGAGGAGGAGGAGGAGGAGGAGGAGGAGGAGGAGGGGGAGGAGGAACCGAGACGAAGAATGGGAAGGCCGGTGCATGAAGGGATGGAGGAGGAAAAGGTAGAGGAAACATCATGGCGCGACCATCGCCGTGGCGTCGCGTGCAGAACCCGCGTGGCATTCCTGTTTGATTTGCTGGCGCGCGGGGCCACGGTTTGATTCGGTGCGTCGCCGCCGCGGGATCGACGTCGCCCATTGCGCGCGCGTGCATTGCCGTCGCGTCCGAAACTCTGAAGAAGCTACTTAGCTATCTCGGGAAGCTAGTTTTTGTTCACCCAAGCTCGTTTTCATTAATTTCTATTATCTAATATTGCTGTAATGATCCCCAACTGTCTAAGGCCATCCGGGGTCACAATTCTTGGGCCGTATGGGGGCTCTTTTGGAAGCCATATATCGAGGGCCGCTTGGGGCGTTTAGGGGCGATGCCGACAGGGGAGAACGTTCACATATTTTTTCGTAGGAGAAAATCATCCATGCCTCTTGCTTGGGGCCCCCCTTGGGGCCCTAGGAAGTTGATTGGAGCTACTTAGAGGTCTCCAGGGCCGTGCTGAAGCTATCTTGGGCCGTCTTGTAGCGCTCCCGAACTGACTCAGGACCCTCCTGGACCGTCTTGGGGATCTCTAGATCCTCTGGGGCCTTCCGTCGCAATCGTGCGAGTATCGCAGTAAATCGCGTAAGGATGCCAACGGTTTGTGCAACAAGGCCCAGGATATCCGTGAGTTGGAGCTCTGGGCCCCTGGGAGAGACTACAGAGATTCCGAATGGACATGCGGTCGCCCCACTCAGTGCCTAGCGATACGGTGGTGGTGGTTTTGCGACGGCCGTCGCGCTTCCTGTGTGATGTCGTTGCTGTTCCTTGCTGTACCAGTGACCATCCAATCCCACGCTTTTCGTGAGTATCCTATTGAGGAATGGTCCATCATCCATCCACTTGCTCTCGCACTTTGGGATATTCTCGGAGGCGGCCGGGCTATTTTGAAGCACTCTTGGCAGCCTTGGAGGCCTCCGTGTCCAATCAGGGAAGGCGTGCCAGAAATCCAGCGGGCATCTACGATGCCTGGGAATCGCCAGGGCGCCCTAGGAGCAGCGGGGAGGCAAGGTGGTGAACGCGGGGGGGTGGATGCACGGGCGGGTTCCCTGCACAGCAAGCCCAGAAAGAGGCAGGACATGCGTGCCAGGGGGCATGGTGACGGAAATATGGCGCGTCGGTGCATTGTGCAGGAGCCAGTCGTGATGCTACTTTTCTGGGGTCGGCGACGTGTTCTGCGCTTTGTCCTTGCCAGCCCATCCCGGCACGACTCCTGAACGAGAGGGCGTGAGCAAGTTTGCGGAGGAGCATGGGTAACGCACAACTGGGCACCCCCAACGCATACGCATACACAAAACACACAGAGGGGCACACCATACGCAGCTCCTAGTGGAATTGAGGTTGGGGTCAGATCGGCCCGAATCATCTTCTGCAGTGACAAACTTGGGGGTTCAGTGGAACCATATTCGGGCTCTTCTGGCGTTCGTCTGGGGGCATTTGATGCCCTCGTGGCGCTCTCTGGGGGCTCTCTTACATCTTGGAGCCATCCTGGAGGCCATCGGTCAGAAACGGGGGGGGGGCAGTCAATCCACGCACCCCTTTTGGAGTCTGAAGCACCGCCCTTCGGAACCCTCTTTGTCTTTTCTTGGGGTGTTCTTGGGGCTTGTGGGGCCCTCTTGGGATTCTTTTGGGGCCCTGCCGTGGCCCGCCTGCATCTTGGCGCCGCCTGGAGGCCGCAGGAGCCCGGTGGAAACGAGACGTCGAGATGGCCAGGCCAATGGTGACCCATTGGAGGTTCCCCTCCGATGTCGACCCCGTTGGGGCATCCCTGGGTGGCGCCGTGGCCACGGGCGGCCGTCTTGAGGCAGTCTTGGGGCTTCTCGGAGGCACGCCGGAGGCCGTCTTGGACCACGTTGGGCCCTCGTGTGCCATGTTTTGGGGCCGTCTGGTGCTACCCAGGCGCATCGTCGGCCATGGAGGGCCACTTTGGAAGCACTCCCCCCCCCCTGCACGCTCTTCCCGCCAAGTCCCCGAGGGAGGGGGCCGAGGGGCTCCCCAATGGGGAGGAGGGGGTTGGAAGAGAGAGAGTGAGAGAGAGAGGGGGAGATTCAGAGAGAGAGAGAGAGAGAGAAAGAAAGAAAAGAGAGAGAGAGAGAGAAAGAGACAGAGAGAGTGTGTGTGTGAAAGAGAGAGAGAGAGAGAGAGAGAGAGAGAACCGTCCGATAACATCGCTGCGTTTGCTGGCGTACCTGCGACCAATCGTTGTTCCTGAAGCGTGCTGCGTGGACGTCAGAGGGCAGGCGTGTACCCGTGCACATGTGAACGGCGGGCAGACAACGCATCCGGCTGCGCGGACATTCGCGCGTGAGCTTCCCGCGTAAGGTCGCCCGCAAGCGCCCTCTTCTCCGCGCGGTGTGCCACGCTGAGGGCCCGCGTAAGCCGCGGCGTGAGGTCGTGATGTATTGTTTCAGAGGGCCCTCTTCTGTTCGTCGCTGAAGTGTTTTTTGTCTCCAGCTCTTTCCATTTCTGTTTCTCAGGAGGTGCGCCGACTGCTCGGACTCGGATACATGTGAGCCCATCGCTCCAGCTGCTGGCGACAGTTCCCTTGAGATGGTGCACGTGCTATCGCCTGGCTGGTCCGTCCACCTCACCGTCACCACTGGCAGGCACCAGTTCTCCAGGTTTGGCTGAGTGCGCTTCGGACAGCGGGTCCAGAACCTCCAGCGAACGTGCTCTCGCGAGCCTTCCTCGGCGCGTCCTGCGAACGGAGAGCACCGAGGCGCTGGACTTCGCGGCGCGCATTCGTGCAGGAAGTTTCGGGCCGCTTCTCAAACCGGCCTGAATCCAAACAGTGACTTGTTGTTATCTGCTCGCTTTCGTGTCACATGCGTTCCAGCTTGCGTACTGTGTCGGGCGAGACTGCGAGCGGTAAAAGGTTGTATGCATCTGTGTTCCCTCGTTTTCGCAGTTGCCGGCTCGTTCGGATAACTTCTTCAGTTGCATCCTTGCAGTGCCGCCGTCTTGTCGACATCTCGTCTTGGCAGACTGACATCGTTGATACAGTGCTGAGTAGAGAGTAGAGTGTCATAAGAGATACGGTCAGCTATGTTTTGAGCGTTCTTCCTCAGCAGTGCGCCAACAGCCGACGCGGCTTCCGCGAGGATCCTTTGGGTAGCGTTCCACGGGAGTGCCCACTGCGGATTTCTCGCCTTGTGTGCCGTGAAGACAAACCAGCGCCAACATGTTCGACCCTCGCTCTCGCTAACAAATCAAGCGCCCGTCTCCTTTTGTGTTCTCCACCTAAGCGACCCAGAACAACGGGGTTGTCTTCACCGACGTTGGCGCGTAAGCTGCTCTGTACGGTCGCGCGTGAGCGCCCTCGTTTCCAAAGTGGCGTGCCGCGCTGGCGGCCCGCTGAAGCCTCCGCATAAGGTCGCTATGTCATCCCGCGTCAGGCCCCTTTCTTTCCGTCGCTCACCGGGTGATCAGTTCGGCATGGGTCTGCCGCGGGGTCCCGTTGAGGGGGCGAATCGTATTCTTGTCCTGGTGAGCGGCGCATTGACGTCTTTTTCCGCTTCCGCCCCCCGCACTGCAAGGCTTGGCGAGCCTCATCCAGCTAAATTTTGCAAGACATCTGGGCTCCTCCTCCTTCTGCCTCCTCCTCCTTCCACTCCGAGCTGCTGCTTCTCCCCTCTCCTCAGCGGCGAGCGCTGCTTCCCTCCTCCCTCCTCCTTCCTCTTCCTATATCATCCAGCGTTGTCTTACTTCCTCCTATCCTGCCTCCTACCTCCTCCGACCTCCTCCTCCTTCGTTGTCCTCAGCGGCGGGCGCTGTTCTTCTGCTCTCTTCTCATCCTTTCTCTTTCTCTACTCCGCAAGTGCGCATTTTGAGCAGTACTTTCTCGGTGCGCGCGTGTCGCATTTTTTGCGATTTGCCCCTGTCTGCGCTCTTAGCGGGCTCGCCCTCAGCCACTCGCGCCTGAACCCCTCGAGCGTCACCCCCCCCTCTCCTCCGAGGACGTGCCGTCGCGCTCTCGGTGCACAGCCGTTCCGAAGCGCTTGTTCGATGGCGGCGCGCCTTGGACTCCCCTTGGCACCGCTCGGACCTGTGTATTTCTTTTCGACGAGGACCATCGAGAAGCATCCTGGATCACCTTGCGAAAAGTAAGCGCGCGAAGCCGAAACATGCACAACGTCCGAGGAGAAATCCAGGGGTCAACGAAGAGCGTGCCCTCAGATTTCTTACAGTGGAGGCCCATGCAAAGAAACACCCTGCTTGCCTACGGGGTGCCATGGGTTTCGATGGTTTTGC
>CAUYUJ010014278.1:309707-314707 GCA_963575745.1 Prorocentrum cordatum
CGGGGCACGGAGGCGCTTACAGGGCCAATGAGGGGCTTCGTTCCTTCTTTAGCGTTCCTTCTTTCAGCAGCCCAACTGAAGGCCCTCCCCCCGTGGCGGCGCCTCTGGTGACCTCCCTGGCGCGTTCCGCGCTCCAGGAAGGGGTGGTCCAGTGCCGTGATCCAGGACATCGCGCGGAACTCCGAGAAATCATGTTCGCGCCGCTCTTTGTTCCTCCAGGAACGCGCTCGCGACGCGTTGGAGTGAAACTCCACGAGCCGCGCTTGAGCGGGAGCGCAACCTCGAAGGATCGTGCGAGCCCCGACGCCACAACTGCTGCATTCCGCTCGTTGGCGCGGGACCCAGTTCCAGACGTCCGGGCGGGGGAGAAGCGCGCGCCGCGCCACACGCTGGGGGCGCTCGTTAAAGGAATGTGCCCAGGAGGCCTCAGACCTTGGACGCTTCCTTATCTGATGAGGGCGGTATCCATAGCTAAGCCTCAGTTGGTGCCCCACCGGCTTCCATCGAAGAAGAAAAAGACAAAACCATGAACATAAACTTTTGGCGCTCCGCGCGGACATCTTGGATCTGCGCTGGGAACCCCCTGGCAGCGCCTCTGGCGCCGCCCCTGGCGCGCTCCGCGCGCCAGGGAGGGGGGTCCAGCTCAGATCCAAGAATTCCGCGCGGAGCGCCAAAAGTTTATGTTTATGTCGTGGTATTTTTTCTTTCTTCTATTTCAGACCCTGGATTCCTCATCCAATGGTTTTCCACCCGATGCCCTCACCGTATCGGAGACGGACTTCTGCCGGTGACTCCAGAAGGTGCTGTTGCGCCAGGATGTGGTCTGCGATCTGCGTCTTTGGGTGCTTGTTGCCCTCGTCGGGCGTCGCTGGGCCGCGGCCGAGGACTCTATCGAAGCAGGTCTTCGCCCGCACCCCCAGGATGCGGACTGCAGACCGCACCTCTTGAAATGCACTCCCTTCGCCGATTTTCGGGAGAATCCGGAGTTCCAGACGGCGCCGAACTTACGCTTCCTCGCCCGACGCCCAGCTTCCAGCAGCAGGAGCGGCCACCGAGAAGCGATGGCGTGGCGCCGCGCCCCGTGCGTGGGAGTGCAGGCTGCAGGGAGAGCGCTGCGCGGCGCGTGGGCGGTGGCAGCAGTTGGGCCATCTCGAGTGCGTCGGGTCGGACCAGCAGGGAATGCGTCGCCGTTCTCGGCCTGGGGTGGGGATGTCCGACGTTCGAGAATTTCCGACGCCTTCGTCGGTTCTCGGCGGCCTCGCAGCCTCGGGGTGCCCTCCAGCGGCTGCGCCTCGCGGAGGGCGCTCCCGGGGTGCCCAGACGGTCCCAAACGGCCGCCGGAGAGACCCGAGGGATGCCCCGAAGCCAAGGGGCAATGCTGTGGGGGGTACGGCCAGGCCTTTGGCTCCGCGTGTCGCTCCGCTGGTTCTGGCCCACTCCTCCTCCTTCTCCTCCTCCTCCTCCTCCTCCTCCTCCTCCTCCTCCTCCTCCTCGCTGCGGCGCGACACGCAAGCCCACGTCCCCGCCCCCGCGCGGCAGCGTCCCGCGCCTCTCCCCGCGCCCTCCCGCCTCGCGGTGAGGCGCGGCGCGCCCGCCGCCCGCGCGGCACCGCGGCGACGCGCCGCGGTCGGGGGGCGCGCCGCAAGACGCGGAGTGCAGCTGGTTTCGCTCCCCGCCGCCGGGCACACTCCTCCCCAGACCCCCTCGAGTAATGAAAAAATCACGACGGGAGGTTTTTCCTAATTTTCGGCCTCGGGGGGCCCTCACCGGGCCTCGGGAACGTCAAATTATCCCAGTGCGACCCTACCTAGGAGTTGGAGCATTTAGGAAAGCAA
Source organism: Prorocentrum cordatum (assembly GCA_963575745.1). NCBI lineage: Eukaryota > Dinophyceae > Prorocentrales > Prorocentraceae > Prorocentrum > Prorocentrum cordatum. The sequence goes on from CAUYUJ010014278.1 coordinate 311,543, forward strand.
CATCTACATCTACACCGACAGCTACAGTTACATCTACACCTGCATCTACATCTACATCAATCTGCTATGCTATGCTGTGCTATGCTATGATGCGCTGTGCTAGGGTAAGCAATGATATGCTATGCTATGATATGAGACGCTGCGCTATGCTATGCTATGCTATGATATGCTATGCTATGATGAGCTATGGTATGATGTGTTATGTTAGGTTATGGTATGCTATGCTATGCTGAGTTATGCTATGCTGTGCTATGCCATGCTATGATATGCTTGGCTATGCTATGCTATGCTATGCTATGCTGTGCTAATGCTGCGCTGCGCTATGCTGCGCTGCGCTAAGCTAAGGTAAGTTAAGCTATGCTAAGCTAAGCTAAGCTAGGCTAGGCTAGGCTAGGTTAAGCTAAGCTAAGCCAAGCCAAGCCAAGCCAACCCAAGCCAAGCTAAGCTAAGCAAAGCTAAGATGATATAAGCTAAGCTAAGCTAAGCTAAGCTAGGCCAGGCAAAGCTAAGTTAAGCTAACCTGAGCTAAGATGATATAAGCTAAGCTAAGCTAAACTAAGCTAAGCTTAGCTTAGCTAAGCTTAGCTAAGCTTAGCTTAGCTAAGCTAAGCTGGGGGAACCCAGGGGGCGCAGACGGGGGAACCGCGGGGCGGGGACTGGGGGAACCGCCCGGGGCGCTTTACACTGCCCGGCCCCCTTAAGCTAAGAGGGTAAGAACCCTCTAGGCAGAGCCTAGGTAGGGAAAAACGACTCAGAATGCGAAGCCGGTCCTGGGGAAAGGGTCGGGACCCTTGGGGTCGACGTAATGAAAAAATCATTACGTCGGGGGTCTGGGTCCGATGCTCACCACCTACACCAGACCACCCCAGCCCAACCCGAAGGCCCCGTTTGGCCCTCCATGTCCAGTGGGGGGGGGGTCGGGGAGCATGGAAGAAACACGTGGAGCCCGTACCCCCTCCCCAACCCGAAAGTCGGTTCAAATATTCGGGTCTTCGGGTTGGGCTGGGGTGGTCTGGCAGGTCGTCCGATGCATGGGCGCCCCTGGTGCCAGGAGGCGCCGGGGGAGCCAGCCGCGCCACGCCGGCCCGGCCCGAGACGTCCGGACCACGAAGGCCCCCCCCGGGGCCGCGGGGAGGGCCGCGCCCTGCACGTCGCGGCCCGGGCGGGGGGGGGGGACAGCCCTCCTCCAAGGGGGGCGCCGCGTCGAGCGCGAGGGCGCGAGGGCGCGAGGGCTGGGGTGCGTCGCGAGGGCTGGGGGGGACAGCCCTTCACCGAGGGGGGCGCCGCGTCGAGCGCGAGGGCGCGAGGGCGCGAGGGCGCAAGGTGCTCGCGCGTCGCGCACCGCGGGGCGCGGCGCACGACGCCGGAGGGCCCAGAGCGGGGCACGCGCCGCGCTCCCTGGCGGGAGCGCCGCTCCGGTTGCGAGCTCTGTGCGGTGGCGGGCCGAGAGCTCGCCGCCCCTCGCCTCCTCCTCCTCCTCCTCCCTCCTCCTCTCCTCCTCCTCCTCCTCCTCCTCCTCCCTCCCTCCTCCTCCTCCTCCTCCTCTCCTCCTCCTCCTCCTCCTCCTCCTCCTCTCCTCCTCCTCCTCCTCCTCCTCCTCCTCCCTCCTCCTCCTCCTCCTCCTCCTCCTCCTCCTCCCTCCTCCTCCTCCTCCTCCTCCTCCTCCTCCTCCTCCTCCTCCTCCTCCCTCCTCCTCCTCCTCCTCCTCCTCCTCCTCCTCCTCCTCCTCCTCCTCCTCCTCCTCCTCCTCCTCCTCCCCACGCGCGGCCCCAGTCGGCGAGCCGGCAGTGCGGCTCGCCCAGATCGCGGCGCCAGCTTCCACGCCGAAGCTGCGCGGCGCCGCGTCTGAGCGCGGGGTTCCGGACTGCTCGCGCGCGCGCGAGGTGCGCCGCGTGCGCTCCCGCCGCCCGGTCTGCAGCGTCGGCGACAGAAGGCCCACTCTGAGAGGAAGCACGTGGGCCGTGCTCTGTGCTTGGGCAGGTCGCATGGTGCCCCCCTCCTCCGCATCGAATCGCTTTCAGACTGCTGCGGAGGGGAGCGGCAGCGTTCTGGCGGGAGGGAGCCGTGGGACCGGGGGCCAACCAGAGAGATACATAGCACGAGCGGGGGTCTGCAGTCTGGACGCCCGAAATGGGTACGGAAAGACTGGGTACAATGCCCAACAGCAGGTCCTGTTCACTTTGAACAGGATTCGCGGTCCACGCCGCCGCGGCCTGTATCCATTCGAGACAGAAGGCCGCCTGCCCAACAGCGGCCCCTGCTGGTTTGGGACAACATTTGCTGTTGGGCATCGTACCCATCCGCACCCATTTCGGGGGTCGCCACACCTCATACGGAGGAGGAGCAGGAGGAGGAGGAGGAGGAGGAGGAGGAGGAGGAGGAGGAGGAGGAGGAGGGGGAGGGGGGAGGAGGAGGAGGAGGAGGAGGAGGGAGGAGGAGGAGGAGGAGAGGAGGAGGAGGAGGAGGAGGAGGAGGAGGAGGAGGAGGAGGATTGTTGTTGGGCACTGTACCCATTTTTTCCGTACCCGGGCGTCCAAATGCAGGAGGGGGAGGTGTTGAGCGGTCGCTGCGGGTGGCCCCCGCAGGCTGGCAGGGCTGGCGGGGCCGCCATGCCCGCGGTCGGCAGGAGAGTTGGTATGGGAGAGAGGAGGCCACAAACAGGGCAGTGGGGAGGTATGGGGGTGAGACAGAATGAGAGAAAGAGAGAGAGAGAGAGACAGAGAGCGAGAGAGGGAGATATGAGGTGGGACTTCGGGCGATAGGTTTTTGCTCTTCGAAAGGGAAGGTCTTGGGCGGGAAAGGGCCGTGGGCTGCCGTCCCTTGTGGGCTCGGAGTCAATGGACCCCTAGAAGAGAGAGAGAGAGAGAGAGAGAGAGAGAAAAAAAAAAAGAGAGGGAGAGAGAGTGAGATATAGAGAGAGCGAAAACCACACACATACATACAGACATGGCGCTTTCAAGAGTGGGCATCGCCTTCGGCACGGCTCGCCCTTGGCGGAAGCTGGCGGCGGACGCCGTCCACAGTAAAATGGCTGCGTTTTCGCTAGCAGAAGCTGGCGGAGTCAGACATACGACGTAAGCATGTTTCGGCTCAGGCGTTTTTTATTATTATTTAAAAAATTGGCCATATATCAATGAGAATGAGCAGGAGTAGGAGTAATGCCAT
>CAUYUJ010014278.1:319707-322207 GCA_963575745.1 Prorocentrum cordatum
CTGGAGGCGCGGGCAGCGCGGCGGCAGTGCAGCGGGCGCCGCGGCCAGGGGCGCGTCCGCCGCCGCCGCCGCCGCCGCCGCGCGGGGGGGGGGCGTCGCCGCTGCCGCCGCGTGCGGTGGGGCGGCAGGGCGGCGGCGCGTTGGCCCCGCCGCCGCCGAGGTCGGAGCCCGCCTTCTTCGCGGCCCCCTGGCAGGGCCTGGCCCCGTTCCCGCCATCTGCACGAACGAAATGGGCACGGAAAGAACGGGCACAATGCCCCACAGCGGATCTGGTTCATCTTGAGCAGGGCTCGCTGTCCACGCCGCCGCGGCCTGTGTCCATTCGAGACAGAAGGCCGCCTGCCCAACAGCGGCCGCTGTTGGTTCGGGACAACATGTGTTGTTGGGCATTGTACCCATTGTTTCAGTACCCATTTCGGGCGTCCACATGTCAGGAGGGAAGTGGACACAGATGCACGTAAACGCTGATATCCCTGCAGCCCTGGGAAAATTATGAGACATGGAGGGGAGGGGGGAACCTCCCGGAACCATCGAAACATATTGAGATCTGTGAGTTTTGTACAAGAATTGTTTGTGTGTCCCTGGGCCCGTCGCCGACGCAATCCTCGTCGCCACCACGGGCCTCGAGATTCGAGGCTCTGGCAAAATTGAAGTGGCCAGCTTTTGCCAGTTTTCGGCCTCTGGGGGCCCTCGCCGTGACCCAGGACCACCAAACACGATTCAGGACTCGTTTTTTTTTTTTTTTTTTTTTTTTTTTTTTGTTTTTTTTTTATTTTTTCTATTTTTTCTGTTTTCCGAACCATCCTGTGGTGTTGGGTTCTCGTTTTCGTTTTGAAGAGACGGTCCCTTCGTTCGTTCCTTCCTTCCTTCCATCCTTCCTTCCTTTCTCCTCCCCCTCCTCCCTCCTCCCATCCCTGCCTCTGCCCTGCGCATGTCCTCGTCGTCGTCGTCGTCATCATCAGCATCATCATCATCATCATCAGCATCATCATCATCATCATCATCATCAGCATCATCATTAGCATTGTCGCCATCGCCATGTCATCGTCGTCATCATCATCATCATCATCATCATCATCATCATCATCATCATCATCGACGTCATGGTCACCACCGTTATCGTCACCATCATCGCCACCAATTTCGCCACACCCCTTACACGTTTCGTGGCCCCACAGGGAGCCCCATCGAAGGCCTCGGTGGTTGTGTTCGCATGCGTCTCCCCCACCCAGGACAGCGTTTCGTGGCCGCACTGGGAGCTCAACTTCAGGTCCCAATGGCTGTGCTCGTTCTCGTCTCCCCCACCCAGGACATCTTTTCGTGGCCCTACAGGGAGCTGCACCTAAGGTCCCAGTGGCGGTGTTCGCATGCGTCTCTCCCGTCCAGAACAGCGTTTCGCGGTCCTTCAGGGAGCTCCACTTGATGCCCCAGTGGCGGTGTTCGCATGCGTCTCCCCCTTCCAGAACAGCGTTGCGCGGCCCCACAGGGAGCTCAACCTAATGCCCCACTGGCGGTGTTCGAATGCGTCTCCCCCGCCCAGGACAGCGTTTCGAGAACCCACAAGGAGCTCCACCTAATGCCACAGTGGCGGTGTTCGCATGCGTCTCCCCCACCCAGGACAGCGCTTCGCGGCCCCACAAGGAGCTCCACCTAATGCCCCAGTGGCGGTGTTCGCATGCGTCTCCCCCAGCCAGGACAGCGTTTCGTGGCCCCACAGGGAGTTCCACCCAAGGCCCCCGAGGCGGTGTTCGCATGCGTCTTCCCCGCCCAGCACAGCGTCTCGTGGCCCCACAGGGGGTCCACCTCAGGCTCCAGTGGCGGTGTTCGCATGCGTCTTCTTCCCCTCCCAGGACGACGTTTCACATGCGTCCCCCCACCCAGGACAGCAGGACAGCGTTTCGTGGCCCCACAGGGTGCTCCACCTAAGGCCTACGCGGCGGTGTTCGCATGCGTTTCCCCCACACCGCTTTTCGCGGTCCTTCAGGGAGCTCCACCTGATGCCCCAGTGGCGGTGTTCGCATGCGTCTCCCCCTTCCAGAACAGCGTTTCGTGGCCCCACAGGGAGCTCCACTGGAGGCCCCAGTGGCGGTGCTCGCATGCGCCTCCCCCACCCAGGACAGCGTTTCGTGGCCCCACAGGGAGCTCCACTCAAGGCCCCACAGCGAGCTCCACCTGGGTGGAACGACCTGCGGAGCTGCGGAGCCCTGCATGACGTACTGCAAGGCAAGCACCGCCTCGTGGCCCACTGAGGGAGACACCTTCACACATATCGCGCCCCCCCATAAGAAACCTCACCGAAGATTACACACACGATCGCGGTACCTACAGCTGAATATGTTTGGGCCCTTCGCCAGGCTAATTATTTTGTTTTTTGTTTCCACCCAACCTGTGGTGTTCGGTCCTCGTTTTGAAGAGACGGTCCACGCGTTCCTCCTCTCCTCTCCTCTCCTCCTCCCCCTCCCCCCCCCTCCCTCTTGGCAAACCATTCGCGCGTTTCGTG
>CAUYUJ010014278.1:337207-364707 GCA_963575745.1 Prorocentrum cordatum
GGCGCCCCCGGCGGCCAAACCCCGGTCCCCAGGCCCACCAGGGCCAGGGGAGTCAGGACGAGCTCGGCGATCCATGGGAATCCCTCCCGACAACCTTGAAGGTGACGTGGAGGACCCACTCGGCCTAGCGAGGGCCCTCGTCAACAGCGATGACGACCCCCCCCCCCCCCACACACACACACACCAGGCTGCCACGCCAGCGATGGCCACGACGCGGACGACGACAGTCCGCCCGCACTTCCAGGCAGGTACACAACGGCCGAGACCCAGGAGGTGGAGTCCGCAGGACCCCACCGCAGGCAGTCCACTGCGACCCACGCAGCACGACACTGGCATCGACCTCACGGGAGGCAGAGCGGAGCTTGCCGCCCCCCCCCACCGACGCAGACGGCCACACCCCATGTCACACCTGCGCCAGCAGCGCCATCCGCCTGGGAGGGGATCTGCGGGTGGTAGGCGAGGGGTCGCGGACTGCGTCCGCTGGGCCAGCGCCGTCGCCCCAGCCCGCTTGGCTGGCCAGCGCTGCGGCACACCCAACCCCCCAAAGCAGCGCTTCTTGCCACCAGGCATAGCCCCCGCCCGTCCCAGGAACGGGGACCAGTGGCCCCTGTAACACCCACCAGGGTGTGGGCGCCCCTTCGGCCCCCGCGCAGCGCACCGACCGGAGGAGCGGCCTCACGCAGCACCTCGCCTCGGCCAGGCCACGGCCCCCGGAGGAGACTGTGAGGCCGCGCTCGCCGCTAGCACCACGGCGTTTCGGCAACGTGCTGTCAGCTTTGCAGCTGCACGGGGCAAACATCCAGGAACAGTCTACAGTCGGGGCGTTGACCTGAGGAACCCTAAATAAGGAACGAGGCCCCTTTTTGCCATAAGTTAACCTTCGATTTCCCATCGAAAACCTAAGGAAAACCTGAGGCAAGCTGCGAAACACTTAAGGAACGCGGAGCCCCTCCCCAACGAAGAGGGTTCCTCCTTCAGGGCCCCGACTCTAGACCCCTTCTCGGCAGGTCCCAGAGAGCACAGTCCGCCGGGAGCGACCTCCGGCAGGCCTCCCGCACGCCTTCCCTCCCCGCGGCCACCCTCCAGGAACGTCTCTGGGCGCGATTTGCTGCCCGCCGCTGGCGCACCGGTGCTACAGTGGAGGCCCATGCAAAGAAACACCCTGCTTGCGTCAGGGTGCCCTGGGTTTCTTGGCTTTCGAGGGTTTTGCGATGGAATGCGTGACGTTCCCACACAAAAATTGATCGTCCTGGGATCTCAGGGTTGGGTTTCCTGTGGGACGTTTCTTGTGCATCGGCCCCCACTGTAGCTACCTCCTTCCTTTCACACCTCGTGCCTCGCGAGGGCCCCTGGCAACAGGCTCCGTTGTCTTGGCAGTGGGCCCCCGACGGGGGTGCCCGGGGCGGCGCCTCGATGTCACGGGGCTCCGAGGCGCGCGTGCCAAACCGGACTGGAAGCCGGGAGGAGGAGGAGGAGGAGGAGGAGGAGGAGGAGGAGGAGGAGGAGGAGGAGGAGGAGGAGGAGGAGGAGGAGGAGGAGGAGGAGGAGGAGGAGGAGGAGGGGAGGAGGAGGAGGGAGGAGGAGGAGGAGGAGTCTCTCTTCAGTCTGGGGCGTGCAGACGGGGTGTGCAAGACGCCGAACCCTGATCGCCACAGTCCGCCAGCTGTTCCCGTCGGGGCCTCCGTTCCGAGCGCGCCCAGGGGGGAGGTGTCTCGCAACCCCCGCCTTTTGCACGCGGCCCCTCCCGCCAAGGAGGTGCGGGCAGGGGGCGCCTGTGCCCCCCCCCCCCCCCCGCCCGCGGACGAGCACCTCGTCCGACTTGTTGCGCTCTCCCCAGGATTTCAAGCCCTCTCGCTTCTCCCTCCCGCTACCTCTCTTCCCCTGCTTGCCTGGCGTTCCTCGCTCCCCCGTCCAGCCCCTCTGCTCCTGCCTGTTTCCCCTGCTCCCGTCCGATGCCCCTTCACCGTCTGAAGAGCGCAGGTTCGCACGCGGGGGAAGAAGAGTACCTGATGCGAATCCGATGGCGTTTTTGCTTTTCCACGGCGGACCCACGGGGACCATTTTGGGTGTTTCGGTTTGTGGTTTTCACCTGCTCGGTGAGCTTCTGCCGTCCAGACCGCTACGGCGTGTGCCTAGCGAGGCTCTGCCCCGGGGCCTATATCCGGTTTGGGTCTTACGTGCTCAGACCTCTCCGCCGCGGTTTCGAGAGCCCCGCCAGACGATGTTGGCGTAGTGATCGATGGAGCTTTGAATTTGGGAAACAGATGGATGCGAATCCGTTCTCAGCCACTCCTTGCCCGCGCGTTCCGGAGCCGAGGCCCTCTCCTAGGGCCAGGGCGGGCTCCCCAGCATCTCCGCGCGCGCGCGGGCGGCGCAGCGCGCGGGCAGGGCTGCGAGAGGTGAGGCGTGAAGGGCAGGCCGTGTGCTGCTCGGATTCTGCCCCCGCGCGAGGTGGGGGTTTATCCATAACCACCGCCTGGGGGATCCATCTTCGGGGACCTCGGCAGGCGGTGGGCATGGATCTGGTGCTGGATCTGCATCTGGGTACGGATATGGATGTATACATCGAGGTGCAGATGTGTATGCATGTACATCTGTATATACATACAGACGCCTATAGAAGTATGAGAGGTATGTAGGTGTGTACATATATATATATATACATATATATATACATAGATACATCTAGACTAGTCGGTTAGACCTCCCAGACTCCCAGGGGCCAAACTGTGTCCATATCCACCGCCCGCTGGGGTCCCAGGACGGCGGTTCTCTAGGTGGCGGGCATGGACATCCCCGCCTCGCACCCTCGCTCCCGCACCAGCCTGGGCCTTCCGCTCCCGAGGTTCTGGTACCCGCTTTCCCGGCGAGCCTAGGCAGCCCAGGTGGAGTTTCCGAGACCTCGGGTTGCCCGCCACGGGGTTGGCATCCCCCCCGGCCCCGGGAGGGGGGAGAGGTGGCAGGAGGGGAAGGATTCCCTACGCTCTCCCTCCTCGACTCCACTTCCCTCGTCATCCTCCTGATTCTTCGGGGACGCTTGGCCTCCTCCTCCTCCTCCATCTTCCTCAGTTGCTCCTCCTCCTACCCCTTCTCCTTCTTCCCTGGCCTCCTCCTCCCTCTCTTCCTCCCTATCTTTCTTCTCCTCCTCGTCCCTCTCTTTCCTCTTTCTCCTCCTCCCTCCCTCCCTCCCTCACTCCCTCCCTCTCCTCTCCATGCTCCGTCCTCCGTTCTGCGTCCTCCTCCCTCCATACATCTTCCTTATCATTAATCCTGTCGCGCAACCAGACTGTCTTCAGGGTGTGCCAGGCGTTTAGTCTGATATTTGCATGCCGTTATGCGATCTTGAAGCTTGATCTGTTCAACCAGCTACACGGATGTATGACGGGAGGTTTTCAATCTGTGCTCCATCGTGGGCGTCGTGCACATTCGTCATGAACAAATCCTCCACTTACCCAGGTGGAGGGCGCGTGGTTTCAAAACGAGGGTCTTGCTTTGGCGCTGCGCACATTTGTTTCAAAACGTTCCAGGAGTTTCGGGAACGGAAGGCGGTTCCTTTCCAACATGGAGTTATCGCTTTGCGTTGGGTACGCTCGTTTCATATTATCCCAACAACTACGTGAATGGATGGCGATTTCTTGTCACGCTTGGGCTCTTGCCGCGGCGCCGTGCACATTCGTCTTACCATGCTCCAACAGGTTCGCGGATGGAGCGCGGTTCCAGTTCAAAAGGGGGCTCTCGCTTGAGACCCGTTCCAACCTCTACCGCAGGTGGAGAGTTGTGCAACAGTTCTGTGCACGTCGGGAGGGCGACTCATCTTCAAAGCAGGGTACTCTCATGGAGAACTCGTCAGACTGTAGGGGCAGACATTTACCACTCTACAGCGGTCACACGTGGAGGGCGGTTCTTTTGCACAGCTGGATTGTCGCTGGGCTTTTGCCTTGAGTTTTATGGTCGCACCCTACAATCGGAGCGCTGAAGCAGGAACCCTCTTTCGTCGGGTAGGGGCTCGGTGTTCCTTCCTGCTTCTAAAGCTTGCCTATGGATTTCCTTAGGTTTTCGATCGGAAGCCGAAGTTTAGCCCATGGATTTTGCAGAGGGCCCTGTTCCCTATTTCGGGCGTCTTGGGTCTTCGCCCCAACGGCGTCGCATTCCTTCCAGCTCGAAGGGCCCTGGGCAGTTCCTCTCAGAGCGGAGGGTCCCAGCCCGCAGGGGAGCCCATGGGGCGCGTTCGTCTCTCTCTCTCTCTCTCTCTCTCTCTCTCTCCAGGGGAGAGCTTCGCTCAGCTGAACAGGGGCATGGAGTGCTCGGCATGGTGCAACAAGGAGGTCGCATTTGAGACGCGTTTTATTCCTCATATGTAGTGCCATCCGTGTTCTGTTGCTCCCTGCTTTGAAAAGGGGTCCAGAGGCATGGTGTGCTCGATATGGTGCAACAAAGAGGTTGCATTTGAGACGCGTCTTGTTCATCATCTGTGGTGTCATTTTGCTCTGGGGGAATAAAAAGCTTCGCTCAGCTGAACATGAACGCTTGTGGGGACCTTGGGGGAGGGACTTGGGACGCGAGTAGGGCAACGAGCACTGACAGAAGCACACCATCTCGGAGGTCCGCGCGGATTCCTCGGGTCCGAGAACTCCGCGCGGACCTCCGAGTTTTTGTGTTTATGCCATTGTTTGTTCCCCTAGCCCTAGGGAGGGTCTATTGCAGCATCGTTGATGCAGCTTGGGTTTTCGGGGTCTTCTTCTTCTTCTTCTTCTTCTTTGTTCCTCCTCCGTCGTTCCGCTCTTTGGGCGGTGGCAGTGCCATCTGTTGTCACTCTGTGTTGTCCTCCTCCTCCATCATTCCTCTTTTCGGGCGGCGGCAATGCTACCTGCAGTGGCACTGGGGTTGTGCGGCAGTGTCGGGGTGGAGGTCATCATACTTGCTTTATCCAGGGTCTTCCTCCTCCTCCTCCTCCTCTCCTCCTGCTCCTCCTCGTCTTTCTCCCCCTCCTCCTCCTCCTCCTCCTCCTCCTCCTCCTCCTCCTCCTCGTGAAGAGCCTTGTGGCGAGCAGCGAGCAGAAAAGACCTGTCGGACTGCTTCGCTCCCTGCCGCCCCCCAGGTGAACGTTGGGCAGGGGGGGCGCCACGTCTTCGCGGGGGTGCACGGCGAGGCTTCCTCGGCTTGGAGAGGGGGATGGGTGGGCAGCGGGGGAGGATGTTATGGGAGGAGGGGGAGAGGGGAATGTTCTAGAAGGAGGGGTATGTTTTTGGAGGAGGGGTATCGGTATTCGTCGGGAGGGGAATGTGTTGGGCGGAGGGGATATTTTGGGGGGGGAGTACGGAGCGCGAAGTTAGGAGAAGGAGGAGGAGGAGAGGAAGACGGAGGAGGAGGAGGAGGAGGAGGAAGAGGAGGGAAGAGGAGGAGGAGGAGGAGGAAGAGGAGGAGGAGGAGGAGGAGGAGGAGGGAATCATACCGTGACAGAAAGCGGGATGATGCTGATCGTGATGGTTGCTGATGATGATGGTGGTTATGATGATGACGATGATGAGGATGTTGATGATGATGCGGATGATGATGCTGATGATGATGATGTTGATGATTATGCTGCTGCTGATGAGGACAATGATGATGCTGATGCTGATTCTGCTGCTGCTGATGATGATGATGATGAGGAGGAGGAGGAGGAGGATATGGGGGAGGAGGAGGATGCGGGGGAGGATGAGGACGAGGGTGAGGAGGCGAGTGCGCGCGCAGAAAGCTTGCAATGTGGTGTTGCACACATTTGTACTAATAGCATTTGAAAATCTAGGTTTCGAGCTTTCGTGTTTGCGTACATATGTTTCGAAACGACTCGCAAACCTATTGTCGTTGCATGATGTTGACACGCGCGCTCGGTGGCGCGCACATCGCACGCATGGCACTCTTTGGCATGTATTGTTTCTGAACGCATCTTTCAGATCACAAAGGACGACATGTTTTTGGGCGTCAGGGTCTCCGGGACCCGCCACTTCGGCCCAAGCCTTTGCAGGGGCAGCTCGACCAAAACAAACGACACCACCCCACCTACGGCTCTCCACGTTGCGCTACGGCCCCTCGGGCGCCGTAGTAGCGTACACCACGCAAATACCCGCGCCAGGCTTCTTGGGAGGAGGAGGAGGAGGAGGAGGAGGAGGAGGAGGAGGAGGAGGAGGGATCATCTCGGGAGGACGAGGATGAGAGCGATGAGGGAGGACGGCGAGGGGACGAGGAGGCTTTGTGTGAGCTCCGACGCCGCCGGCGCGCTGTCCCTTCCTGGGCTGCGTGGGCGCCGTGAGCGAATTCTTGACGACCCTCCCTCCCAACGAGGGAGAGAGAGAGAGAGAGAAACAACAAAAAAAGGAGAAAGAGAGAGCGAGAAGACGGAAGTGCCGCCTTTGGCCCGCCGTGCCATCCACGTGCCAGGCGGTTTGCAGAGAGTACGGAAGTGCGAGCATCGATGGCGAGGCACAGCCAGGCCCGAAGTAGGAGAGGGAGAGAGAGGGAGAGGGGTGGCGCCCGTGGGGGGGGTGCCGGCCTCGAGGTTGCCCGCGGCGCGCACGGAGGAGGGGGGGTGGTGCGGGGCGCGAGTGGGGGGGCGGGCGGCCTTCCGAGAGGGGCCTCGCGGTGTCGTCCGGGCGTGTGCGCTCTTCGCGGCGAGGCCAGCGCCGGGAAGTTTGGGCCTCCTTGGATCGGGGAAGCGCAAGACTCGAGCACGCTGGAGCTCGGGCATGCCGGCGTTTCTTGACGAGCGCGCCCTGGATTTTGACGGTCCGGTTCTCGTGGGATGTTTGCAGCGGGAGCCCGCGTCAAATTTCGGATTGGGTCTCGCCATTGTCCGAGTCATACGTCTCCCCGATTGGAGCATCTTGGGGCATCTTGGGAGAAGACAGGACGCGCCCCAAGCTGAACGGTGCACGGGAAATGGCCGTCCGTGCGATGGCCAGGGGCGGGGGGGGTTCTCAGAAGGCAGGGGGTGTGCTCTCTTGCAAGGGCCTGGAAGCCCCTGGGAGGGCTAGCCCTGGAAGCCAGGATCCTTTCAGATGCCCCCCCCCCGCCTTCCCAGAAGTCCCAGGTCCTCCGCGAGCCACCCCCCCGTGGTGTGCGCCGTCAAGTCAGGCGGGCCCTGGTTGTGATACACATTTTTCCCAACCGTCCTGTGGTGTTGGGTCCTCGTTTTGAAGAGGCGGTCCCCGCGTTCCTCTCCTCTCCTCCGTAGTCGTCTTGGCTCAAGAGCCGTTCTGGCCCAGGCTTTCTGGGCTGCGACAGCTGTCTTCAGAGCGGCAGTCGCTGTCGCGTGCCATTTGGCAGACTCAGTTTTGGGCAGCCCAAACCCCGCAGTTTTTCTGCCTCGCCGAGGCATTCATGGATGGTGACGTGGTCCGCGGGCCGAAGCAGCCTTTCTTGAACTGCCTGAAGTGCGGGATCACGTCGAACTGGGCGTGCCAGCTGCGATGCCGATGCGGAGTCAAAGCGCCAAAAGCGGTGCTCAAGCGTGCGCAGGGTTTCGCTAATGGTGATGGCGGCCGCGGGTCTGGGTCCAAACGCGAAGCAAGATTGGAGAAACAGTTCGCCGATTTCACCGGGAATTTCGAGCAGCTCATGGCGCCAGCACGTGCACCAGCCCAGCAGGGCGGCGGTGCGGGTGGCGCCGCTGGGGCCCTAGCGGACACCCGTGCGAGGACCCCCTTGCGCACAGAGGCGGCTCAGCTCGAGCAAACCATCAGCGCATGCAATGGGGAGTCCGCTGCTGCCGCCAAGAAGTCGCTCGAGGAGCAGCTCAAGGAAGTGCGAGCGAATATCGAGGGCAGGAAACCTGACCTCACGCAGCACAGCAATGTGGGGCACAGGCTCAAACGTTGCAAACACCACTTGTCCAAGATCAGCGAGGACATCGTTGCGTGCGGCAAGCGCCTGGAGCAGGCGCAGAAGGAGAAACAGGATCTGGAGACGAATCGTGCTGCCGCCGGGAAGGAAATCGCAGAGCTTCAGCGACAGTTGGTGGCATCCTTGCCTCTTGGCGGTTTGCGACGCTCTTCCGCACGCAAGCGCAGGTTCCTAGGCCTGGGGCTCCTGATCGTGGCGATGGTGATGCCGAGGAAGGGTCAGGTGTCGACAAGCCTGTTCCCATGGATGGTGAGTTCGATTGCATGTTTGTCGACGAAGATGCGGCGGACAGTTTCTGTGAGAATCACAATGGCGACGAGCGTGCGATCGTGGAGGCCCTTTGGGGCCACGGCCAAGCGACCCAAAACGTCGCTTCGTTGATGATCATGATGTTCAGGACGAGAGCGCCAGTACCGACTTGTGTGATCATGGCGGGGGAAGACATTGTATTCCAGGCGCGGGCTGTTACCTCTTCGAGCCTTGAAGGTCCGTGCGTTGGCCTGCTGATTACTCTTATCGGGACATGCAAGCAGGATGGTTTCTGATCAAGAACGGAGACACACTGAAGAAACGATTCGCTTCAATTACAACCCTAGTGGTGCTTGCGCAAAAGATATGAGTGGATGCCGAACTGTGGGGAGATCGCGTCAGCAGCGCCAAGATTCTCGGATGGAATGTGTTGTGTATACAGTCCGTCGCTTGTGCCAATGGACAAACGTCCGCAGGAGTTGCCACCTTTACCAGAGTCACAGTTGGGTTGGGGTGGCCTGGTCATGTTGCGTATGGCATAGCAGTACCTCGCATATTGCTGTTTGTGTTATTTGATTTACCAGGCTGGCCATCGCTGCTCGTTGGAAGTGCGTATCTGCATACGGGGGGAAGGTTTAAGCCAGCGCAACTTGCACGTTTTACAGATGACGGGACAGGTGATGGAAGGGAGGCACCTCGCGTTGCGTGGAGTTGATTGGAACTCCGGCTCAGCCTGCCTCGAGATGTCCGGCATGCCGCCCAAGGCTGGCATGCTCATCCTACAGCCTGAGATGGAGACTTGCGTGATCCCGCATGCCAACACCACGATCAAGAATTTCGTGGCCCCGTCGGTCTTCTGCTAGCTGGTGCAGCAGGTTGCCGAGAATTTCTTCTCGGGGCAAGAGGCCCCGCCGCTCTGTCCAGCTTCGCCTCGGGCCTGGGGCGGTGAAGTTGCGCCAGCTTTTGCGCGCCAGCCACCAGAGGCTCCCGACGGACCTCCCCTTTGCCCCCTCTCGGGGACCCCCGGGCTGGACGGCCGCTGGGGCCGCGGCCGTGAAAGCCCACGTCGTCGCCGATGAGCCGGGCGTCGAGACGGCGTGGACTGCGCTGGGCGCCGCTTGGAAAACTAGTTCGGCCGCGATGGAGTTGGGGTTAGAGAGTCGCCCTGGCGCCCCGATTCGCAAGACAGGGAAGAAGGCTTTACGACTTGTTGATCAGTGGGCCCCTGTGCTGCTTCCCCCGCGGGCTGAGGACGAGGGCGATGTCCGGGGCTGGGTTGGATGGGTCTGGCTCCAGAAGAAGATCTGCTCGACAGTAGCCAGCAACTGGTGGCGCAGATGGCTTCGATGATTGATCGGTCCGAAGCGCGGGCCGCGCTGCGCCTTATTGAGATTGTTCCCAACCCTGCGAGGCCGAAAGGTTTTCGCTTCGGCTCGACCTCGCTGTTGCCAAGACTCGGCAGGTGATGAACAGGTGGCCTCGCTTCCTCGAAAGACTGGCCGTCGACCAGTTCGCCGTGTTTTCGGAAGAATGGGAGGCGGATTTCTCGGGTGCGAGGAAAGGTCTTGAGAGGGGAGGAGAGGAATAGGTGGGGCAAATGGCAAGCTGAAGCTCCGGCTGGTTCAATGCGCAAGATGCGTGGCGGAGGAGGAGGAGGAGGAGGAGGAGGAGGAGGAGGAGGAGGAGGAGGAGGAGGAGGAGGATGAGGAGGAGGAGGGGGAGGAGGAGGAGGAGGAGGAGGAGGAGGAGGAGGAGGCGGGAGGAGACTCGCACCACTGCAGGAAGGGGACCGAGTGTAGGATCAGCGCAATTCCGGCAGATGGTCTGGTCGTGAACTCTACCTCTTTGTCATCCTCGCGGCAGGGAGGAGGTCGAATGCACGCCCCGCGGCAGTTCAGCGAGTGGTCTGAAATGGGGACCGGCGTGGTAACGCGTGATCGCCTCCCCGAAAGCTCTTGCGGGCCAGGAGAAGTGCCTCCTTGAGCAGATCAGGCCACTTGTCATGGCCAGTGCCAGGCTCTCCAGGAAGGATTTTCCCTTCGAGGTTTTTCCGAGATTCGGGCGTGGCGCTCCCTGGCTTGCAAGTTTGAACAGGGTCGGCAGGGAGGCGCGTCCAGTTGCTGCGGGGGGTGATGGCGTCCTAGCCAGCGGGGAGGATAACGCCACCACCAGGTTATCCGTGCAACGCAAGTCGTTCGCCATCTTTGATCCACGGCGTCCCAGGGCATCACAATGTGGAGGTTGAACCCAGATCGCATGGCGCTCGGTTCCTCCTTCGGATGTTGGGGGGGTCGTTCCACTGGAGGTGTCCTGGAAAAACGCGGCCGGTGGGCCCCGCTCAGGGGGCCGGGATGGCGTTGGCTTCGGATGGCTCAGTTCAAGAGGGCAGGGTTGTGAAAGCCTCCGTGCTGCGATGGAGGAGCTCGAAGCTTCGTCGGAAGTTGCCATCCACGCTGGCCGATGAGACCCTGGCTCTGTCCTCGGCAGTCGGCGAAACAGGGTTCCTTCAGGTGATGTACAGGGACGTCACGTTCTATGACGTGGACACCCCGGATTGTGTCCGTGTGGCGCCGCGATTGTGCCCCAGGGCCTCGAGAGAAGCACAATGCGTGTGGTGAGCGCCAAGAGCACTGACGGCATGATACAGAAGGGAACGCCTGTGCTTTAGGCAAGGGCTGCGATCGGCTTGGTCATGATATGTGGATCGCTCGAGCGAGCGGGCGGACATGTCCAGTGGATCCCTCACGGCCAGATGCCAGTATATCCACCCGCGAAGGGAGACGTCACCATGTGTTATGCTGCACGCTTTGAGCTGACGATTCAGTGGGGGTTGATCCTCGTTGACGAAAGCTCCGAATCGGAGCGCCGTCGAGAGTCCCCAGCTCTGAACAATCGGTCCCAAGCAGGTCTGCGCCAGGCCCTCCACAAGTCCGAGACATGGTGGGCCCTTTGCCCGGACACAGGGAACCGGGTGGTTGGCGATAGGTTCGGTGGTGTTTGCCTCCAGTAGTCTCAGTTGGCTGTGCTTCCTGTTGTACCTTGTTTGTTCGGGGGCGGGGCGGTGGCCGCCCAGGATCTGAAGTCCTGTGGTTGCTTTCGTTCAGTTGCTAACTACTCTTTGGGGGGTGCGGAACCTAGGAGGAATTCAGGAGGAGCTGGACGCGCGTATCTTCCGTCTGGAGTTCGTTGATGTGCTTAGCGTTTGGAACAGTTGGCACGTGGAGCTTCGATCGACGAGGCATTTCATGAGGTCCAAACCCATATGACCGACGCAACAGACACGGCGTCATCTGCGCCGACATTGGCGCGTGAGCTGCTCGCGTAAGGTCGCGCGTAAGCGCCCTTGCTTCCAGCGTAGCTTGCAGCGCTGGCGGCCCGCGCAAGCCGCCGCGTAAGGTCGCTATGTCGTCTCGCGTAAGACCCGTTTTCAATCCTCGCTCATGCGGCTCAAGGATAAAACGTTTGCTCGTCTCTCTGCTCCCACAGGGTGGCGCTTCTGGGGTAGCCTCTGCGGGGTGGCATTGTGGTCCTGGGATTTTGCAAGGGATGGTGGCTTCGGGATCCCGATCCAATCGTGTAATTTTCCAGGTTGTGTGGCCTCGTGTGCGCGAGCCCGTTGTAAGTTACGACGTGGTGTGTCTTCTAGCACCCGAGCGCGGTGCAATTCGCGATTGCTTGTGGCTTCGGCAGCGCAAGCTCGCTGCCATGTGTACGGGGGCGTTGCTTCAGGGGGCGCGGCGCTGTCGCATTTTACCAGAGATCCGGCCCCGGGAGCGCGAGCACGTCGTAGTATACGAACAGGTTCTGGCGTGGTGCTCGCGACCGCGCCTTACTTTTCGACGGGCTCTGACCTCGCAAGCGCGAATCTGTCATGGGTCTGTGGCCTCGGGAGCCCGAGTGCAGGGCATCGTGGCTTCGGGAGCGCGAGTTTGCTGCTTTGGGCACCCCGACAAGTTCTGAGAGCCCCATTCTGGGAGGGGAATTGGTTACTCTTCGGGCTCTGGACTGCACACATCTGTCGAGCCAAAGGTGAGAGCGTGTATACATGCAATTTGGGAAGTGCACTGGCTGCATGGAACAGGAACGCATGCGCCTCGCAGCCTGCTGACCCCCAGCGTGGCCGTCGGAGCTGCAGCCATGTTGCTCATGCGAGAGGCCCAGCTCCAGGCGTATCTCAGCGAAGCGGACTGAGCGTTTTGCCCAGAGCGGCGATCATTCGGGGCCCGATCATGTTGGACGATTGCACCTGGCTTATCATCAGTATCCTTTTCAATTGCCTGACGCTAGTTCTCATTATCTGGCGGTTTCAAAGCTCGGGGCTGTGTGGCGTCTTGCCGCGATGGAGGTCAATGTATGTCCATTTCAATACCACGGCGAAGTGGTTACTCTTCATGCCACCACCGCACCCAGTGCATCGTCAGTTGAAGGATCTGGCAGACAAGCGACTCTCAGAGCAAGTGCTCTGGGGGTGCCCTAGGATACTCTGCTTTGCTTTCTGTTATAACATGGTTCAGCTGTTCCAACATGATATGTCCTCAGCGTCGCGCCTCGGCAACTTGGCTTTGACTACATTCCTTATGGCAGGCACTCTCAAGCCACGTTTGCTCTCCCCTACTGTCGTATTCTTGTTCCACGTGCTCCTGTATGTTGTCGTCTTCTACCTTGCGATCACTGCCGAAAGCAGAGTCGCTTTCTTGAAAGCCAGCCCAGTGAGAATCTGTGAACGCGTCGCAGTGAGCACTGTTCATTGCAGACGTAGGCTGACTCTTCTTTTGGGTCTTGCCTACGTCGCAGCTGTTTCGCCGGTACATGAACCCGCCGACGCGCGTCAGGAATTAACTAATTGTTTCGCTCTTCATGTTCATCATCACATCATCCGTCAGCAAGTCCCGCGAAGCTGAGTTCTTGGCAATTTTGGAGGCGAAGATGTCGCGAAATGTTGAGTCCACAGTGGGCGGGCTGTTGTCAAGTGTGTGCGACGCGGTGGTGCACATGTCGCAAGATTTTCTGTTCTCAAAGCCAGCTGCACACCTTGCCAAACTTCTTCTCATATTCCCCACGACTCTGGGTGTTGGTGTTTCATTTGTTGATCTAGCCTTCGATGCTTCCGAGAAGGACCGTCTGACTACATTCTTGGAGCGGCCAATGTCTGACACTTGCACTGTTCAGGTTCTATTTGCGAGATTCATGCGGCAAGCCGGTAAAGTGTCAGTTATTCCACGCCCAGGGCTTTGACATAGACGACGAGCCGATTCACATAGTGGGTGTGACGGAAGACTCCGAGCATATTCGAGCGCCGCCTCAGAGCGAGCTCGGCGATAGCCCGGTGGTCTTGTCTTCTGACGCTTTCGTAGGAATCTCGGAAGACTCGATCAGCCTTTCAGGGAGCTTCTCTTCTGGTGGACAGGTCGGCACCCAGTGCGCGGGAATGATCGTCCACATCAACCCAGAGGCCGATGGTTTGCCTATCTTGCAGTGCTCCGCCGAGTTCTTGAGTCTGAGTGGGCCTATATGCAAAGGCACAGGGCTGCTGCAGTGGGTCGTCAATCAGAACTCGTTTATGAAATGGGCAACGGTGACCTACAACAGTATGATGGATGATCATGAGTTCGGCGACGGTGCGCAGGATACAAAACCCAGCATGGAGACATTCAATATCCGGCTCAAGCTGCCTCACATGGGCGTGGCAGTCTGCGAAATATCTGCGAACGCAGTTTTGAGATTGGATGTCACAGAGGACGGGGGCAGCGACGTGACTCCTTCTAGACAAATTATGCTGGTGCTAGAAAACGTGATCCGCGTCCCCAGGCGATCCTCCTCGAAGAGGCGCCGCCAGGAGAGTCGGAAACTGTCGTCGAAGTTGACGTTGTGACATGTCATAGTGACTCAACAGAGCGGCTTTCCCTGGAGGACAGGTCTGGGCGAGGAGGATGATCAGGCAGGGGTCGCGGTGGGAGGTGCCAAGGCTGCTCGGACACTTGGATCGGTTACAGAGTAATCATGGAGATGGCTGGTGTTCGTGAGCAGTTCGAGCATTAGCCATCCTCACGATAATCATGCACATCTCGAACATCAGTCATGATATCAGACATTCAGCCATGATTTGAGATATCAAGATGTCAAGATTTTACGACATCAGCCATGATCATGAAGATTTGGAGCAACCTCAACATTTTGAAGAGAAGTGACTTCAAGATTTAACATGTTTGGTCTGTCGGTTCCTCTCGCCCCCTTGCTGTCTTGGGCGAATGACTGCACGAACTTCCGCCCCAAGGCAAGCCCTCAAATGTCGCAGCGCTGGCACGTTTAAGCGCTAGGACGAGGAGGAGGAGGAGGAGGAGGAGGAGGAGGAGAAGGAGGAGGAGGAGGATCCGCCCCCAGCATCAATAGGAGGTGGCTCGTGCGTAGTGGAGGGTTTTTTCGAAGGGCTTAGGCGACCCGTCCTCCTTCTCCTCGTCCTCCTCCTCTTCCTTCCCCTCCTTCTCCTCCTCCTTCTCTTCCTCCTCCTCCCCCTCCTCTTCCTGCTCTTCCACCTTCTACTCCTCCTCCTCCTCCTCCTCCTCCTCCTCCTCCTCCTCCACCTTCTCCTCCTCCTCCTCCTCCCCTTCCTCCACCTCCTCTCCTCCTCCTCCACCTCCTCCTTCTCCTCCTCCGCCTCCTCGGGCCGCCTACGGCCCCAGGGGAAACCGTGCATCGTGCGTAGCTTCTTCTCGTGGGCATCCTGGCTCACCCTCCCGCGTCCGCCCTTCCTTCGATCTCGAGGGCCGCACGGGAGGCGCGGAGGCTTTCTTTTGTAGAGGCTCGCTCGCTGTGCCCCGATGGCGTTCGCATCTGACTGTCAGCGCGCCACGACCTGAGCACTGCAGATGCCCCCACAGTGTCTGCCGACGAAACGTTACACCATCGATGCCACAGACATTTTGCAACACTTCACGCCCATGGTCTGCGCATGTCCCGCCTCGGGCGTGGCCGACCGCCCTCCGCTCCGGCTGCCGCGGCTGGTGCATGGCCCGTCGGCTTCCGAGGGCGGGGGTCGGGCGTTGCCTGCTGGGCTGCGCAGCAGGGGACGGCAGCATCGAGCACTACAGTCGACCCGTATGGTGAGGATGGGCAGCTTTCCCAAGGGGTACCCTTGCTTCCTTGCCTGCTCGCTTCATCCTCAGCCACTCGTTGGCCGCGGCCTGCTCGAAGAGCTTCGAAATGGGCGTCCAGGGCCCTTGCATCCTTACCGCGCATCCTTACGATGCGGGCCGACTGTGCGCTGATTGCGGATGCTGCCACCAGCTATGCCATCGCCACCTCGGTCTCAGGTCGCAGTGTCTTGAGGATTATGGTGGGGTAGCCTCCTCCTTTCTCCAAGCTCTTCAGCAGGGGTGATGCCTCTCCTCCCCTGCTGATCTCTAAGACTGCCTCTAAGACTGCCTCAAGACGGTCCAGTACGGTTTCAGTCATGCCCAATTTGCTGCTCAGACGTTCTCAGGCGGGCTCTTTAGCGTTTCCATTCAACACTTGAGCTGGCCTGAACGTCTGTAGCTGCGGCCACCTTTTTCGTCATCTTGCTTCTGTTGACCCTGCCAGCCCTCCTGTTTGAAGCGGGGGGGGCGCTCAGTGGGGTGGAACCCCAGGACACGGCCAGATAAGCTTTTTTAGTGCCGTCGCTGTGATCGTGCCGCGTACGTTGCCAGCCATTGCCAGCCATTGCGCTCACACAGGTGCTGAGCTTCACAGGGGACTCTGCACGGCCGCTCTGAGATGGACTCTCTCACGCGGTGCCTTTCGCATTTGTTTCTTGGTGTGTATATATATATATGTATATAAACAAATGGGGAAGGGTTCGGAGTGCTATGATTTCTCTCCCGGCCGTTTTGAACTCGGCGGGTGTGCCAGAACGCGTCAGAGGAGGGGAAGAGGGCGACGAGAGGGCCCGAGAGACGTCGAAGAGGGCGCCAAGATGGCCCAAGAGTGCTCCAAGAGAGCCCAAGACCACTAAAGATCTTGGGCTCTCTTGAAGCGCAAGACCCACGTGTAAGTTTGTGCATATGGTATACAGATCTTTGAAACAAGGGCTCGCCAGCGTGAGACAAGACTTGGTTGTCCCTCAGCGGCGCGGGCTCAATGAGCCGACAGCCGTCATTGCTGAGAGCACGACGCAGGCCTCTCATTGCACACCTTCAGCGAGCGTGCGCAGGTCCTGAACTCCTTGTTGGCCGCCGCGTCTGTGATCTAATGTTTGCTTGGCGCCCTGCCAACGAGCAGGCTGAGGCAGTTTCGCCCCCTCAGTGGACTGAACACCCGTGGAATGGGAGGAGAAAAAAGAGAGCCCAATACAGCACAAGAGCGTTTCAAACTTGGTCCAACATTGCTTGAAGACAGCCCAAGAGGGCTTCAAGACGGCCAAGGTGCCTTCAAAAGGATTCCCACGAGGCACTCAGGAAGAGAAAGACAGTAGTTTTTTTTTCCAGGGGTGTTGAACGTTTTTCGTATTCTCGCAGTTTCGTGCTTCCGACGGTCCAAGACAGCCCACGAGGCCCCAGCAATCAGCTCAAGACGGCCCAAGACGCACCCAAAGAGGGCGCCACGACGGCGCAAGAGAGTCCCAAGATGGCCCACGAGCGCCCCAAGACGGCCCAAGAGGCGCCCAAGATCGCCCAAAAGGGCCTCAAGAGGGAAACACGAACCGACAATTCGAGCCTTCCGTCCCAAGAGGCCCCCAGGAGGCCCCAAGAGACCCCCAACAGAGCCTCAGAGGCCCCCCTGTAGGCCCCCAAGAGGCTCCACGAGCCCCCAAAGAGGCCCAAAAAGAGGCCCCAAGAGCACCCCAAACGGCCCCCAAGAGGCCTCCAAAATTGCCTTCAAGGGGCTTTCCAAACTGCATCCAAGACATGGCATAGCAGCGCATTGCATTGCATTGCGTAGCCCGGCATGCCGTGCCTGTGCATACCATGTAACGCGGTAGCACCGCTCTTCATAGGAAACATAGCATGAGATGGCTCAGCGTAGCATCCCATACATATATAGTTTTGCACATCATAGTATTGCACAGCACAGCATGGCATGGCATGCGATGCGCACTGTAGAGTATATCATGTTATTGCATTGCATATTGTATCGTGCCATGGCGCTTTATAGCGTAACATGGTGTACCATGGCATCCCATAACATAGTGCAACATGGCGCTGTAGCGCTGCATTTTTCCTGGCCCATAGCTTTGCGACAGATCAATGGTCATTCGGTCGACGGGAGCGGAGGGTGAGGGATGAGGAAGAGGCAAGAGGAAGCAGATAATGTTGACCTCATTATTCATTGCCGCCTTGTTGCTCTCAATGCGGTCAGCACTCGAGCAGCTAGAACCTAAGCGCGGCGCGCGAAGCGCTCGCGTGGTTGTAGTATTCATGTCTGTTTATATGTACATATATGTATATCGGAGGTGAGGGGGTGAGATCGAAGTGGAACGGAGAGCCCCCCTACCGGGAAATCGGTTTCGGTTTCGTGTTCGTGCGTGCCGTGCGTGCGGGCGAGGCGAAGCTGCGTGGGCGGGCGAGAAGAAAGTCTCCTGTGGCTGAGGCGCGGCTGGACCAAATGATTCCCTTCCGGCAACCAGTGGCGCGCGGTGTCCCGCCGGTGTCCCACTGTGCCTGAGTCGCGGCCGGACCGCATGATCCCCTTCCGGCAAACGGTGGCGCGCGGTGCCCCGCCAGTGTCCCGCCGGTGTCCCGTCGGTGTCCCGATGGTGACGGTGATGATGATGTCGATGATGTTGATGATGATGATGATGTTGATTATGGTGATGGTGGTGAAGAGGATGGTGTCCCGATGATGATGATGATGATGATGATGATGATGATGATGATGATGATGATGATGATGATGATGAGGATGATGATGATGTTGACGATGTGGATGATGATGATGGTGATGCTGGTGATGATCATGGTGTCCCGATGACAATGATGATATTGATGATGATGTTGCTGATGCTGGTGATGATTATGTCCCGATGATGATGATGCTGATGATGATGATGATTATCCTGATGATGTTGAGGATGAGATGATGATGAGATGATGAGGAATATGATGATGATGGTGTCCCGATGATGATGGTGATTATGAGATTGATAATGATGCTGTTGATGATGATGGTGATGATGATGGTGTCTCGATAATGATGATAATGCTGATGTTGATGATGATGTTGATGACGATGATGGTGTTCCGATGATGATGATGTTGATGATGAGGGTGATGATGAGGTGATACTGGTGATTTTGATGATGGTGGCCCGATGATGGTGATGATGATGCTGATGTTGATGATGATGGTGTCCCGATGATGATGTTGATGATGGTGATGCTGACGGTGACGATGATGATGGTGTCGCGATGATGATGATGATGATGATGATGATGATGATGATGGTGTCCCGATGATGATGTTGATGATGTTGTCCATGATGATGATGGTGATGAGATGATGACGATGAGGTTGGTGGTGTTCCGATGATGATGATGATGCTTGTGCCCCGGTGATGATGACGGTGATGATGATGGTGACGATGGTGGTGTCCCGATGATGATGATGATGATGATGATGATGATGCTGGTGAGGATGATGATGTTGATGATGATGGTGATGAGGTGATGGTGATGACGGTGCCCTGATGATCATGATGATGATGTTGACGTTGATGACGAGGATGTTGGTGATGATGATGATGATGATGATGATGATGATGATGATGATGATGACGTTGATTGTGAGATCGATTGATATCGATAGTGAGATCGATCGTTAGGCCGAATGTGAGATCGATTGTGAGATCGATAGTGAGATCGATTTTGAGATCGATAGTCAGATCGGTGGTGAGATCGATCGAATGAAATAGGTCCAGTGAGATCGATTGTGAGATCGATCGAGTGAGATCGATCGAGCGAGACCGATAGTGATATCGATCGTGAGATCGATAGTGGGACCGATCGAATGAGACGTTGGTTCCTTCCCCCCCGAACCTCCTTATCACCCGAAGGGTGGTCGTGTTGGTATATCTATGTATGGTCAGCCCCCCCCAGCACCTCGTGTGGACTTATCGCTGTGTTTTCTCTCTGTCTCGCTCTCTCTCCGTTCCTCCTCCTATTCCTCCTCATTTACTCCTCTTATTTTCCTCCTCCTCATCTTCTTCCTCCTCCTCATGCTTCGCCAGACAGACTTGCGGGATGAGGGTGGCCACGAAACCATGCTATTCACATGTTCTTCTTTTTTTTTTGGGGGGGGGGGGGGTCGGTCAGGGATGCCACCAATCATTGATATTATTTTTTTGGTTTTGGTGTCTTGGGTTTCCAGGAGATCTGCAAACTGCACAATCCATTGGCCTTACAGGTCTCCTGACAAACCAAAGAGCCAAACAAGCTGTAAAAAACACTGTTTGGTGGCATCCCCAAACAAAAAACAAAACAACGCCAGTGAATAACATGGTTTCGTGGCCATGCAGCTGCTGTTGCTGCTGTTGCTCCCCTTCCTCCTCCTTATAGTCCTCCTCCGCCTGTTCTTCCTCCTCCTGCTCCTGACCTCCCATTCCTCCTCCGCCTTCTCTTCCTCCTCCCGCGCTCCCCCCCTGCCTCCTCCGCCTAGTCTTCCTCCTCCGCCTCCTCCTGCCTCTGACCCCCCATTGCCCGTACTTCGCCTCCTCCTCCTCCTCTTCCTTATCCTCCGTAGCCATTTGGGCTCAAGGTGGGGAAAGGCCCCATTTTAGTTGAGGCAGCCTCTCCTGCGAGGCCATCCTGGTTCAGACCCAGGCAGACACCCATCGTTCCAGCTGTTGAGCTCATGCCCGAGCAGGCAGTCGACTCGTGCTGTTTCTCTGGTTCTTTCCGAGGCATGTCTCTCTCGGGTTCCGCTCTCACACAGACCAGGCAGGTACTAGGCACGAGCTCTACCCCGATGGCGGCCAGAACCGACGGTTTCGTCAACGAGATGAAGGCCCTCGACCTAATGCTCGACGACTGCATCGCCGAGATGCGACTTGATCAGGCCAGCATGCAGGAAACCATCAACGACCTGCAGGCGCAGGCGTGGAACGCCCCTCCTCTCGCTGCCACTCCCCCTGGTGGTGAAGATATGGCACGTGGACATGCCTGGGCACGTGCATCGTCACCCCTCGTCACGGCTGCGCAGCTCGAGGCTCATCTAATCGTGATGGAGAAGACCTTCACCGAAGCTGTCACGGCCACGGTCTCGGCCGCCCCTTCCTCTGCGGGTTCCGATCCGTGGAGTACATTTGATCGCTCATCAGGTGCTAAGCATTCGCACGCCCGTTGCCAAGTTCGTGTTCGTCAGTGTGCTGTTTCTCCCAATCTGTCTCCGTCGGCCTCTTGCGGAGAGGCTGGGGATCGTTGCGGCCGCTCAGTGTCAAAGCTACAAGTACTGCTATACAGTACGAGCACGTTCCAGACCGGCGAGGATGCTCGGGCCTCCTTCTCGAGGGGAAAAGAGTCGGCCTCTTCGTCCTCCTTCTCGTGGTGGGACCTGAAGAGTCTTGAAGGCATTGCTCTCAGGTGTGGGTTTGGCCAGCCTCTGCAGGTTCGGTACAAGAGTTACGCCCTCGGCGACTGTTGGGAAGGAGTGAGACAGTTGTTCGTTGAGGGTGGCATCTGGAAGGACACGGACACCCTCGGCTCCAATCCACGCACGGGCTGCTTACACTTCACGTGCCCAGGCCGAGGAGGAGATCTACGATCTGGTGGGACACGTTCTCGGTTGCTGTCCTGGTTGACGCGAGGGCTTTCCTAATCCATGAGACGTTGTTGAACTTGTTCCCCGAGCTCATCCTGAGCCGTCTCGTCCAGAAGTCCCCCTGACGCTCGCCCATGGCTGCGCAGGCAAGTTCCAGCTCTCTTTGCACCCCTCCATCGGCATCGTCGGTCTCGTGTTTTTCTTCGCCCACCTCGTCGCGCTCTGAGGGCGTTCTGAGGCAGAGTGAATTCAGGCTCCGGGCAAGCGCCTGGCATTCCGCGCCCTGTGCGCTGCTTCTCGCCGTCTCCTGCTCCTTTTCCCGCCTCTTCCATGCCTTTTGACGTGTGTGTGTGTGGAGTGGTCTACCCCGTCAGTGCAAGAAACCCGCTAGCTTCGCACATCATCTCACAGTATCAAGCATCTATGTTGCAATCTGCTGACTGGTTGTTGACTGGCTTCACTTTTTTGATTGTGAAGCCTTTGTTTTTTTCATGTGGGCTCTAGTCCTTCTCACTGCTCTCTGTTTTCTCCATTCCTTCGTTGGCTATGCCTATCGCGGGACCGTGTGTAACGCGTGGCCGTCCACGCGGGGTTTTTGACATGTGCCGATTCGGCTTCTACAGCGTGGCGGCGATGAGGCTTGCCACTTCTTTTCTTACCCCGCGTTGGTGCCCTTTTTCCGCCTGTCGTCCGCTCCCCATATTGCTTGTTCCCCTCGCTCTCTCGCCTCTGCTCTTTTCGTTTCCTCGATTTCAGGCTTGGCCCCAGAGGGTTTTGCTCATTCCTGCTAATTCACGGTTCTATATTTCTGGCTTTCCTTGACCTTCGTGCCCGCAATAAGTTCGGCTCTGGAGGTTGCGGAAGTAATGCAAACCCGAGCTAGAGTCATGTCAGACGTCACCCAAATCTGAGGGGTCTGGTGACTCGCTCTTGGGCCAGCGGGACGAGAGACACATCGAAAGTGGGCGCGCCTCCTCTTCCTTATCCTCCTCCTCCTCCTCCTCCTCCTTCCTTGTTCTTCCTCATGCCGGTCTATTACACGAGTTGTGTGAATCGCTGCAGTGCGTCCTCCTCGCCATCGGCCTCCGTTTCCAATCCATCGTCGATTGCCGTCTCGCCGCGCTTCCCCGTCATCCTGGCGCCCATCCTCCTGTAACGGGGCGCACAAGTGCGCGCGGGCGAGGCTTGCGAAAACGCCCACGTACAGTTGAATCTGATTCTGTTCAGCACACTGAACTACGGTCACAAGCAGGATATCGAGAGCGCTGATGGCCCGCTTCCATTCAGCAGTGTCAGCGTTTGACTGCCAACGTGCATGTGACGTTCTTGCGTTTGCGATGTCCGCCCCAACGTGGGCATCCTAGAAGCTGGGTTCCTTTTTGCGCACACGACACACACTTATTTAGCCATTCTGCGTTAAGGCTGCATTGCCGCTGCATGCTGCTATTCCTCGTTGGTTGGATGTTGCGCGTTGCCCTGCCGCGTTGCGTTGCTTCTGCTCGGGGCCGCCTGCGGGCCGTCTTTGAGGCCCCTCGGGTCGTCTTGGGGCGGTCTTGGAGGCTCCTTGGCCTGTCTTGGTGCGGTCTTGCGGAGGGGGGCGGTGGCCTCGTCGGCCGTCTTGGGGCTGGAAGGGGCCCGCGTCCAAAACAGGATGCCCCTTTCGCCTTCAGTAGGTCTGGCCCCCGCGGTGGTCTTTTGGGGTCTGCTCGTTCTGTCGCCTCGCAACCGAATTCGGGATTAGCGGCGGCAGCCAGCCCGCCGGTCGCCAAGGCGCCCGTCACGGGTGTTCCTCCGAGTTCTCTTCGCGAGCTCGAAGTACTTCTCCCGCTGCGCGACCGTAGCCAGACAGATGAAGCGGGGCTTCTCCGACAAGGGGCCGGTGTGTTTAGCCTGCCATTTCGAAGGAAAGCACTTGGCCGTGGAAAGGGGGAGGGACATTGAAAGCCAACGGCGGCCTTTGCCGCGCCCTCCCAGGAGCGCGTCTGGGCGAGCTCCGAAGTTCGTCGGTCTTCAAGGGTTCAGTTATTCCAAAGCCAAGCCTTTTTTCAGAAAGTGCTTGCTGAAGGCGTGCGCGCTCCTTCGCCCCCTCTTTCGCGGCCGCGGCCGCGCCCTCCGCCTTGCGCTGGGCTCTGGCCTTCTGCGCCCGCGCATCACACGCATGGCACTATTTGGGACGTATTATTACCGAGCGCAGATTTCATATCACAAAGCACGACCACCATTTGGGCGTCAGGGTCTCCCGAACCCGCCATTTCGGCCCAAGCCTTTGCAGGGGGCAGCTCGACAAAAAAACAAACGACACCACCCCGCCTACGCGCCTCCATGTTGCGCTGCGGCCCCTCGGGCGCTGTAATAGCGTACGCCGCGCAAAATACCGCGCCCGGTTTCCTGGTATATCTCAAGCTCCTTGGGGCCTTAGTGGAGGAAGAGAACGAGGAGGAGGAGGAGGAGGAGGAGGAGGAGGAGGAGGAGGAGGAGCAGGAAAACGAGGACGAGGAGGACAAGGAGGAGGAGGAGAAGGAGGAGGAAGGAGGAGGAGGAGGAGGAGGAGGCAAGACTCGACCCAGGAGGGTCATGCATCCGAATTCCCACGGAGGCCCCACGAGCCCCGCGAGACCCCAAGGAGCCCCAGGGAACCCTGCCGAGGCCCCACCGTCCTGAGCGTAGGCCAAACCTGGGTCTAACCCCAGGTTCGGCCCACGCCGACCTCGTCGGCGGCAGACTGGCACAGCGCCGCGTAGCAGGCGAGCTTATCCTCAAGCGCGACCATGCGATCGGCCGCTGCATCGAGCTCGTCGTGCAACTCCTGCGTCGCCACGGCGCCGTTGCTCAGCCCTTCCGCCAGCGCGAGCGCTGCCGTGTCCCTCTGCTCCGTGGCGCCACGGAGCAGCTTCTCCAGCACCTCGATGCTGTCGAACGGCTCGCTCCCGTCGGTGCCGGCGCCGTCGTCAAGGATCCCGAAATCCGTGACGGCGCACTCGGCTGGGCCCTCGAGGTCAACGCCGTCAACGCCTGCAGCCGCGGGCATCGGCCATCCCCCCGTCGGGGGCCGCGGCTGCATGGCGCATGGAGGGGGAGGCTGCAGCTCGCGCGTACGCGACTCCCTCGCTCCATACGCCGGCGGACCTGGAGGGCCAGCAGTGCCCTTGACAGAAACCTGCTCGTCCGTGTCCGTCTCCAGCTGCTCCCTCTTGACTTGGCTTTCCGCAAGCTTCCAGCCCGCCGCCAAGCCGTCGCCGAAGGCCTGGGCCTCCACCAGAGGGTCGCCCTTGTGCCCATTCTGGGTCGGCACGTCCTCGAAAACCTCATGCGTGATCTCCTCGTCCTCCGAAGCGGCACTCGCAGCACCGTAAGGAGAGGCAGCATGGGCATCACGATCAGCGCCAGCATGATCAGACGAGAGGTCTGGACACGCTTCGATTACGATGCCACGGGCATGATCAGGAATATCACAGGCGGCACTCAGTTCGCTCAGCTGCAACTCCACATCCATCTCACCGATGTCGTGCCTCGCTTCCAGCCGAAGGCCCTTCTGGGCATGCCGGAGCTGCCCCTCGGACGCCATCGCAAAGGAGCCGGCACATTGGTGAGCGTGAAGAGCCACGTTGCGGCGGAGTCGGTCAACTCCGCTGGGCAGCTTGCCCGCAATCAGCGCTCCCAGCGCAGGCAGAACGGCCTGGATCCGATCCCAGACCTCCTGGTTGCCGAAAAGGAAGCAAAGGCAACTGAGCAGCTCCCCGTGCGTGCCGCGCACAGCAGCCAACTCGTCGGTAAGCCGCCTGATGGCGCGGTCTGCAGAGGCCTTGGCCCAGTCGCGCCGCGCTTTCCGCTCGGCTGCAGAGCGCGATGGACGTGCATCACCCACGTCCTCCCGTAGAACCATCTCCTCAAACAGTCAGCACCGAACAGGGGCACATTCCGCACGGCGGGAAATGGCGAACCTGGGGGCTTGAGGCTGGCTTGAGCCAAAATGGCTACGGAGGAGGAGGAGGAGGAGGAGGAGGAGGAGGAGGAGGAGGAGGAGGAGTAGGAAGCGGAGGAGAGGAGGAGGAGGAGGAGGAGGAGGAGGAGGAGGAGGAGGAGGGAGGGGAGGAGGAGGAGGAGCGAGGAGCGAGGAGCGAGGAGCGAGGAGCGAGGAGGAGGAGGAGGAGGAGGAGGAGAGGAGGAGGAGGAGGAGGAGGAGGAGGAGGAGGAGGAGGTGGGGTGGTGTCGTTTGTTTTCTGGCCCAGTAGCATGGCCGCGGTGCCCAGGCTCTTCCAGCATCCCCGCGCCTGTCGTGGTGGCGCTGGGCCCGCGAGGCCGTGGCAGGCCTTCCGGCGCGACGTCCTCCCCGGCGGCCCCGGGCAGCCCGCGCCGGCCGCTGCCGGTGCCTTGGCCCTGGCCTGCCCGACTCTGGGAGTCGGCGTCGGCGCAGGGTCGAGGCGCAGGCCGCGACGCCGCTCGGCCTGGATGCGCGCGCACGCTGGCGCCCTGCTCGGCTTTCCTGGCCGCGAGGGCCGGGGCGCAGCAGAGGCGCCCGCGCCCGCGGTGTCCGGCGACCTCCGCCCTCACAGCGGGCTGCTGCTCATCGACTGCCAGAAGGTCGAGGAAGGGAGAGTGGCGTCGACAGAACCGTTCGGAGCTCCGGGCGCCTTTCTCGGATCTGCGCTGAGCCCCGCTGGCGGCGCCTCCAGCGCCGGCCCTGGCGCGCGGAGCGCGCCAGGGAGGGGAGTCCAGCGCCGATTTGAGAAATCCGCGCTGACCTCCAGCGGTTTTATGTTTATGCTATGCTTTGTTCCTCTGCAGAAGGCCTTCCTCACCGGCTTCTGGGCGCAGTACTTCGGGGGCGGCGATGAAGTGGCGCCCATCCGGCAAGCGTTCCGTAACACGGTCGAGCTGTTGCGCAGCCCCGAGCGGCTTTCGGGCTGCGCGGTGCTGTGCACGAAGTGCTACACGGAAGGGGAGGAGGCCGATTACGACGACGACTTGAAGCCTCTATTGGCTGGCGCCCCGTGCTTCTGGAAGCCGACCACGGACATCACGCGAAACTCGCACTTCCACAAGTGGTTCGAAGAGCGCTTGTCTGCCGGCATGCAGACGCTGGTCATCGGAGGCTGCACCACGACCTCTTGCGTCCGCGTCTCCTCGCAGGCCATACGGAGGATGTACCCTGACAGCACCCTCCGGGTGGTCGTCGACCTGTCGTTGTGCGGCGCGAGGGTTTCGAACTTTCTCGGCAACGCCGAGCTGGATCCAGTCGAAGAAGAAACATCAGCATAGACGTAAATCTTCGGAGCTCCGCGCGGACTCCTTGGATCGGCGCTGGGCCCCCTGGCGGCACCTCCAGTCTCGCCCCCAGGCGCGCTCCGTGCGCCGGGGAGGAGGCCCAGCGCCGATCCCAGAGATCCGCGAGGAACTCCGAAAGTTGAGGTGTGTGCAGAGATTTTCTTCCTCTCCCCAGACTTGGTCAGGATATACTCGGGGGAGCGTAAGACCCGGGTTTGCCAGGACTCGGGTTCGCCATCGTTTTCTGACGACCGCGCCTCGGATTTTGACGAGGAGTTTCGTGGGATGTCTGCAGCGGGAGGCCTCGTCAAAATGCAGGCTCGGCCTCGTCATTTTTTTGACGACCTCGTCGGAGATTTCCGAGTCCCCTGTACCCAGGTCTTACGTCCCCCTGATATACGGCCCAGAGCGGTGCATCGGGAAGTCACCGGTGGACCTGGCCCTCTTTCAAATGCGGGGCGCTGGCGTGGAGGTGCTGGATAGCTTCCCCTGGCCTTCTGTCGCCAGCGATGTGTCTTGCGACGCACGTGCTCAGCTTGACGAGGGCTCCGCAGGGTAGAAATGGCGCCTTCCGTCACGATTCTCTTCTGTCTGGGAGGTCTTGGGGGGCGACCTCTGACGCCAGTTCGGCCAGCCATCCAGTTGATTTGTTGTACGCTTGTGTTTTGTGATGTTTCTTCCTCTTCCTCTCTCTCTCTCTCTCACTCGGTGTCTCTCTCTCTCTCTCTCGCGCGCAACGGTCGCTTCCGGCTTTCTCGTGAACCCCATGGAGTATCCTGGATATTTCCTCGATGTTCAGACACCGCATGAAATTGAAACAAATAAGACATGAGGTGTCTGAGTCTCCTGTTGGGACTGGGGGAGGTCGGGCCGGGCCAGGACCTCATGGGCGAAGAAGAGACAACCACAACCGCTGAGCTGAGGGAACGGCCTCTGGCGCCGCCCCCGAGGCCGACCCCGACCCGCCAGCAGCGATAACCTTAGCATCGCTGGGGGGCCGGGGTTGGCCTTGTGCCTTGTGTGGGGCGCCGGGGGGGGTCTCTCAGTCCAACGGTTGTGGTTGCCTCTTCTTCGCTACTGAGGACTGGGAGACATCGTTCAACCAAAGCGTTCTGGAACGCTCTGGGTCTTGGCCCCGTCTTAGGTGGAGAAGCACCCATACATTTGATGTCTTGATTTTTTAATGCGGGATCCCTCAAAGTCCTGACCCCTTCCCTGGGGCCCGTTTTTCGTACCGAGCAATCTTTTGACGGTCCTGGGGGCCGGGCGAGGTCCCCCAGAGGCCAAAAACGGCGAAAACATTCTTCCTGATGTTTTGTGAATATGTTGCCGCGCCGTTTGTTCTGATGCGCGGCCTGGCGCCTTGGGGAGCCACCA
>CAUYUJ010014278.1:367207-388192 GCA_963575745.1 Prorocentrum cordatum
CATTCGCGATGCTTTGTTCATGTCGGCCAAACATGGACGATCGTGGAGGCTCATGGCTCACGTTCATAACTTGCTAGTCGTCTTTTCCGCTGATCCTGGAGGCATCGATGGAGCGGCTCTCTTTCTGGCTGCTGGGCGCCCTGGTGGAAGAGGGTTGCCAGAGGCGCGGATGCACGCTATTGCCAGCGCAGTGCGGAACAGTTGACGATTAGCGGAGGCCAGTATTGGAGAGTGGCGGAGTACAAAGGCTTTCGGGTTGGTCTTCTATCCTGTATCTCGGCGGCCGAGCGAAGTAAAACATGATGCTTGCTCGTCCAGCCTACCGATCTCGTGAGCCTCTGGGATTTAGCGTCGGTTTGAGAGCGCTAGCGCCCCTCCCCCTTTTCGAGGATAAGGGCGAGGGAGTCGAGTCGAGGCAGGAGAGGCAGACACATGATAATGAGGAACCGTAGGAAGAGGATGGAGGATGCTTGGGGAGACGGATGAGAGCGAGGAGGACGAGGATGATACGTGGGAGGGAGAGGAGGGCGAGAAGGACGAGGACGATCAGGTGCATGCTGATGAGGGACACGTCGCATACATTATAAGATAGTAGGTGCTCATTGGTACATGTATGCACACATCCATATATATATATGTATGAAGGTATAACAACTTATGCAGTACAGTATGCATCAAATGATGACGCACATGTCTGTATACATATACATACATACGCAGACATGCGTATTCAGCGGAGTGAGAGAGCGGAGGGGAGGATGAGAACATTGCAAATGAAGAGGAGGATGGGCAGGGGATGATGGCGAGGAGGATGAGGCGGATGTGCAGGAGTCGGGCGGGCGGGGAGGTGAGGGGAGGTGGTGATGGAGGAGGGGGAGGATGCGTTGGGAGAAGGGGAGTAAGGTGGAGGATGAGGGTGAGAAGGGCGGAGAGGGGGAGGTCAAGAGTCGGGCGGCATGAGAGTGAGGGAGGCCGAACCGGCTGATGATGACGAGGCGTAATTTGAAAGGAAAGGGGAAAGTGGGACGAGGATTAGGGTGAAGAGGAAAATGATCATGCGGATGATGGATGACTTTGATGATGAGGATGATGATGAGGATGAGGATGATGATGAGGAGAAGGAGGAGAAGAAGAGTGACGAGGAACAGTCGGATGAACAGGACGAGAGGGTCCAAGAGCAGCAGCCGCAGCAGAAGGACGATGACGTTAAGGGGGGAGGCGTCTGCTCACAATCGCTGTCGAGTTCTCTCCACGACAGCGCTCACGTTCGAGCATGGCTGAGTGGTTTGACCTGGCCTCGCCACTACCACTTCTCGTGCGGTCCTCGCTTTTGGAAGCTCAGGCTACATCGCGTCTACGACCGCCTTTGCGAAGTCGGCTCAGTCACCCCCGTGGTGGCGGTCTCGGTGGAGCTTCTGAACTTGCATTGTTCAGTGGCGGTTTCCGATGAGAACACCATCTGCTCTATTGCCCTCCCGTTCTCTCCAGTCCAACCAGTCCATCAGCAGATCAGGCATGTACTTAGCGACAGCTCATCCTCCTGAGGCGCCTAACGAAATGTCCCTGGCTTAGGGTGACGTGACGACATTGACGATGAATTTCGAGTCTTCGTGCCACTCTGCCTGGGAGGGAGAACAGGAAGGAGAGTGAGAGCTGGGCGCTTGGAGCTCGCTCCTCCTCCTCCTTCTTCCCCCGCCTCCACCTCTTACCCGGAGAGCCGGTCGTCACTGGTTCTTGCCCGCGGCGGGGCGAAACTGCTGGCACCGCCGCCGGAGCACCTCTCGAGCGCCGTGTGGCCGCACGCCCCTCGGGCAACACCCCCACCGCGCCGTAGCAGGAGGGGGTGTGGGGAGGCGGAGGAGGGGGTTGGAGGGGAGCAGGAGGGGGCGGGGGAGTTGGTGGGAGCGGGGCGTGGGGAGGAGGGGTGGGAGGAGGAGGAGGAGGAGGAGGAGGAGGAGGAGGAAGAGGAGGAGGAGGAGGAGGAGGAGGAGGAGGACAAGTGCCAACCCAGGACGCATCAACGATGGCACAATAATTCCCTCCAACTTCCCTCATCACAGGGCCCTACGATACAATTTGTTTGCTTTACGGGGAATGCCCTGTTGGAAGACAGCCGTCTGAGAATCTTCATTCCTGCCAATGCATAGTTCCTGGGACCTCAGCGTCGCGAATCAACGTGACTGTTGCGCCATGGCAATCCTAGCTTGCCAGGACATGGTTCGTGGGACTTGGGCGATTCAAATTTTGAAGTCGTTGTAACCTGCCAAATTAATGTGCCAGGCGCGAAGACGAGAGCCATATGTTAAAAAAGAGCTGCGTTTCATCTTTGAAACGGTTGCACACTTTTAAAACGAACGTGCGCGGTGCTCAGTCATGGAAGCCGCCCGCCCTCCATCCATAAAGCTGCTGCGAACTTTCAAACCGAATGTGCGCAGCGCTAAGGCGAGAGCCACATTTCGAAACCCACCCGCTTTCCATGCTTGAAGCTGTTGCGTTGTTGTAAATGTACAATGTGCGCGGCGATCAGGCGAGAACCACATTTTGAAAACGGCCCGCCCTCCATCCGTGAAGCTTCAGGTTGCAGGATAAACAAACGTGAGGACATCTCAGGCCACACGCCTGGTCCGCCCTACTGACATGCCTGGGGGTGCGACAGGGGGGGAGTTCTGTATACGGACAAGTGTTGGAGGAGGCTAAAGAGGAGGAGGAGAGAGGGGTGGAGCGGGGGGGCGGTCGGGGAGACGGGGCTGGGAGCAGGGGGACGGTGGGGAAGAGGGGAGGAGGACTGTGCTTGGAGTTGGAGGACCAGGAGGGAGGTTTTGGCCGAGGCCGGTAGGGGTGGCTAGGTCTCGACTCCGCTTGCGGGTGCGGGTGCCGAGCTGCTCAGAGGCCCAGCCGTGGGTGCCAGTGCCCCAACCCCCTCACGTGTGTAGAGCTAGCGGGGTCGCGGATGCCGCGGTCGGCGCGGGATGGAGATTGGGAAGGAGATGTGGATCAGAGGTGAAAGAGAGGATGGGGAGGGGGATGATGATGGTCATGACGACGACGATGAGGATGGCGACCACACGGCGACGACGATGCTGATGCTGCTGATGATGATGCTGACGTTGATGTTGATGATGCCGATGATGATGGTTTTGATACTGACGATGGTGGTGAGGATTATGTTGATGCTGGTGTTGATGTTGATGGTGAACGTGATGATGCTGATGCTGATACTGATGCTGGTGCTGATGCTGATGCTGCTGATGATACTGTTGCTGATGATTCTGGTGGTGATGGTGGTGATGGTGGTGGTGGTGGCGGCGGTTGTGATGGTGGTGGTGGGGGGTTGTTGGTGTTGTTGTTGTTGTTGTTGCTGCTGTTGTGGTTGATGTTGTTGATGCTGTTGGTGGTGTTGATGTCATCGTTGTTGTTGTTGCGTAATTGCTGTTGTTACCGTTGGTCGTGGTGTTGTAGGTGGTGGTGTTGTTGCTGCTGTTGTTATGGATGGTGGTGATGCTGCTGCTGCTGATGATGATGGCGAGGCTGATGATACTGATGATGATGCTGATAATGATGCTGATGCTGGTGATGATGATGGTGCTGATGCTGCTGATGTTGCTGATGCTGCTGGTGATTATGATGATGATGACGATGACACTGACGCTGAGGATGATGACGATGACGATGACGATGACGATGACGATGACGATGACGATGACGATGACGATGACGATGACGATGATGATGATGATGATGATGATGATGATGATGATGATGATGATGATGCTGATGATGATGATGATGCTGATGCTGATGCTGATGCTGATGATGATGATGAGGAGGAGGAGGATGATGATGCTGATGCTGATGCTGATGCTGATGTTGCTGATGATGCTGATGATGAGGGGAGGATGATGATAATGTGTGAAGAGGATGAGGAGGCGGAGGAGGAGGAGGTGGAGTAGGAGGAGGAGGAGCCCGAGGAGGAGGAGGAGGAGGAGGAGGAGGAGCGCGAGGAGGAGGAGGAGGAGGAGGAGGAGCGCGAGGAGGAGGAGGAGGATGAGGAGCGCGAGGAGGAGGGGGGGGCTCCCTGGCCACCGGGTCCGAAGGCGCCAGTGGCTCGGCTCCCTCGACACGAGGGGGCGGCTGCAGTACTCCAGGACGGGGCGCCGTGGGGCGTGGGGCGGAGGGGCCGGCCCACCGCATCCCCGACCAGCAGGCAGGAGGCAGGGCGAGGGGGGTCCTCCCGCGCCTGCGCCTGTTCTGCCTCCGCCTCCGCCGCCTGCTCCTCCAGCTCCTGCTCCAGCTGCTGCTGCTCCTCCCTCTCTCTCTCTCTCTTTCTCTCCCCCTCTCTCTCTCTCTCTCCTTCCTTTTCCTCTCTCCTGCCTTCTCTCTCTCTCTCTCCTTCCCTTTTTTGTGTTCTCTCTCGCTCTCTCTCTCTCTCTCTTCTTCCTCTCTTCCTTGCTATGTCTCTGTATCTCTGTCGTTTTTTTGTATGTTGTTTCTCTCTCTCTCTCTCTCTCCTTCTTGTTTTGTTTGCTTTTCTTTGTCTCAATGTTTATCTCTCTATATATATATATGTGTCTTGTTTGTTTTCTCTCTCTCTCTCTCTCTTTCTTTGTCTTTCTCTCTACTTATGTTTTGGTTTCTGTTGTTCCCTCTCTCTCTCTCTTTCTCTGTCTTTCTCTCTTCTTCCTCTCTCCCTCTGTGATTCAGTATCTCTGTCTCTCTCTCTCTCTCTCTTTCCGGTTGTTTATGATTATCTCTCCTGTTATCTCGTGCTCTTTTTCCTTTCCTCTCTCTCTCTCTCTCCTCCCTCTCTCTCTTTCTCTTTTTCCTCCCTCCCTCTCTCTCCCTATTTCCTCTCTCTCTCTATTGTGTCTCTTTGTTCTCTCTCTCTCTCTCGTTCTCTCTCTCTCTCTATCTTCCCCTTCTCCTCCTCCCCGGGTGGAGGGCGGGCAGCCCCGTGGCCACGGGGACGGCGACGCGCAGGTCGGGCGGGCGTCGCCAGGCCGCCCCCCGCTCGCGATCCCGGGCGGCTCCCGAAGGGGCGCGCCTCCCCCCGAGGAGCGCAGGCCGAGATGACCGTGGGGGTTTCGAACTTGGCATCGCTCGGACGTGTGCATTTTTCCTTCGGCGAGGACCATCGAGGAGCATCCTTGATAATGTGGGGGAAAAACCACGCACAAAACCGACAAAAACACAGGGAATGGACGTCCGAGCGATGACCAGCGAAGTGGATGCAGTCAAGACGCTGAACTGAGGAACAGTTCGGGTTCGGACGGGGGCTCGAGGTTCCTCGGGTTCCTCCAGTGCTGTTCCTCTTGCCCTCCTGGGGCACGGAGGCGCTCACAGGGCCAAGCAGGGGCTTCGTTCCTTATTTAGCGTTCCTTCTTTCAGCGGCCCACTGCAGGGGGGCTACAAGTGGATGCCAAGGTGGGCTATATCTGGCCCAACCCGGCTTATAAGTGGGGTACAAATTCCCCGAGTGGTTCAGGGGGGTTGGATAACTCGGCTAAGTGGGCGGAGCCCACTTAGCCAGGATCGTTAACCCCCCCAAACTACTTAAGGCACATGTAGCTGGCTTATAATCCAGGTTGGGCCAGACATACCCCACCTTGGCATCCACTTGTAACCCCCTGATCCACTTAGAAACCTCCACGGTCATTCCAGAAGCGATGGCACGAAAAAGAGGGAGAAGGAAGACGAGGAGCACGATCGCTGGAGTCGGCGGCCCAGATGGGGAGCGCTGCCTCTTTCGTTCTCATTCGGACCTCCTGGGG
This sequence comes from Prorocentrum cordatum, assembly GCA_963575745.1. Classification (NCBI taxonomy): domain Eukaryota; class Dinophyceae; order Prorocentrales; family Prorocentraceae; genus Prorocentrum; species Prorocentrum cordatum. The sequence continues at coordinate 372,976 of CAUYUJ010014278.1, forward strand.
GCTTCTCGTCGCCACGGCTGGGCGCGGCTCGAAGCATTGGTGCGGTTGGACCCCGGGAGGGGTCGGGGGACCGACTTTGAGCGGATTTGGCGTCATCCCCCCCTCTTGACAAATATCTCTCGGGGCCCATTCCCCCTTGCTGCCTCCGAGATTACTACAGACCACCCTTCTCCCCTCCTGGCTTCAGCGTGCCTTGTCCCTTTCCTCTCGTGTCGTCTCTTCTCCGTCGCTCCCCTCCCTGCATGCGACATGACCGTAACTACCGGCCTTCCTGAGCGACCGTTCAGCGGGACTTAGGGCCTCGGTCCCGCAATATGGAACGAGTCCCAGCGTTGAGGCGTCACGGGCGACCACACGCCCGTGCGGAAGCAAACGCTCTTGCGAAAGGACCAGAAATTCTTGACGCGTCGCGTATCCGATAGCCTGCCCTGCTAGCCCGGCGTTCGACCCGTCTTGCGCGCCTGCGTACCAGCAAACAGTATCCCCACCAGCCCATCCAGAAACGAAGCCCATGAGAGCTGACGTGGGGAGAGGAGAAGAAACACGCATAGTCAAACAACGAGGGAGGCCAGCCTGGACGGCGTGTTGGGGCAGTCTCCGGGCCCGCGTGAGGTGTGGGGGTGGGGGCGAAGATGAGGAAGAGGCTGAGGAGGAGGAGGAGGAGGAGGAGGAGGAGGGAGGAGGCAAGAGGAGCAAGACGAGGAGAAGGAGGACGAGGATGAGGAGGACGAGGACTAAGAGAGTGAGGAGGAGGAGGAGGAGGAGGAGGAGGAGGAGGAGGAGGAGAAGCAGGAGGAGGATGAGGAGGATGAGGAGGAAGAAGGGCAGAGGGGGACGTGGAGAATGATGAGGAGGAGGAGGAGGAGAAGGAGGAATAGGACGAGGGGGAGGACGAGAACGAGGAGAAGGACGAGGAGGAGGGGGAGCTCGAGATGCCGCGCCACGTTGCCCGTGACACAATGGAGATGCAGCTGTGGATGGGAATGGAGAACGCCAAGAGCTCGGTCCCAGAGTCGCCATATACCTTCCCAGAACAACAGAGAGAGCAAGCAGCAGAGCAAATCCAGAAGATCATCGGGTATGTGACTCCAGCATTGCCAGCAGAAGCGTAGAGTCACCCGTCCTGGGTCACACCGCCTACAGATCAGGACGACATGCCAGAGTTCAATAACGACGTACAAGATCGGATGCAGAAGTTAGCGTTAATCGTGATCGCCAAGCAGGAGTCGAGCCGACCAGCAGACGAGGAAAAAGCAAGGACGCCCTGGGCAGCTGGGACGTGCGGCTGCTCGGCGCAAGCTGAGTGGCCGCGGGCAGGCACGCCAGTGCCCCACCCCCCTACGCCCCTCCGGAGGGCCAGGGCCGTGCGCTGCGCGGCGTCTACAGAGCCGCTCTGCGGCATCCGGAGACGGCCCTTGCCTCCACTGCGGGGCAGGGGCCTGCACGGACGGGGGCTTTGCCCTGTCGCTGGCGGCCAGAGGAGGGCCTGCGGTTGAGACTCCGGTTTTGGGATCCCGGGCCCTTGGGGGAGGGGGCGTGCGGCGCGGTACCTTGACGCTTCTTGTCCTCCCTGCGCCCTGCTTCGGCTCATGGCATTGGTGTGCGATTTCTGCCGGCACCTGATTGCTGGCTTCCTTCCAGGGGGGAGCCTGGGCATAAGGTGCGCGGAACCCGCCATTGCTGTCTGCCGAGGCGGCTCGCGTAGGGTTGCGGCTGGGAAGGGGGGTGCCGCGTGTTGCGGGGGGTCCTGCTCGTCGTCATCCTCTTCTCTGGGGGCTCGCCCAAAGCTGGCTTGTGTCCCTTACGTGACTTTTCAGTATGACAACTGATATCCCTAACTGCGGTTGGTGACGTGGCCACCGTCTCCGACTCGGTAGGGGACTTTCTTTCCCCCCTGGCACACAGACGGGGGCCAGGACCAGTGCGGCGGCCAGCAGTCTCCTCCTCGGCTGCTGGTCGCCCTGCTTGGCTTTGTTTTTTTACTCCGGCTACGTTCTGCGTGGCCGGATTCTTCCACAACTCCGACTACTTTCTCGACCTTCTGCTGAGGGCGTCAACGGTATAGGCATCGAATCGCCATCAACAGCAACGAGGGAAAAAGCAGAGATCGCCGCCCTTAAGCAAGCGATCTTCAGCATCAAACCGATCGCATCCCATATTCTAGGCTTGAGAACTCGTCTCGAGAAGATCGTTGAGCAGGTCGGTGCCGAGAAGTTGAAGTTTATCAATCTCCAAGAGGAGATAGAGGAACAGCTCAACGAGAAGGCGGAGTTCGAGCTGCTCATCAAGAGCATGGAGGAAGAAAGGGAGCGCGACGAGAGTGTCGTCGTTGCTGGGGGGTGGTCACCTACCAGGCGGAGATGGTGTTGTGCCGACGGGTGTACGCCACCCACCGCGCCCAGTACAGCAGATGGTCCCGATGGCGACGCAGATGGCGGCCATTCAGGCAACGCAGCAAACCGCGTGCTCGGCATTGACGGCCATTGCCATTGCCAAGGCGCTGCAGGGCCCTGGCGTCCAGCTCGACACAGTCACACAGGTGGAGAACCCAGGGGCGGAGTTGTTGAAAGCAGAATCACCAGCGGAGGCAGCAACGACAATCAACAGCGTCGGAATCCGTCAGAACACCTTTCAGAAGAGGCCAACGTCTAAGGGGAAAGGAGTCACAGGAAAAGGATATGAACGAGACAGACGACGAGGTCTAGGTCCTAAGCTTGCCAATTGAGAATATGTCGACATTGTGCCAGAGTACATTCGTGAGGGAGGTGGCCTATCAGACAGTGGATATGTTCGCAGTTTTCGCGAGCGCCGTGGGCAAGCTACGGGGCATCAGTGACGCCGTCTACATCGATGCCTGAGGCCTTTCGTTCTTTCGCAAAACCACCTGGTCCCGATGTTGTTTCAGTTCGTTGTGCATCACCAGTGGTGCCAACTCACAGCCAGCAATCCGAGCAGAGACTCAGCTTAGGAAGTCGCGTGCCTACTTCAATCGAGCCTTGTGTAGATCAGTCTCGAGAGACAGCCGCCTGCAGCATCACTGGGGCTAAGAAAATGATCGGTGCCATTCGCACCTATGGGGTCGGCTTGGAACAAATTTCTGATGTGCGGCATGCTGAGTTTGTGGCAGCAGCTGAGATGGCGTTAGAGATTGCGCAACCTATGGGGGGAATTGGAGACGCGCTGCACATTTACACGGGTGGATCCTTGCCCACCGACCCGCAGATGGCAAGTTGGGCCTTCGTCGCCGCGGCACGGGCCAGCGCTGGCCTAAGCTTTGGAAGGGGGGGGCTGCAGGCCGCTTGGCTGGAATCAGCGCGCTGGTGCATTCTTGGCCTTTGCTTAGCAGCGCGGCAACAGAGCTGCGTGCAGTGCGTTGGGCCTTGGTTTGGACGTTGGAAGTTGCGTTGCCTACGAGGGGGCGATTGGGCGAGGCCCTCCCCCCAGGGCTGTGCTTTGGAGGGGCTCGATCTCAGGTCTAGGGACCATTGCAGGAGAATTCGTTCCTCACCAGCAGTAGATAGCCAGTTTAGCCCAGCATGTGTTCAGAGAGGTAGGTGGGGAAACTCAGATCAGAGCGAGCTGCGTCCGAGGTCATTCGAATGGCCCTTGGAGCGCAGTTGCAGGCGCTCTTGCCGAGTTTGTAGCAAGCGATCCCGCTCATTTGTTAGGCAGTCTGCCGCGGGGGATCAGTGCGCAGCTTTATGCCGGGGCTGCGATCGAGTGGGCATGGCTTGACAAGGCGCCTGTTTCGGCGCAGGACGCGTGCCGTCGAAACAACTCGTAGCGACCCAGGGGGGGCTATCAACTAACCTTTTAGGTGATTCCCCCGCTGCGCCCCCCCGGACCCCGAGCTCGCAACCCCCCGAGGGGCCTGGCGACTTCGAGCCCCGAGTCCATAACCATTCGCACCTGGCTTGTGTCCTACATCGCCTTAACGGCTAAGGACCAAGAAGAGAGCCACGAGAGGGGCGGGGCAATGGGTTCGCGCTCAGATGCATATGTTAGAGGCTTATATTGCTGGGGTGCAAGAAGCTCGCGCGCCAGCAGGTTCCAACGTCGTTGTTGCTCTGCCCCCCCCGCCCCCCCCGTTTGTTCCCCCCGAGCGATTGAGGTGAACTGGCGGTGCGAAGCTTGGCTTCATGTTGACCAGCCGCGCGGCAAAACCAACGACAAGGCTAAACGCATCAAGCCACAGCGCGCGCGAGTTCTTGTGTCTCAGCCCCGGCTTCTCATGTGCCAGGTCAGCGCCCCGCGCTGGCAGACGACCGCTGCTGTGGGCCATGCCCCGCGCGTGCATGTGGGAACGGAGGAAGAGGCATGGGTGGTGGGATGGGCATGCGATATACACGCGCAAGTTGAAGATTGAGCTTCTGAATTTGGATGCCAACGGTAGGTGGCTTTGACACGTCGGACCGCACTGGGGGCCAGGGGTGGGAACAACCGCAATATTCAGGCGGTGACAGATGCCATGAGTTTTTGCGTCGAACTTCCTCTTGTGCTCTTACCACCGTTGTTCCTTCGGCCGAGGATGGATGTGCCTGCGTAGGATTGGGCGGTGAGATACATCGATTGGTATTCGTGATCTGCCTGGTGAGCGATGCGCAGCGCGGAGCGAAGCGCAGGGTTGATCCTGAGTTTGGTCACGAGAGATCGTTCGAATATCAGTACCACGTTTTTTCTTTGGGGGGGGGGGCTGCCTTTCGCGGGCCCTGCGCAAGCAATTTCAGAGGCCCCAGGTTGACGGAGACAAAACGAGAGATCCTGCGACGGTCGAACAATTTGCCGAGCTCATTGCTCGCCTGCCATGCGTGCACCATGGCGTAGGCGTGAATGCACATTGCCATCAGTTGCAAGCTGTCTGGCGTGACGCTGCCGCGCAGTGTTTCCCAGCAGAAGCAAATATGCCTCTGCGACCGCATATGTCTGCACCTGCTCTGGCCGCCATCCAGAGCCGCCGACGAGCGCGTGGGGCACCCGGGGCAGATCGAGATCAGAATGCGCGTCCCCTCTTATCTTACCTGTGGGTTGTTCGGAGTCACCCCTCGCGTGAATCTCGTCGGGAGGTCGGGGCGATCTGGGGGAACGCCCCCCATTTAGGTGCGGCTTTTGACAGCGGGGAGGTCCAGCTCTCGGTGGCTGCGAGCAGATTTGCTTGTTTTCGAAAGCAGCCCGCGCGATTGTCCGCGGGCGCGCCCGACGGGATAGGCTCAAGTTACTGCGGGAATTTGGGGGGGGGGGAGGGGGAGGGGGGGCTCATGCGTGGCGTAGCAGATCACATGCATAGGGAAGAGCAGAGTCAGCTTAGGAAGCTTTCGACACTTTTGGGGGCGAAGGGTAGGCGTCCCCAATCGGGCGTGCCAATGCAAATGGGCCCGAAGGGCGTGGTTTTAGTGGATGACAAGCACGCTGCTGAGTGTAAGCTGGGCATTTGTGCGCGCGGAGCTTGCGTCAGTAGAAGCCAACGCGCAGTCGCAGCGTGGATGCAGCGAGCGCGTTGCCAAAGTGCCGTTGCCGCCCTTCCAGGATATCCAACTCGCCATGTCCCGCAGCAGTCTCGAAAAGGGGTTTCAAGGGAGCCAAGGTGGGCAGATTTTCTTGACCAGACAAGCTAGGTGATGCACTGTTCAAATGCGTTGCTGGGCAGGCCGCAGAACATTTGCGCTCTCTTGCTGTTAAGATGCAGCTGAGCGGGGTCGAGCCTTTAGATGTTCAAGGGGGATGGGCTGTCGCTGTCCCGAAACCAGGTCTTGAAAGTTGGTATCCAAACAATTTGCGTGATGCACTCGCGGCCAATCATGTTGCTAAGCGCAACTCCCAGCTTCTTCGTTCTAGGCTGGTCAAGCTAGTGGATTCGCTTTTGCGTGATCTACAGCGCGGAGGAATGCCCGGGGGAAGGGGCGGATTTCTCATCGCATATGATACGCGCGTTCATAGACTTGTGTAGACATGCGAGGACAACCGGAATCTTTTTCTCCTCATATCATGTCTGCATTCCACGGTGTACTCAGACAGTTGCTGCTCCGACTTCCTGGCGCGGAGGGAGAGTTTGAAGCGGCGGCCCGAGCTATGGCCCCCCCGCCTTCGCTCAGCCAGGCCGTCGCGCAAATGCTTTTTGGGGGCCCATGTTTGGCGCAGGATCGGGCGACATCAGCGCGGCGTTCCTCTTCCACACTTAGAAGAAGCAGTTGGCCGAGAGCCAGTTGGATGACTTGGTTTGGAGTCCAAGGGGCCGAACAAGTTGCGCGCGCTGCGGCAGGCGCGCGGCCGGGCCCGCCGCCTGCCGACAATATTTGCCCCTTAGCTTTTGCGCCGGCGCATGCTTCTGTCACGGGGGGAATGAACGATGGGGATCTTCTGACCACGACGCAGGAGCTAGGTGAGGAAACGGCACCTTTCTTCGCACCAGGACCAGCTGTGGTAATAGCAGAAGGATCGTCGTACGTAGATGACCTCGCCTCATTCGCAGGTTCTCGGGACGTTAGCCAATGGATGCACGCAGCACAAAGAACGATATGCATAGTGTATGAAGAGTTAGCAATCAGGGGGTTTATTTTCATTTTTAAAAGGGCAAAGCTGGCATCATGATAGTACCTGCGGGCCCCAAGAGTACCCAGACTAGGAAGGAGCGAGAAGCTTTTGGCGAGTGCATGCATGTTCCCGAACATGATTTGAATGCGCACATTTTCACGCGCTACAAGCATGTTGGAGCTGGCAGACGCAAGCTGGCGCCGTTGCCCCCTTGCGGGCCGACGTTTCTAAGGTTGAAAGGCTCGACCCCAAGAAGGGTTGCAGTATGCTGCGTCATTTTGCTTCGGCAGCCTTGGTAACAATGCACGCGCGTGGTCGCCACTGGACACTGCGACAAAAAATGACAGGCAAGTATATGTCGGTCGTGCGAGCTGCAACGGGCAAGGCATATGATTATGTTAACCAGAAAATGGCCTGCGACGCCGAGGTGAATGAAACTCTGCCGGTACTTCCAGCATCTGATATCATTCGCGTCCGAAGGCTACGTTACTCGCCCAAGTTGTTCAAGACGTGCCCCCGCGCGTTAGTTTGGATGCTAGGTTTACTAGTTCATGTGGAGGGTTCTTGGGTCCATGCGGCCACCGAAAACCTCGAGTGGATGGCTTCTCCTGTCAAGGTCCCTGAAAGGCTCCAGCCCGTAGGCGATGCTAAATGGCGGCCAGCTCTCGCGCGATATAATAATCCGAATGTCGCGTGGCCCTTGCAAGGGCAGCAGCGGATGTTAATTTAAATCGGCGATGCTTTAGTCAGTGGCATAAGGGGCTGCATTTGATTTGCAGGCAAGCGGCTTCTGAAAGCCCAGAGCGCCTAGAACAATTTGAGCCCGCGTGCCGATTTCCATGCCGCGACTGTGGCGCGATGCTCAAGACCATGGGCGCGTGGCGCCACCATCGCGCAGTCCGCCGCCCCGCTCTCGGCGCGGCAGGGGGCGCGGCGGAAGGCTCGCAGCGTCAGTCTTGCGGCAATGTTTTTTCAGCAACTTCAGACGGTTGAAGCATTTGAGGCACGGTTCCCCGCCGGCCGGCGCGCGAACAGGAGGTGCTCAACATGAGCTGGAAACAACGAGACGGCCAGGGAGATGGGAAGTTTTGGCCGCCGCGCTGATTTTGCAGAGTTTCGTGCGAGGCGTTTCGTTGGGCCCGCGCTAGAGGGATTGGGGCAAGACCTTGCTGTGCGGCCGTCTGGCCAAGGAGTTGAGTCGCAGCTCGAAGAAGCCTTAGCTCTTGTTATTCCCAGAATGCCTACAGCAGTCCGATATATTGCTTGTTTGTTTGATGACACGCCGTGCTGGGGCGCACTAGTTTCAAAGATATCTAGCGTGAGTTTGGACATGTCATATTGTGCTGTCCCTGTTTGTGTTGACAGGATACGGCTGACAGAGACTGACCAGCTCAAGGATCCGATGCTCAGAATTCGTTCCAGAGAAGTCCTATCTGTATATGCGCAGCCATCTTTCGAATCCTTGGGCGTGTCTAGGGATAGGCTCGTAGTTCCTCGACAGCTTTCAGGTCTGACCAGTTTATGTGGGGCATTCCGTGGTTGCCCAAACGTTTCCAGGATCAGATTTTTGGCGGCAGCGCAAAGCTTCGTTTGTCTATCCCTATTGCTTATGCATGTGCTGTCCACCTGTGTACTTGCTTTGTGTGCTTACCACGTGTTCCGTCAGACACATCGCCTTTCCATGTGCCCTAATTTCAATGACATCCGTGGATGTCGTATTTGGTTCGGCCGCCTCGCAGAGCAGAGGGGTTTCTGCGTCAACTCCGACATGCAGGACCGCCCCGCAGGAGAGTTGCGGGGCGGGTATCCCCGGGGGGGGGTCGGCGTCGAGCATCTCCGCCTCTCTCTCTATCTCTTTATTTCTTTCTGTTTGTTATTTCTTTCTTTCTCTCTCTCTCTCTCTTTCTCTCTCTCCTTCTCTCTCCCTCTCTCCTTCTCTCTTTCACGTTGCATGTTGTGGTTGGTGCGGCCACCTGATCTCCAGCGCTGGGGGAAGAAGAAGGAGGGGGAGGAGGAGGAGGATATGACGAGGACGAGGACGGAGGACATGGGCGCGACCGAGGGGCGAGGAGGAGGCGGATGAGGAAAAGGAGGAGCAGGAAGAGAAACAGGAGGATGATGATGAGGAGGAGGATAAGGACGATGAGGTCGACGAGGATGAGGAGGGGGACGAGGACGAGGACGAGGACGACGATGCGGATGACGAGGACGAGACGGCGTCTGGCGTGCCTTGGGTGAGTTTCTTAGGCCTCTTGGGGGGCCGCTCAGGGGGCCCTTGAGGCTTCTTGGGGCGCTCTTGGAGATCTCTTGGGGCTTCTTGGGAGTCCTGGAGGGCCTCTTGGTGCCATCTTGAAGGCGGTCGGTCAAATGAGAAGGGGTCCTCGATGTCTGCCCCCTCTCGGGGGCCACGATCCTCGTGAGGGGTGTCAGAAATTGGCCTCCACACTGGCCGAAAAAGGACCCTCTGACACATCGGCCCCCCTCCCCAAAATCCACGGAGGGGGGGGGGGGGGGGGACGGTTCCCCTCCCCGAAGGGAGGAGTGGTCGTGGAAGAAAACGATCACCGTTAGACCACCTGTCGCCCAAAGGGCTGGTGGGATTAGAGCGAGTGGGCGGGTGTGCCGTCGGGGATGAGTACGTGAAGCGCCCCAGCCCCAATGGCGCTGACGGATGACGGGTTCGATTGCATCCGGCGCCTCCATTGGAGAAGCCGCGCCCAGCGGGCGGCGCGGCCCCCCTTGGGAAGGTCGGGGGCGCGGGCGCAGGGCGGCCAGGGCCGTGCTGCGCTTCAGTGAGCTCGCAGCGCTCGGAGAGGAACGCTCGGGATCGCGGGCGAGAGGCACGCCGCGGGAGGCCGCGCACATTCCGCAGGGGCACCCGCGGCCGCACCCTGTTTCATCTCCTGGGGCGCGCGCTCTCTGCGCCCGCACACAGAAGGCCGATCCCTGCCGCGCCGCGCCGGGGCGCCCGCCGTGGAGGGAGCGAGAGCAACAGCAGCAGCAGCAGCAGCAGCAGCAGCAGCAGCAGCAGCAGCAGCAGCAGCAGCAGCAGCAGCAGCAGCAGCAGCAGCAGCAACAGCAGCAGCAGCAGCAGCAACAGCAGCAGCAGCAGCAGCAGCAGCAGCAGCAGCAGCAGGCCGCCAGCGCCCCGCGCGGCCCCCGTCCTCGCCGCCGCGGAGTGGACGTCGCGCCGCTGGCCGCGGCGCGGTCGTCGCCGCGGCCGCCGTCGAGCACGGCACCCGGGGCAGCACGGCCGGTGGCGCCCTGGTCGCGGGACCCCGGGGGGCCCCGGGGAGCGAAGCTCTCTGCGCCAGCAGCTCGCGGCCTTGCTCGGAAGCTGGAACATATATGCATCACCAGTGGCGGGCTGTTTCGCAATCCCACGTTTTTTCAAGGGTCAGGGGCGACTTCGGGGTGGTGTGGTGTGTACTTTTCCTCGGTTTTCCGGGGGAGACAGCAGCAAATGTATACACACCAGGGTCCCGTATACACCAGGATCCGCGTTCCTGTGCGAATTTCAGCGCAGGGTCGGAAAAAACGTCGGTGTATAGAGCTCGTTTCCCTACTTCCCCCCCCGCTCAGCCTCCCTCGCGCGCGGCGCCTGGCAGTCGGCAACCCGATGAGGAGCCTCGAAGGTGGCGGCCTCGACCTCCCCCAGCACCAGTGCCAGCAGCTGGCCCGGCTGGGCCTCCGCATGGACCGCGGCGGTCGCGCCTGCCCTATGTAGCCAGGGAGCTGGAGCACTTCCTGCGTCGCCACCCGCTCCTCCGCGCGCGGCTTCTCCTCCACCTTCCCTGGAAAAGCGGGGGATCTCCTCGACTACGTCCCCGACGAGGCCACCACCTGTCGGCAGGCGCAGCTGCATCCGGAGTCAAGTCGGGCGTGCTCCCCCACAGGAAGAGTATTCAGAAATGATAGAACAATAGTCTGGGGACGATCTGTTGAAGTGCTTTGCTTTCTTATAAGGAGGAGGAGGAGGAGGAGGAGGAGGAGGAGGAGGAGGAGGAGGAGGAGGGGGGGGGAGGAGGGAGGGAGGGAGGGGGAGAGGGGAGGGAGGGGAGGAGGGAGGGAGGGAGGGAGGGAGGAGGAGGAGGAGGAGGAGGAGGAGGAGGAGGAGGAGGAGGAGGAGGAGTATGTTTCGCCCAAGACCCGCCTGCAGGAGGACCTGCCCGACCTAAAATCTGCAGCTCGTTGCCCTGCCCCCGCGCGCCCCCTCGAGCGCCCGCACCGGCGCCCGGGCCCTCTGCCCCCTCGGCAGGGCAGCTGCGCCCGCCGCCACCTCCGAGGGCCTCGTCGCAGACGCGGGGGGGACGAACCCGGACCTTCCAGGGGGGCTAAAAAACAGCACGCGACTTACAAACCTCAGAGCTGTTCTATGTCTTGGTTTTAGGCTGCTTCGTTTCGTTTTTTAGGTTTCTAGGCCTCCCGTGCTGAAAAAAGTAGCTCTCTGGAAGGTCAGGGAAGAATGACCCGAGCAGAACCACTCGGGGCTCCGCGCGGGTTTCTCGGATCCGCGCCTGGGCCCCCGAGTTTGCGTGCTCCTGTCATCCTTCGTCCCCCCCGGCGTGGTCGAGGAGATCCTCGCACACGCCCCCCGCTCCTCGGGACTCCACGCCGCCGACCGCGGCCGAGGCCGCGAGGAGCAGCCCCGGGGCAGCCCTCGCTGCCGTGGGCGCTGGGGCCCGCGAGCCGGCGCTGCGTGCCCGCCTCGCGCCGCGCGTGCCCCGCCTTCGGCGCCCGCTCCCAGGGGGAAGCGGCCCTGCCGCGGGAAGCCCTCTGTACCCTGACCTTCCAGGAGGGCAGACAAAAATAGCACGCGACTCAAAAACCTGTCCCAGAGCCATTCTGTGTCTTGGTTTTAGGCTGTTTCGTTTCGCTTTTTAGGTTTTTGGGACTCTCGTGCTAAAAGGTAGCTCTCTGGAAGGTCAGGGTAGGTGCGGGACGGAAAATGACCACAGCCACTGCTTCTTGTCTGCGCCGCCTTCCAGCCGGCCGAACAAGAAGCAGGGGTTGTGGTCATTTCCCTGGTGGCGAGCTCCACGAAAATGACCACAGCCACTGCTTTGTTTCTGCGGGCTGGAAGGCGGCAACAAAAGAAAAGCAGTGGCTGTGGTCGTTTTCACGCCCCGTAGTAGGGGAACGAAGAGTGACATAACCATAAAAACTCGGAGGTCCGCGCGGATTTCTCGGATCGGCGCTGGACCCCCCTAGCTGGCGCGCGGAGCGCGCCAGGGGCGGCGCCGGAGGCGCCGCCAGGGCGGTCCAGCGCCGATCCGAGAGATCCGCGCGGACCTCCGAGTTTTTATGGTTATGTAATGTTTGCTCCCCTACGGAAGCCCTCTGGGATCTGCTCCTGATCTTCGAGGATGGGGACGTCGTGATGCCGCGCGACGGCGGGCAAGGGCGGCGCCTGCGCGCCTCCCCGCGGGAGCTCGTGCCGGCACCACCCGGCGCTGCGCCAGCCGCAGCAGCGGCCTGGCCGGGGGAGGCGCCGCAGCGTGAGCACGATGGGGCAGCGGCAGGCCGAGCAGCGCCAGCAAGCCCGCGGGAGGGGGCCAGCAACGACGGGCGGCGGCTCCAGTGCGCGGCACCGTTCCGGTGGGGCCGCGGCGCTCGTGAGGAGGAGGAGGAGGAGGAGGAGGAGGAGGAGGAGGAGGAGGAGGAGGAGGAGGAGGAGGAGGAGGGAGTGGAGGAGGAGAGAGGAGGAGGAGGAGGGAGGAGGAGGAGGAGGAGGAGGAGGAGGAGGAGGAGCAAGAGAAGGAGGAGGAGGAGGAGGAGGAGGAGGAGGAGGAGGAGGAGGAGGAAGAGGAGGAGGATGTCCAGGGTCGCGGGTGGTCCCCGGCTGGCCAGCGACAGCCGCTGTCGCGGCAGCCTCCAGCACCGCGCCGCACTCGCCCTCCGCCTCTCGTCGTCGCGCTCGTCATCCGCCAGCGGCGCGTCGGAGCGGGCCGAGGAGCACGCGGGGGAGGCCTCGGGAGTGCCCTTGCGCCTCGACGTCGTGCTCCGATCGCTCGTCGGAGGCCCCGGAGTCGGGAAGACCAAAAGGGCCCTGGCCTCCGGAGCGCCTCGATCGCCTCCCGCGCGTCGCTGTCGAGCTGATCCATTGTCGCTGGCAAGGAGGCGCGATTGCCGCCACCCGCATCGGGGTCTTCCAGCTCCTTCTCCAGTGTCCCAGGCAGGACGTCCTGGCGGCCAGGAATTTCGGGCGGATCCAGCCGTGGCGACGGAGCAGGGGTCCTCGGCGACATCGCCCGACGGGCTAGGCAGGTGGGGGCCATCGAGGGGAGCCCCAGGGGGGAATACCCATCTTGCAGTATCATTTTCTTTGGGCTGAAGCCTGGGTCACCTCCTGGATGGAACGCCTGAGGGGTCGAGGCCCACCAGCCGTTTGCCGCTTCTGACGGCTGCGGCTGCTGCAAGGGCCCCTCGCCGAGCACGGCCGCCAGCAGCGCCTCCTCGGGTCGGGAGGGGTCCTGCTGCACTCCTCCGCTTGGCGCGGCGCGAGCCAGCGCCATCAGTTATTCCACCGCTCACTGCACTCTCTCAATTGTCGCTGCAGCCCGCACATAGATTGACGTTGAGGCTGCAACTGATGGTTCACTGCTCGCTTGGCCGCCACCTGGCACGCTTTCCGCGCGGGGCGGACCTGTCGCGCCCATGGGTTCATCGCGTCGTGCATCTGCTGCTACTGCTGCTTCGCCGGCTCCACGCTCATAGAGCGTCCCTCGGCGGCGGCGATAGGGGCGAATAGCCCAGGGGCGGGCATTACACGTTTTCGCCCAGGAGCCTTTTCGAAGACAGATCGTCGGCGCACCTGAGTAACACGTAATGCTCTCCCCTGGGCTTTTCGCCCCTATCGTCGCCTCTGAGTCCTGCCCGGGCCGAGCCACTGGACGAGGCTCCATCGCGGCGCGCGCCTGGGGCCGGCCCGCGCGGCGCCCGCCCAGCGGGGGTGGTCGCGGTTCGGGCCCCCGATGGCCCCTGAGCCGAAATGGGTACGGACTCTCTTTTTCCTCCTGCTCCTCCTGCTCCCCCTGCTCCTCCTGCTCCTCTTCTTCCTCCTCTCTCGTTATCCTCGCTCCTCCTCCTCTTCCTCCTCCTCCTCCTCCTCCTCCTACTCCTCCTATCTTGTTAGCCTGCTTCCTCCTCCTCCTCCTCCGCCTTCTCCTCCCAGGGCTGCTGCATTCTCCTGGCGGGCTCTCTCCGGCGAGCCCCTCACACACAATTCGTGCCCCATGAAGCCCCCAGCGGCGACCCGCTGGCCTCCCAAGACAGCTCGGCCCCTGCGAGCTTCCGTTCGACGCAGCACTCGTGCACTTCGTGCCTCGTTTGGAGAAGGGAAACCGCACGAATATGAATTCTCGGATGTCCGCGCGGATTTCTTCGATCTGCGCTGGGCCCCCCTGGAGGCGCCTCCGGCGCCCTCCTTGGCGCGCTCCTCGCGCCAGGAAGGGGAGTCCAGCGCCGATCCGAGAAGTCCGCGTGGACCTCCGAGAAATTGTACGTTGTGCCGTTTTTTGGCTCCTCGGTTCATGGGCCCCCAGAGGCCCTCGGATGGCCTCTCAAGACGGCCCCCAAGGAGCCCTGTGGACCTCTACAGGCACATATCTGGCTCTTCAGATGGCTGAGAGGACTCCCAATTCAGCACACTTCTTCCGCACTTCGCGTCTCACGGGGCCCGCGATTCGGGTCGGACGGAAGGAGGGACAGAGAACGAGAAGGTCACGAAATCTGCTGCGTGCAGCTGGTTCCAGCCTCGCCGCCGGGCGATTTCCTTGATGCGCGGACGCCTCTGGCGCTGGGAGGCGCCAGAGAAATCATCTACATGAGCTGATCCGCCAACCGCCCCTTCTAGTACCCCCACTCTCGTCCGACCCGACAGCTGCCCTCATGGGATCGCAAGGCCGCCCGCCACCCAAGGGACACCAAAATGCCCCTGAGGACAAAGTTTACAATCCGTACCGACTCCGTAGCCCCGAACACCTCTACGACTTCGACGCCTGATCTGATAGCTGTCGCTGCAGAAATTGTCATGAAATGCCGATGCTTGGCAAACTGAGCCCGCTCCAAATGTTGAGGAGGATGTGTATGAGATGGTGCTTTAGCATCCACGCCGTGTGGCAGCACTTCGACGGCCCCGGGGCGCTGCCAGTGCCCGGCCAGAGGCCAAAGAGCGGTCGCTTGAGAGCTGTCCGCCGTGTGCGTTTCGAGATATCCGGTCTCTGTCGGCTGCCCCGGGGCGCGCGCCCTGCCCCCGGGGCACTCCCCGGAGCCCGGACCTCCCTGCACGCCGCTCATGGCCTGATAGGGGCCGCCTTCCTTCTCCCACGGCTCTCGTCCTCCTGCCTCCTTCCTCCCTCCTGCCTCCTCCCTCCTCCTTCCTCCCTCGTCTTCCTGCCTTCCCCTCCATCTTCCTCCCTCCTTCCTCCCTCCTCCCCCTCCATCGTCCTCCTTCCTCACTCGTCCTCCTTCCTCCCCTTCCTCCTCCCCTGGGTCGTGGGGCCCTCCTCCGCGGCCGCCGCTCGCCTCCGCCTCGCTCCCTCTGTGCGCAATCCAGCTGTGCATCAGCCCTGTTCGGCCCGACAGACTCGCCCGATCGACTCGAGCACTTCTGAGAACCCTGAGGTCCGACGTTACGAAACATTGCCACGTCTTCAAAGAACACGACTGGGCTCTGGACCCTACCTTT
>CAUYUJ010014278.1:388292-420055 GCA_963575745.1 Prorocentrum cordatum
GGAGGGGGAGGAGGAGGAGGAGGAGGAGGAGGAGGAGGAGGAGGAGGAGACGGACGAGCAAGGGAAGGAACAGAGGAGGAGGAGGCGCCCCCTGGTCAGGCAAGATCATCGGGCCAGCCGGGAGCACCATCAAGCGGCTGATCCAGGGCACTGGCTGCAAGATCGAGGTCCCGAGGCGCGAGCGCGGCGAAGCAGACGACGGCATCGTGAAGGTCCAGCTGACCGGCGGGCCCGTGCAGAGGAAGCTGGCCCTGGACGCGATCTTGGACGTGGTCACCAGACGGAGGGCTCTTCGTCGTCGTCGTCGTCGTCGTCGTCGTCGTCGCCTTCGTCGTCGTCGTCGTCGTTATTCTCCGAGCGTTCTCCTCGTTTCCTTCATCATCCTCGCCCTCGTCGTCCTGGTTCTCGTCCTCGGTCCTCGTTCTCCTGCCTCTCCGCTCCGTCCTGTCTGTCCAGTTCATCATCTGTGCCCTTTGCCTTATCCCCCTCGTGCTTGTCATCGTCCTGCTTGTCTTCCTCCCTCCTTGTCCTTCATGTCCCGCTCCCTCCTCATGCCCCATCTCCTTCTCTTCCTCCTCCTCCTCCTCCTCCTTCTCCCTCGCCTCCTCCTGCTCCTCCGTCTTGTCATCTGAGGTCAAAGGTGGTGAGGCAGAGGATCATGCTGCCAGGGCCACTGGTGGCCTCGTGCTCCCACACAACTTCGAGCGCGTGGCCGACGAGGAGACTGGCGAGAAGGCCCCGGACTTCGACCGGATATCCTGGCTCGTATGGCGGCTCATTGCCGTAGAGTTCGACCACGGCGTCAAGGTGGAGTCCGGAAGGCGGACGATCCGTGTCTACGCGAAGCCGGGCAAGCCGCCCCTCACCGGGGACGCGGCCGAGAAGGTCCGCTCGGAGGTGGCGGCCATCATCGATCAGGCTAGGTCGATGATTAAGCTCACGGTGGAGACCCAGCTGGACAAGGACCCCGAGAACGCGAACTACGATCAGGCCGTTTTGACCCTCACGGACCAGTACGGCGTGCTTCTGCGGGTGCCTGGGCCCAGCGGAAGTCTGGGGGCAGCCAGGGGAACCTGGCGAGGACGGAGAGAGGGCGGGAAAGTGCCAGCTACATTTTCGGTCTGGACGGCCAAGGTCTCCGAGATAAGTCATTGAGCGAAGGTGCACAAGCTCATGCCCCGCTCTCGCCTCAATGCCGGCCACATTTTTGGTTCGGACGGCCTCGATGCCAGGTGAAGATCCGACTGCACGCAAGAGCGGCCTTCCGCCGGAGTGGCCTCTGGTGCGGGCCCACCGGGCCCCCCCGATCCCTGAATGCGATGCGCCCTCCCCCCCCCCCAGAGCCGCGCACGCACCGAAGACCACTCTTGCCCAGGGTCACTCTTATACGTGCAGCCGACACAACATGCACCAAGGTACACACGACCGTGCGCTCCCCCCCCCCCCCCCCCCCCAGGAAGGCACGCTCTCGCTCGCCGGCCGCCTGCTCCTCGTCCCGCCCCTTCCCCCTCCTGCTTCCAGTGGGGTGCTCTGCCAGGGCGCTGGTTCAAGCCGGGCTGTCCTCCTCGTTGTTGGCCTCGGTCCGGCACGAACGAAATGGGTACAGTGCCGCTTTTAATACATGCTCCGCGTGCGGATCACGTAATTATGAAACATGCAGGGATTTCGTATTAAAAACAACGATGAGTTCACGCATAGATTCATTCGTAAATTAGTCATGCATTAGGAGTCCTATATGTTCTAAAAAACCTATGTATTAAACACTGCCCTGCACGGAAAGAGTGGGTGCAATGCCCAACAGCAGTTCCTCTTCGTTTTGAACAGGGCTCGCTGTCCGCGCCGCCGCGGCCTGTGCCCCTTTGGGACAGAAGGTCGCCCGCCCAACAGCGGCCGCTGTTGTTTGGGCATTGTGCGAATTTGTCTGTACTCCAGATTTCGTAATAAAAGGGAGGGGGTCTGGACCCTCCAAGACAAGCCATCTCAGACCCCCCCCCCGTGGGAGAACCCTCCGAAAACTCGTCCCCAGACCCCCTCAGGCCCTCCAAGATAGCCTGGAAGAGACCCCCCCCGAAATGAGACCCCCCTCCCTTTTATTACGAAATCTGGAGTACCCATTGCGGGCGGCCAGGTGGGTGCCGTCATCGTGTCATCATATAGGGCCACCAGACGTGGATCCGGGACGAACCGCTGCACTCAGGGAAAGGGTCGCGGGCGGAGCGAGCTCGTGGCAGGTCACTCACGGAGGGATGTCTGGGCTCGTGGCGGATCACCCAAGCGGGGAGGGCGTCCTTTGCGCACCCGTGGCAGATCACCCAAAACACCATGGTGTGTCAATGTTCCCCCAGGAGCGGCTGCCAGCCACATCCAGCCTTGCAGTGGGCCCCGCCCTACGACCATGGAGCATCTCTGCACCATCTCTGCATCCAGCCCGCAACGACACCAGCTCATGTGGACACGACCGATGCTCGCGAGAGACGCAGGCGACCGTCGTGTTTGAGCGTGGCTTTTCCTGTTCTGCGTAGTGTTTTTCACGTCGTGTTTTGAATAGCGTGCCGACGCAAGACGCTCCCTGCGACTCGGAGGTTGTGGAGGAGGCGGAGGAGGAGGAGGAGGAGGAGGAGGAGGAGGAGGAGAAGGAGGAGAGCAAGGATATGGAGATGGAGGAGGGGGAGGACTTGCGTATCGGACTTGCGGTTGGGACTCCTGCCCGTAGGCCGCTTTAACACCCCGGCGTGGACGAGCAACCGCCCCACTGGGCCCACGGTTGCCACGCCAGGGGTGCCAGACGTCACCGCGCAGCGGTCCGTCCTCCCAGGGGTGAGTAGGGGGCCACGTGCGAACCTGACAGTCAACGCGCCTAGTAAGGACGCGCGCCTTCATCTAGGGTACCCTTGTGTCCTTGCCTCTGACGCTCGTCCTTGCCATTATCACTGGTCGCCCGCCGCCCAAAAAACCCAACTTCGGCCTCCAAGGGTCTTGCGTCCTTACCTCGCGTCCTTACTATACGTTTTGACTGTACCTCTACCCCCCTCGATTTCTGAGAGGGAGGGTGGGGTTCGCTTCGCTCGGGAGCTCCCGAGCGAAGTGAACCCCGCCCTCCCCCTCAGAAATCGTGGGGGGGTAGGGGTAGGGTTCGCATGTGGCCCCCTAGCGAGGGGACGGGCGGAGAGGAGGGAGGAGGGGAGGTGGGAGGGCCCGCTGGGCCCACCCTAGCTCCTTCGAGGGCTCCTCGCGGGGAGGTGCGGCGACACGCAGAGTTGGGTGAGTGGGGCGGGGTCCACGCCGTGAAACTTGCGATCGCTCGGCGGTCCGTTCCCCGTGCCTGCTTGTTCGGTTGCGTGTTTTTTTTGTGTTTCGCAAGATTGTCAAAGATGCTCCTCGATTACCCTTGCCGAGACAAAGTGCACGCGCCCGAGCGATCCGACTGGGGTCTGGGGGCGATCGACTTCCCAAGACGGCGCCAAGACGGCCCTCCCTCTCCTCCTCCTTCTCCTCCTCCTCTTCTTCCTTCTCCACCCTGCTGCTCCTTCTCCTCCTCCCCCTCCCCCTCCTCCTCCTCCTCCTCCTCCTCCTCCTCTTCCTCCTCCTCCTCCTCCTCCTCCTCCTCCTCTTCCTCCTCCTCCTCCTCCTCGCATCGCTCGGGCGCGTGCGCCTCTTCTCGGCGAGGACCATCGAGGAGCCTTCTGGAGCCTTCTGCGCGAGCGTGCGCGCACGAAGCCGACGCGTGCACGCGACAGGGGCGCCCGAGCGATGGCCAGTCGTGGGGCCCCCGCCGAGGTGCCGCGGCCCGAGGGCGGCTGCTGCCCCATCGAGGTGCTCGGCCCCGAGGAGCCGGCGCGGGACGCCGCGGAGCTCCTCGAGGCACGCGGCCGCGGCCCTTCGCGCGCGGGCTTCCCGCCGGGGAAGCCGCGGCGCCCTCGACGCGGCCGGCCAGGGCGAGATCTGGCTACCCATCGGCCGTGGAAAGTGAGACTTTTTGGAGCCCCAAGTTCCCAATCTGCTTGAGGCGCCTTGCTACTTCGAGGAGAGAGTGGTCTCCTTCTTCCCTCCTCGTCCAGGGGGCGGGGTGAGATCCGGTCTGCTTCCAGCGCCTTCTCCTGCTTCATGCCTCGACCCACTTCTTCCGACCGACGGATATGGTGGGGGCGTTCGTTAAGGAACCTGCCCACAGGTGAGCGACGCAACAACCCAACGGGGCCTTCTGCGCCGACATTCGCGCGTAAGCTGCCTGCGTCAGGTCGCGCGCATGCGCTTTCGTCTCCAGTATGACGTGCCGCGCTGGTGGCCCGCGTAAGCCGCGGCGTAAGTTCGTTGTGCCATCTCGTATAGGACTCGCTTCTGTTCGTCGCTCATCCGGTGGGGGCGTTCGCTCTGGAATGTGCCCAGGAGGCTGCAGACTCTGGAGGATTCCTCATCTGATGAGGGTGGCGGCCGATACATTATGCTTCCACCGGCTTGCGGACTCAGGATTCCTCGTCTAAGGGCATCGGCCACACGCAGAGGGGGGTCGGGGGAGGGGGGAAGGCTTCTGAGAAGCACCCCTCCTTGTTAGAAGGCGCGGGCTTTGTCTACAGATGTAGGACCAGCGCCTTCCAAGAAGCAGGCTCCCTTCTAAGAAGCCTTACCCACTCCCCCGACCCCTGAGCGCCGCCAAGAATAGGCTTTCGCCGGCTCGCGGTCCTTGGACTCCTTATCACAGGATAACTTGTTCAATGCCCCCACCGTGCACATGGCGTGCTCCAGAAAGTCAGAGGAGGGAGAGGTGCCGATGCCGCTGCCCGTGACTCGGTTTTACCTTCTTGGGGCCTTCTGGGGTGTGCATCGTGGCCACCGCTGCATTCGCCTCGAGCTTCTGGTCAGAAGGCACCCTGGGAGAGATCCTGAGAGTAGCAGTATCGGTCCCGTGTTTCGGCTGAAACGTAAGAGTGACCTTTCGCCGGAGTGACCCTTGGTGCCGGCACACTGGGGTTCCCCGATCGTCGAACGCGATGCGATAGTAGCGTCTTGCGCGCTTTGGTTTGCCCCCCCCCCCCCCCGCACACCCCTCCGCGGCCCCCCCAAAGCCGCGCACCACAGGCCACTCTTGCCCAGGGTCTCTCTTGCGTGTGGCCGACTTGTTGTTCCCTCAGAAAGGGCCTCGCCTGCAGACAGCCGTAAGACTCGAGTTCGCCAGAACTCGGCTTCGCCGACGCTTTTTGACTGCCAGTCGGGAATGTTGGCTTTGCAGTGTTTGCGGGATGTTTGCAGTGGGAGTTCGCGTCAGATTTCAGATTCCTCTCGCTTCGCGGGGTGCACGTCCGGAGCACGTGCAGTCCAGCCGTTGTGGGGCTTTTTGGAAGCCTCCTGGGGGGTTCTTGGAAGCTTCTTGGAGGCTTCCTGTGGCGTTTTGGGGGTCTCCTGGGGGCCTCTTGGCGGCCTCTTGGGGGCGTCTTGGGCCGTCTTGGGCCGTCTTGGGGCGCTTTGGCGCCGTTTGGCCCCTTCGGGGGCCTTCTTGGGAGCCTCTCGCGGCCGCCTTCGGGCCCTCTTGGAATCCTCATGGGCCGTCTTGGGGGCCTCTTGGACCGTCTTGGGGGCCTCTTTGGGCTGACTTGGGGCTCCCTGGGGTTGTCTTGGGGCCACCTTGGGTGCTTCTTGGGTTGTCTTGGGACCATTTTGGAGGCTGCTTGGGCCGTCATGGGCTTCTGAAGAGCCGACAACACCGAGAACGCTGAAATCTTTGAAAAACTAACAAAAAATCATGTTTTTGGCATCTGGAGGCCCTCTGGTGGGCTTTCTTCGGGCTCTCTTGGGCCATCTTGGGGGCGTTTTGGGCCCTCTTGGGGCCATCTTGGGCCGTCTTGCGGCCGTCTTGTCCCGTCTTGAGACCATCTTGAGCCGTCTTCACGCCGTCTTGGACCCTCAAGAGGCCCAAGGAGCCGAAATCATCGATTTTCCACAGGTTGTTATAGGTTTTGAGGCCCAGAAGGGGGCCACCACTTTTGGTGCGCCCGGAGGTCTGGCGAGGGGCGCACGGGAGCGGCGCCGAGGGCGCCGCCCAATGAGTGGGTCGTCGTCGTTGCCGTCGCCGTCGCCGTCGCCGTCGCCGTCGCCGTCGCCGTCGCCGTCGCCGTCGCCGTCGTCGTCGTCGTCGTCGTCGTCGTCGTCGTCGTCGGCGTCGGCGTCGGCGTCGGCGTCGGCGTCGGCGTCGGCGTCGCCGTCGCCGTCGGCGTCGCCGTCGCCGTCGCCGTCGGCGTCGGCATCGTCGGCATCGTCGGCATCGTCGGCGTCGTCGTCGTGGGCGCTGGCGGTCAAACCTTTCGCGGGCGTCTGAACCTGATGCTCGTGCTCTTTTGGGGCCGTCGCCGAGGTTCGCGCCGAGGTTCGAGCCTCGAGGGTCGAGGTTCGTGGCCTTCTCTCCGTCGAGGGCTTCCCCGTCGCCACGGCTGGACGCAGCTCGAAAAACTGACGACGACGACGCAGAGAACGACGGTTTCCCGCTGCCCGAGCCCTGTCGCGTTGCGCAAAGTCGCCACCAGCAGCGGAGCGCTGAGCCTGCCCGACGGCACACAGGGCAAACATGTTTGTCCCATTCAGGCGCAGAGACTGCGAGGTCGCTGATGCCGCGTGGATCTCCTGAAAAACAGATGTTGGCTTGAATGGCATGCCGTCTCCTGTAGTCCTCTGCGGTGGCGTTTCCTGTCGTCTTCTGCGGTGGTCTGCCGCGCCGTCCTGCAATCGTCGAGGCATCCATATGGAAACGTCCTGGAGTGGTGAGTTGGGAGCTCCTTGGGTCCCTTTCAGGGACTTCTGCCGGCTTTTGGAAGGCTTCTCGGGCGCATTTGAGAACCCCTGAAAGCCTCTTGGGTTTTTTTTTGGGGGCGTCTTGGGCCGTTTTGGGGCGCTATTTCGGAATCTTTTGGGGGGGTCATGGAGGCTTCTTCGGGGCTTCCCGGGTCTTTCGGGGGGCCTCTTGGGGGCGTCTTGGGCCGTCTGCGGACGCTTGGAGCCGTTTGGCCCCTTCGGGGGACTTCTTGGGGGCCGCTCGCGGCCGCCTTGGGGCCCTCTTGGGGTCGTCTTGGGCCATCTTGGAGTGTTCTTGGGCCGTCTTGGAGGCCTCTTGGATCGTCTTGGGGGCCTTTGGGCCGTCTTGGGGCCCCCTTGGGTGCTGCTTGGGCTGTCTTGGGGCCATCTTGGAGGCTGCTAGGGCCGCCATGGGCCTCTGAGAGCCGGGAAAAGCGAGAACGCGAAATTCCTTGAAAAATTTAAGGAAAATAAATGTTTTTGGCCTCTGGCGGCGTTCTGGCGGGCGCTCTGAGGGCCCTCTTGGGCAATCTTGGGGGCTTTGTGGGCCCTGTTGGGGCCATCTTGGGCCGTCTCGGGGCCGTCTTGTCCCGTCTTGACACCATCTTGAACCGTCTTCACGCCCTCTTGGACCCCCAAAAGGCTCAAGGTGCCCAAATCATCGGTTCTCCATAGGTTTTTCTAGATTTTGAGGCCCAGAAGGGGCCCTCCTCCTGAGGGTCGATGGAAGTGGCGCGACTCCAGGGGGGGGGTAGGGGGGGACACATAATAATGTAACATGATACAACATGTAGGAATTATGCAAGCATTGGACACATTGGATCCATTGCATTACAGCATCCGCGGACCTGCCTCCGGCAACACGTCACTTCCGGACGTGGATTCTTTAGGCTTGCGCCACATCCGCCGACCCCTTGATTCGTTCGCCAGAGTCGCGGGAGGGCTCTGGGGTGAGGTATCCTTCCGACGGTTGCCGAGGCATACAGGGGTGCCACATACAGAGCGACTCATACATACATCCAGGGGCGATTGGAGATATCAACGTGTCTGTGTGCGTAAGGTATATGTGGAGATGCATGTGTGTGCATGTGTGCATATTCACATGTTTACATACACGAAGCACCCCACAATTGCGGATAAGAGTGAGGGGGCGGGTGCAGGCGACGCGGGCGTCGAGCCGGCGGACCTCGTGGCCCTCACCTTCCCTCTCGATGGCGCCCTCCTCCTCCTCCTCCTGCTCCTCCTCCTCCTCCTCCTCCTCTTCCTCGTCCGCGTCCTCGTCCTCATTGTCGTCGTCATCGTCGTCCGCCTCCTCCGAATTGCAGCAGGCAGCTGGATTGTCAATGAACGTGTTCAGACACAGCCCCGCCGCAGGCGCCGATGTGCTGTTGTACAGTCTGCCGTGGGATCGATTCCCCCTTCACCAGCAGAGAGGCGATCCTCCCCGCGGTTGAGCAGGCCCACGTGTCCACCCTAATGGATCGAGCCGTCCCTTAGTTGCCTCGATACGTGCGTTTTGAAACGCAACACGTCCCGTGTTCAAGACGTCCGTGTCAATACGTTGCGTGTTGGCTCCACGTATTGGACCACGTTCTGGCGAAAGTATCGCGTCGGACCTACGTTTTCAGTCTACGTGTTGAGTTCCGTATCGATCCGGTACGTGCTGCGCGTTGCGTATCGGGGCAGCTGAGGTCCACCTTAATGGATCGAGCCGTCCCGCTCTTGCGGCCCCATCATAGCGCTCCTGGGGCCCTGTCGACATGGTTGGGGGGCCAGCGTATAACGCGATTCTGGGGGCTGACAGCTCAGCCTCTGCGCAAGCGGTGGGACATGCAACATTACTTATCACCTGTACGGCACATGGCGATGTGGGTCACCGAGGTGCCCCCTGCCAAACCTAAGATGCCGTGCAGAGGTGGCCTGGGGCTACATTTGTCCACATATACCATCCACCTATACCCTTCTTGCGCCCTGCCGCACGCTCACGCACGCGCATTCAGCGCTGCGTAGTCTGAGTGCCCCCCACTCATTTCCTTGGCGTCCTCTCTCCACCGCCTCCTCCAAGCCGGCAGGGGGTGAGGAAAACAAAGACTCTCAAACCTAACCGCCTCCGGCGTGTGCAGATACGCTCCATCTCTTTTGGTGCAAGTTGAGAAAGGATAAACGTATACCACAACGGAGGTGGCTGGCTAGCGCGTGCCTGCGACCGTCCTTGTACCCTGGGGTACCGTTCCAAGGTTGGGTGAGCCCTTGTGCCCCATCCGCATTTGAAGGGTTCTGCTTCCTCCTCCTCCTCCTCCTCCCCCTTCTCCTCCACTTCTGCCCCTTCTCATCCCTGCTCCCCTTCTCTCCCTTCTCCTTCACTTCTGCCCCCCTCTCCCTTCTCTCCCTTCTCCTTTCTCCCTTCTCCCTTCTCATCCCTGGTCCCCTTCTGTCACTTCTCTCCCTTCTCCTCCACTTCTGCCCCCCTGCTGGCGTGGTTGTCCCGGGCCTTCCTTGCCCTCGGGGTGGCCAGACGTCCACCGGCCGAGGCCAAGTACGCCAAGGGGAAGGCCACTGCCTGCGTCCTGCAGGTCCCCGATCAGGTCCAGTCGCTGGACGACGCGGTGAAGGAGGACTTCGCCGCCGACCTGCAGGCTCCAGACGAGCATGGTTGGAGGGAGGTGGAGGAGGAGGGATGATGATGATGGTGATGATGATCAGGAGGATGGTGATGATGATAAGGAGGATGATGATGGTGATGATGATGATGAGGAGGATGGTGATGGTCATGAGGATGGTGGTGGTTATGATGAGTGATGCGGATTTAATGACGACGCTGATGATGTTGATGACGATGATGACGATGATGAAGACGATGATGTCGATGAATCGAATGGTTTTGGTGATGCGGCGGTGATGATGAGGAGGTGGAGAGGGAGGATAATGAGGACGATGGTGATGGTGATGGTGGTGGTGGTGGTGATGATGATTTTGACGATGGCGATGATGATGGTGGTAATGATGAAGCTGATAATGAGGATGATGATGCTAATGACGATGATGCTGATGATGATGGTGATGGTGATGTGGGGCGCATGATGGTTACACGGGTGGGAATGAGGATGATGACGACGATGTTGACGATTATTATGATGTTGAAGATGGTGATGCTGATGACGACGATGATGATGGTGCTGCTGATGATGCTGCTGATCCTGATGATGCTGATGATGCTGGTGGTGATGATGATGATGATGGTGGTGATGTTAATGGTGATAGGTTTATGTGAGGCTGTTGATAATTAGGGTGGTAACGATACCGCTGCTGCTGATGATGTTTGATGATGCGGATGTTGATGCAGCATATGATGACGATCAAGGTGTTGTTGGTGCTGGTGATGGTGGTTATGATGATGATGACGAGGATGTGGATAGTGATGAGGAGGTGGATGAGGAGGACGAGGAGGATCAGTGTACATCCAAGACGCATCAACATGTTTCAATGCACTCTCCTCCAAGCCCCTTCTTCAGAGGTCCCGTACAAGAAATGTTTTTTCTTGCTTGAAGTGCCCCGTTGGAAGACAAACGTCGTTTGTGAATCCTCAATCGTGCCAAACACCGCTCCTTAGACTTCAAGGCCGCGAATCAACTTTACTGTTGCGTCCTGGCGATCCTGCACCGTGCCAGGGATCCGTTCCTGCGACGTCAGCACCACGAATCAACGTGCCTGTCACGCCCTGGCAGTCCTAAATCGTGCCGTAACAACATTCCTGGGAGGCCAACCATAAGAACCAATTAAACTTCTGAGAACTATTGAAACGAGTATGTGCGGCGCGAAGGCGGCAGCGGCATTTTGACAAAGAAACTTCCTCCATCCGTGGGGTCCTTGCAAGCAGTTGAGACGAATGTGTGCGGCGCTGAGGCGAGCGCAGCATTCTGAGAACCATCCCGCACTCCATCCGTGAAGCTTCTGCGAACTCTTAAGACGAATGTGCTTGGCGTTAGGGTGTGAGCCACATTTCGAAAAAGAGCTGCCGTCCATTAGGGAAACGTGCGGGGACGTTTCACACGAATGCGCGCGGCGCTGAGGCGAGAACCGCTCCTCGAGAACGACCCGTCTTCCATCCGTGAAGCTCCCGCAAGCTGTGCAGAGGAGTGTGCGCGGCCCGGAGGCGAGAGCCACGTGTTGAGACGGAGCCGCCCTCAGCATCGCGTAGCTCCTGCACGCTCTTAGAATGACTGTGCGAGACGCGCTGGGGCGAGAGCCGCTTTTTGAGAAGGAACCGCCCGCCCTCCCTCCGCGAAGGTCTCTGAGCTGTTTTGAGCATGTCTGCGCGGCGCCTGGGCGAACGCAGCATTCTCAGAAGCCGCCCGGCCTCCCTCCGTGAGACCTCTGCGAGCGGTAAGAACTAATGCGCGCGGCGCTGAGGCGAGGACCGCCCGCATGTTCGACAACCACCCGCCCTCCATCTGTGAAACCGTTGCAAATCTCAAGCTTCAGGATCAGAAGTGGTGAGGAAGTCTCAGGCGAAACGCCCTGCCCGCCCCACCTACACGTCTCGGGCTGCGACCAGGAGGAGTTGTTTATAAGGGAAAAGAAATGGATGAAGAAAGGTTTGAAAGCTTTCAAAAAAAAGAGGATTCTGGGGACGGTGAGGAGGAGGAGGAGGAAGAGGAGGAGGACCAGGAGGAGGAGGAGGAGGAGGAAAATGAGACAGAAGAGGGGAGTCCGACCTGCAGGCCTTAGAGGAGGAGCAGAGGGTCAAGATCCGGTTGGCCACCAGCTGCATCTGGCTGTCCGGAAACAGCCCCGACACCGTGGAGGCGGCGAGGCAGACGATCGTGGAGACCCGGGGTGGGTTGTGGGCAGATTCTGGGTGAGGGCTTGCATTTCTTTCGAAGCTTCGGCGGGCCGAGCTTCTGTGCGAGAGGTGGATGAGGAGGAGGAGGAGGTGGATGAGGAGGAGGAGGAGGAGAAGGAGGAGGAGGAGGAGGAGGAGGAGGCGGAGGAGGAGGAGGAGGAGCAAGGGCAGGAGCAGGAGCAGGAGAAGAGGAAGATGTGCGGAGGAGGTGGGGAAGGAGAACCTGCCAGGCTTCCCCACGCAGCTCGCCAGCCGAGAGAGCCCGATCCCTTGAGATAGTCTTTTTGTCCCCGTGCTGGATTGCACGCCGCCAGCCATGGCCAAACCAATCCGATCCCCCCTTTGTGCGCTCGTCGTGGTTGCCTTCTCTTCTTGCAAGTCGTTGGCCCCCTTCCCTCCCCTCGTCGTCGCTCGTTCGCTTTTTCGATCCTCGTGGGCCGCCCCTCCATCCCTCCTGGCGGATCGTACCCCGAATCTGCAGCATGTTTGACTCGCCGAGTGAGAGCGGCACGTCAAGCTGATGAAGACTTGCTCGGCCGCAGTCTTTCGCACGGCTTGGGTGTGGGGTCTTCCTCGCCCCGAGGAGATGCTGCAGTTCTACCTCCCTGAGGGCTTCCTGGTCATGAAGGGCCTGAAGAAGTCGGCGGTGGACAAGATCCGTGAAGACGAGGAGCTCCGATCCCTCAGGGTGAAGCCCGACTGCGCGTTCTCGCTCCATCCCGCCGAGGGTATCGCGTGGATCTGTGGGGCCTCGCTGCGCGAGAAGGCCAGAGCGGGGGAATCGAAAGAGAGGCTGGAGCCCATAGGGATTGGAAAGGCATGGGGGGAGGGGCCTCGAGATGGGAGGGGGGGGGGGAGGGGAGAGTGGAGGAGGAGGAGGAGGAGGAGGAGGAGGAGGAGGAGGAGGTGGAGGAGGAGGAGGAGGAGGAGGAGGAGGAGGAGGAGGAGGAGAGCGGCAGGGAGGGGGGATCGTCGGGAGGGGACGGCGGTTCAACAGCGCATCCTCCGGGGGGGGGGGGTCCCTCCGCACCTCTGAGCGAGCACCGCCTCCGACGGGCGGCGTGCGCGAGCGACCGCCTGTCGCTTGCCGGAGCGCTCGGCGGGGCGCCCGCTGGACTGCGGGGCGGACCTTACTGGGCCCTGGAAACGACAGGGCCGTTTTTTGTTACCGGTTCCGTTTTGCCGTTGTTTGGCCGGTTCCGACGCCGTTGTTTTGCAGGTTCCGTCGCCGTTCTTTTACGGGTTCCCGCTCCGGTTCCAGTCCTGGCGCCGTTTTTGTTGCCGTTTCCGGTCGCCGTTTTTTTGCCGCTTCGATTTTCAAGGGGCATTTGTTCGGAAACGGTGACAAAACGGCCCTGCCGTTTCCGGGGCCCACTAAGGGGCGGACGAGGCAAAGCTCGCCCGCCTCCCAGCGACGCAAGGAGCTCCGCCTCTGTGCGCAGCGCCCTCCCAGGGGCCCTGGAAGGGCCTGGGCTCCGCCCTTGCGCGAGGAAGCGAGACTCCCAGGCATCAGTCGTTGTTTTTTTCAACCAGGGCCCCCTGGAAGTCCGGACCCTTTCCCCAGCACCGGTGTTTCATCCCGATTCGTTTTTTTGACGGTTCCGGGGCCCGTTGAGGGCCCCCGGAGGCCGACAATTGCCAAACATGTTCCGTCGTTTTTTTTTTGTTTTTGTTTTCTTCTTTTCTTCCCACGACGCGAGCAGGCCTGGGTTGACGTGTGCCTCCTGGATCCCCACGGGCACTTCGAGCGCTCCAAGGCGCACCACGGCGCTCCGGGCGTTTCGGACACTCCCAGTCGCTCCAATGGAAGCTCCCTGCAAAACGACGCTCCCAGGCGTCGTTGAGCACTGCCACACGCGCTCTGGGTCGCTGCCAGGAGCCCCGATGTATTCCCTGGCGCACGTTCCCAAACATCCTCCTGCCGGCCTCAGAGCTCCCGACCCCTTCCCTCCCAGGGACAGTTTTTTTTTGTCCTGGATCAGGTTTTGATGGCTGTGGGGCCGAAATCGTGGAAGACCCAGCGACTGAAAAATTCAGACCGTCGGAGGTTTGGGTTTGGCAAGCCCAAGCGGCTCCCAAGCTTCTGGGCGTTGCCGGGCACTTTCCAGCGAGGCCCGGGTTGCACCAGAGCGCTGCAACCATCTGTCACCGCCCACCAAGCCACCCCAACCCAACTCGGAGGTCCCGATTTGCCCTCCATTTCCATTGGGGGGTGGGGTCGGGGACCGTTGAAACATATATATATATATACACAAGACTGCAGTGGCGCTTCGCGCCATGCACCTTGGTCCTTGAAGTTTCGTATGCAGGCGGAATAGCAGGAAGGTCAAGCCGACAATTTAGCGATACCTTCTGGTTGCCTTTTCTGGCATCGCCGCTATAATAATGTTATTAGTTATCCTTCCTCCATGCTTCTTTTTCCTGATTTTCGCCATGCCCTGCGCATTCTCCCCATCCTCCTCAGCTCTTTTTGCGGAGGCTCCTCCTTGGAGAGCCTCTAGGGGCCTCACAAAAGTTGTTTCAGGCTTTCTTAAGGCCTTCTGGGAACCTCCTGGGCGTATTCTGGGGGCCTCCGGGGGCTTCCTCGGGCCACCCTGCCTCCAACCGCGGTCTCCCTGAACGACCGAATCACGATTTGGAATTCCTCGGAGGGTGTCTTTGGGCCATCTTGGGCCGCCATGGGGCTCTCTGAGGGCCATCTTGGACCCGTGTTGTGCCGTTTTGGGGCTCTCTTGGACTGCCTGGAAGCCCTTTCGGATGGTTGTGGGGCGATTTTGGAGCCTCCCAGGCGGCTTCGGACGCCACAAGACCGCCGTCTTGGAGGGTCGGGAAGCCGAAAAGAGGAGAACCCAACAGAAAATCAATGATTTTTGTCTCGGGGGGCCCTCTTGGGAGTGCTCTTGGAGGCCTCTTTGGGGCCCTCCTGGAGGCCTCTTGGGCCATCTTGAGATCACGTCGGTCACTCTTGGAGCGCTCTTGTGCTGTCTTGGGGGTCTCTGGGACGTCTCCGATGACCCCCCTGATCGCCCTAGGTGTGCTGGGAAGGCTTGGCAAAACGCCATGTGACGCACGGTGGCCGCTTCGAGGCCCGTCTGGAGGGTCCCAAAGTCCCAGATCCCGGGAGTCCGTTTTTTTTTTGGGGGGGGGTGATGGGTTTCCCCCCCGCCCGGGCTTACAAAATATAGGAAGAGGAATAGGTGTATGTATGTATGTGTATGTGTATGTGTATATGTATGTATGTATGTATGCATGCATGCATGCATGCACGTACGTACGTACGTACGTACGTATGTATGTATGTATGTATGTATGTATGTATGTATGTGTGTGTATGTATGTATGTATGTGTGTATGTATGTATGTATGTATGTACGTACGTACGGACGGACGGACGGACGTACATACGTATGTATGCTTGTATGTAAATATGTATGTATGTATACATGTATGTATGTATGTACGTATGTATGGTTGTAGGAACGTATGTATGTATGTAGGTGTGTATGTATGTAGGTGTGTGTATATGTATGTATGTATGTATGTATGTATGTATGTATGTATGTATGTATGTATGTATGTATGTATGTATGTATGTATGTATGTATATATGCATGCATGTATGTATGTATGCATACATGTATGTATGCATGTATGCATATGTGGTTGTATGTCATGTCATGTCATGTCATGTCATGTCACGCCATGCCATGTAATGTCATGTAATGTAATGTAATGTATTGTAATGTAATGTAATGTAATGTATGCTTGCATGTATGTATGCATGTATGTATGTGCGTTTGTATGTATATATGTACGTATATACGTACGTATGTATGCATGTATGTGTGTATGTATGTATGTATGTATGTATGTATGCATGCACGTATGTATGTATGTATGCATGCATGCATGCATGCATGCATGCATGTCTGTAATTATGCATGTATGTATGTAGGTAGGTATGTACGTATGTATGTATGCATGCATGCATGCATGCATGCATGTATGCATGTATGCATGTATGTATGTATGTATGCATGCCTGTATGTATGCATGTGTATATATACATATCTATACCCGCACCCCCCCCCCCCCACCCGAGGTTCGGGCCTTCGGGTTGGGTTGGGGTGGTCTGGTAGGCAGTCAATGTGTGTGTGTGTGTTGATTGGGGGCTGGAGCCGCCCTCTCGAGCGTCCCCTGCCATCAACGCGGAAGTCGCGAAGCGGGGCCTCGCTTGATACGGCATTGCTGTCAGAGCGATGCTCCCGCCCTGAGCGCTTCGAGAGGGCGCCGCCAGACCAGCCCCCTCGAGCTCCCCCTCCTGTCCAAGGTCCCTCCCCCGGGACGCGGCCCTCGTGCCTCATGCCATTGCGATGGCCGCCCGAGCTGCTCTCCGCGACCTGCGGCTCACGCGGCCCGAGGGTGGGGTCGAGGCGCAGCGTGGGGATGACGACGGCGCTGCGCCAGGCTCCCCCTGCCGCCCACGTGGGCGCCGTGCAGCGCGCGGCCCACCGAGCCGCGGGAGCCAGGCCCCACCGCAGGTGTGACGCAGCAGCGCCGCCGCGCGGGGCGGCACGCGCTGCCTCGAGAGCGACCTCGCTGCGCCCTGCGGTGGCGCCGCGCGCGCGGCAAGGCGCCACCGGTCGCGGCGCGAGACGCCCCCGGGCCGCGGGGCACGGCCTCGCGCGCAAGAGGGCCACTCGTGCCGTGTGGCGCTCCCTCGTGGGGGGCCCTGACCTTCCAGAGAGGTATTTTTTTAGCACGGGAGGCCTAAAAACCCAAACAACGCAACGAGACAGCCTAAAATCAAGACATAGAATAGCTCTGGGATAGGTTTTTAAGTCGCGTGCTATTTTTTAGCCCTCCTGGAAGGTCAAGGGGGGGGGGCGCGGGGGGCTGGCTGCTGCTGGGGCCCCGACGGGCGCGCGCCGTGGCACGGGCCGCGGCGGGTAGCTCTTATGGCAGAGCTCGGCCTCCCGAGGGCCCCCGCCGGTCGTCAGGCAGCGGCCCGGGAGGAGCAGCGAGGCCCTGCGGGGGCCCGGCCTGCCGGGAACCCTGTCTTACTGCACGAACGAGATGGGCACGGAAAGAATGGGTACAATGCTCAACAGCAGTTCTTGTTCACTTTGAACAGGACTCGCTGTCCGCGCCGCCGCGGCCTGTGTCCATTCGAGACAGAAGGCCGCCTGCCCAACGCGGCCGCTGTTGGTTTGGGACAACCTCTTGCTGTTGGGCATCGTACCCATGTTTTCCGTACCCATTTCGGGCGTCCAAAGTCTTGTGAACAGACCGAGACGTCGGATCTTTGGGGAGGTTCGGATGCCACTCCTGGGAGGTCAAAGTCTGACTTTGCCCTGGTCCGATCTCTGGCTCAGTCCGGCTCGATCCCGCTCGATCCGGCCGGCTCAATCCCGCTGGATCCGGCTTCTAATCCTTCCGACGAAGACCTCCCAGCAGTTGCCTCCTAAGGGA
The DNA here is from genome assembly GCA_963575745.1 of Prorocentrum cordatum. NCBI lineage: Eukaryota > Dinophyceae > Prorocentrales > Prorocentraceae > Prorocentrum > Prorocentrum cordatum. The sequence continues at coordinate 405,388 of CAUYUJ010014278.1, forward strand.
GGCGCCTCCCCCCCCCCTGTGCGGATCCCGGCCAGGTGTTGGGGGAGGCGGTGGGCCGGGACCCAGGCAGCGCGAGCGCGCGCTGGACCCTGCCGCCAGGGGCAGGACCCCGTTCTCCCTCCCGACCCTTCGCGTTCCCCCCTCTCTTGCCTCCCCGCTCCCCCCTCGTTCTCCTCCTCCTCCTCCTCCTTCTCCCTCTCCTCCTCCTCCTCCTCCTGCTCCTCCTCCTCCTCCTCCTCCTCCTCCTCCTCCGCCTCCTCCTCCTCCTCCTCCTCCTCGTCGCCCCCCCTATTTCCTTTCTTGCTCCGCCCCCCCTTACTTTCCCAGCCCCCGTTCCCCCTTCCCCTCCCCCTTTCCATCCTCTCCCTTTGTCCCCCCTACTCCCTCTCCGCGGGCCCACTCCCATTGTCTTCCCCTCTGGGTACTATCCCCCCCCCTTCACCCCACGGCTTCCCGGGAGGTGCAGGCGAGGATCGAGGCGATCCTCGCCAAGTGGGCGCTGGAGCACTTTGAGCTCGACCTCGGTGATTTCGGCGAGGCCATGTGGCTGCTGGGCCCCAGGCCCACCCGTCCTGGTGTTGCGTTTTGCTGTTTATTGTTCTCACTGCTTACCCCCTGGTGACCGTGACCGTCCTGTGTTTTTCAATTAAAGTGTTCTGTCAGGGAAGGTCTGTGGTAACCAATCTGTGTCCCCTGCCCCCATATTTCAACAACCACAACTACACAAACCATTGTCCCCGAATGATTTATGATTTTGTATGCAGCGTGCATCCGTCCTGGCATCCCCGACTCACGGGGGATTGTCTTGAGCCCGGATGACACATCGCCTTCGCAATCGCCCTGCCCACGCCTTGCTTCTAGGTGGCACCACGCCCGGGTGGCTTAGAACCGGTGGGAGAGACCACGCAACATCTGGGAGAGCCCCCCGAACCCCTTGGAGAGCCTTCGGACCTCCATGGGAAGCCCCAGAGAAGCTTCAGAACACCTGTGGGAACCTGAAGGCCCCTTGGAGACGCTTCAAAGCTGAGCTGGAGGGTTTCGGGGCCTCTTGAAAAAGGCGTGAGGGCATTTTTGAGAAAGGTCTGGATCGGAGGAGCTTCTGGGCATCGGGAGATGAGGGACAAGAGGAGGAGCATGATGATGCTGCTGCTGATGATGCTGATGATGATGATGATGATGATGCTGCTGATGATGATGATTATGATGATGATGATGGTCATGCTGCTGCTGATGATGATGATGATGATGTTGACGACGATGCTGATGATGATGATGATGATGATGATGATGATGATGATGATGATGATGATGATGATGATGATGATGATGATGATGATGATGATGATAATGGTGATGGTGACACTGATGGTGATGGTGATGGTGATGGTGATGGTGATGGTGATGGTGAGGAGGAGGAGGAGGAGGAGGAGGAGGAGGAGGAGAAGGAAGAGTAGGGAGGAGGAGGAGAGGAGGAGGAGGAGGAGGAGGAGGAGGGAGGCGGGAAGACAAGGTGGTTGGAAGAGGAGGAGGAAGAGGCGGATGAGGAGGAGGAGGAGGAGGAGGACGTCGTCGACGACTACGACGCAGCGACGACGACGACGTTGACGACGAGGACGACGACGACAACGACGTCGACGACGACGAAGACGACGACGACGGTGTCGCCGCCGCGGGCACCCCGCGCGCCGAGGCGGGAGCGCCCGGGGCGCCTCCGCGGGGGACCGCCGCGGAGCCCCTTCGGGAACCCCTCCTCGCCCTCCTCCTCCTCCTCCTCCTCCTCCTCCTCCTCCTCGCGTGCCCCTCCTCGCCAACCTCCTCGCTCGGCCTCCTCGCCCTCCTCCCGGCGCTCCGTTTCCGCTCTCCCCTATCTCGGCTTTCTTCTCCTCGCCCTCCTCCACCTCCCTCGCACCTCCCTCGGGGCCCCGGGCATGTTGAATATGACGAACCAACAGCACACACCCATGCCCACAGGGGGATCGGAGAGGGCTATGGGTGCGTGTTGTCGGATGGGGGTCCCCGCTCGAACGGGAGCGCTCCCCAGGGTCCGACAACCCGCACCCACACCCATAGCCGGTCCTCGTCCCAACGACCTCCCTATGGGTATGGGTGTGTGTTGTTCGTTCGTCAGAATAAAAGTGGAGGTTGTATCGATCTAGGCCTCCTAGATGGGGTCCGAGCAGATGGGGTCGGAGGTTCGCGCCGCATCGCCGGTGCATCCGCGATGCGACTCGATGCGGAGCTCGATCTCCTTCAAACCCACGTCGCCAATGCATCGCCGACGTCGCCAGTGCATCGCCGACGCATCGCCGATACATCGGCGATGCATTGGCGATGCGGCGCGATCCTTGGACCCCTATCTACTCGAACCCCATCCAGGAGGCCTCTAATCGAGCGGGGGCGTCATTGTTGCAGGGGGGGCCGTCTGCTGCGCCGAGGCGGGGGCGCTAGTTTTGAGTGAAGAGCAGGGGAGTGCCGAGCGGGAGCGCTGGTGTGTTGTTGGAAAGCCGGCTCTCGGCGGCGAGCAAGGGCACCAGTTCCAGGTCAGAAGCAGGGGGGAAGTATCGAGCCGGAGCGGTGTTGTTGTTGGGGGGCTTGCTTCGGCGTAGCCCAGAAACGCTCGAGCGTGAGCTAAATCTCAAAGAAACTGCTGCCTGCGCCGAGGCGCGGGCGCCAGGGTGGATGTAGGGTGTCCAACACTATCAGTTTTTCAATAATGAAGGTTCAACAGGGATTACTCCAGATCTCGTAATACAAGGGAGGGGGTCTGGACCCTCCAAGACAAGCCATTTCAGACCCCCCCCCCCAGTGGGAGAACCCTCCAAAACATCGTCCCCAGACCCCCCCAGGCCCTCCAAGATAGCCTGGAAGAGACCCCCCCCCCGAAATGAGACCCCCCTCCCTTTATTACGAAATCTGGAGTAAGGAAGCCTCGTTGCTTGTAGGAATCTTGAGTGAAAGCAGGGAAATTATCGAGCGGGAACGGCGTTGTTTGCAAGGGGGGTCGCTTGCGGGGGCCGAGGCGGGGGCGCCGGCCCGGGAGTAAAAAGCAGGGAGGTATCGAGCGGGTGCGCCAGGTTTGTTGGAAAGCCGGCCTTCGGCGGCGAGCAATTGAGCCCTGGCCTCGAGTAGTTCGGGGGCGGCAAAGAGGGGGGTGATGACTAGGGGGGGTGGATATCATGGCGGGGGCCATGATATTTCCCCAGATCTCATGGCGCCTCTTCTTATTTTATTACGTCCCTAGTCCCCCCGCTGGGCCGCGCACATGCCGCCGGTCATGATTTGTACCCCCCCCTCTTGGACACCCCCCTCTTGGCCGCTCCCGAGTAGTACAAGGGGAGGAAATATCGGACGCTGCAGCGGTCCCTCGAACCGCCTGCGCGTGAGCTCCATGTTCAACGGGAGCGCAGCCATCGCCGAGGCGAGAGCGCCAGGGCACACAGCTCCCGCCTGACATTTCCTCACAACTTATTCCACCATCGCGCCCTCGCGCGGGACTTCCTCACACTTTGTACAGGAATCGCGCTCTCGCGTTGGACCTCTCCGCAATTTCTTCAAGCGCCGCGCCCTGGACGCTTAGGCATCGCGCTCTCTCTCTAGTTTTTCTCGCGATGTGTTTGGAAATCGCGCTGTCGCTCGAGACGTCTTCGCGATTCCTGCAAGATTCATGCTTCAGCAGCCCGCCTGTTCGACCTGACCGCCTCGGACCGCCGCCAGGCCCGCCCGTTGGGGTCCACCCGCCCGATCAGCCCGTCTCTGGTTCTGGCACGTGTATGCTGCTCCTCGCCCTCCTCCTCCTCCTCCTTTCTTCCTCCTCCTCCTTTCTTCCTCCTCCTTTATTCCTCCTCCTCCTCCTCCTCCTCCTCCTCGCTCCCCCTTCTGCTGAGGTTAATCTCTCCGGTGCTCTCTCTTTCTTCTCCCTCCCGCCATCCGTCCTCTCCTCCCTGGTGCCTGGGGGTTGCCCTGCGAATATCGAGTGCTTGGGATACACGTGTTGGATGACACGCGGGCAGGTCCGGTACACCTCGCTCATTTGTATACTCCTGTGTAGGTACATGTGCGGCCGCTTTTGCGCTAGCGTGTGCGCGGCATGTGCGCGGCGTGTGCGCGGCACGTGCCCGGCACGTGCCCGGCATGTGCGGGCCTTCTGGGTCGGATGTCCTATTGTGCATGCGCGCGCGGGCATGTGCAGGGTCATGTGCGCTGAGTTTGGTGCATCGCTTGTTTCTACATCCTCGCACATGGCTGCGCACATGCCCGCACATGCTTTCACATGCGGAAGGTGTCTCATTTTCGCAAATGAGATCATACATTTGAGTATGATGACGACGATGGCGATGAAGATGGCGATGACGCTGGCGATGGCGAAGCTGTTTATGGAGCATGACATACCCACGACGATGATGATGATGATGATGATGATGATGATGATGATGATGATGATGATGATGATGATGATGATGATGATTCTGATGATGATGATGACGATGATGATGATGGTGATGCTGATGCTGATGATGATGATGATGATGATGATGATGCTGATGCTGATGATGATGATGTGGTTGATGATGATGGCGATGGTGATGGTGACAATGATGGTGATGAGAATGGGGCTATGAGGGGAGGAGGAGAAGGAAGACGAGGAGGAGGAGGATGGACAGTAGGAGGAAGAAGCGGAGAAGGAGGAGAAGAAGAGGACAGTTGTGATCCATCGGCTTCTGGCCCGAGGGGCAGCGGCGAGTGGTTGGGGCGGATGCAGTCGGAGAGCGGCGCCAAGATCCAGGTGAACCCGAACGAGCTCAAGGCACCAGGGCTCCACCTCCCCCTCCTGATGAGCGAGGAGGGAGGAGGAAGGAGCGAAGGGGGAGAAGCGCAGGATGAGGGTGTGTGTGTGTGTGTGTGTGTGTGTAAGAGGAGGGAGTAGAAAGGACGGCCTCCTCCTCATCCCCTTCCACTCCCTCCTCATCCTCGACTTCCTCCACCTCCCCCTCCGCCTCCGCCTCCTCCTCCTCCTTCTCCTCCTCCTCCTCCTCCTCCTCCTCCTCCTCCTCACCACCACCACCATCATTACCATCACCATCACATCGCAGAGAACTCGAGCGGGGCCAGCCGGGGCTGCGGTCCGAGAGGTGTACATCGACGGGCCGCCGGCCAAGCTGCAAGCTGGGAAGCAGCAGGTGCCCCCCCTTTGGGGGGGCGGCTCTTGCCGCCGCGGGGCAGGTTCCCCCCAACGCCTTCCCGCCGGGTATTCGGAGGAGGAGCAGGAGGAGGAGGAGGAGGAGGAGGGAGGAGGAGGAGGAGGAGGAGGAGGAGGAGGAGGAGGGAGGAGGAGGAGGAGGAGGAGGAGGAGGAGGAGGAGGAGGAGGAGGAGGAGGAAGAGGAGGTCGGGGGCGAAACACATACTATTCGTATCCGCGGCCTCGCGGGCTGGGCCACGGGAGCGCGACCCGGCGGATGCCGCTCGTACCCAAGAGTCCTCGTCGCCACGGCTGGATCGGCCCCGAGATCCGAGTCAGAGCGCACCCGTGAGGAGGTCCAGGGAGTAGCGGTACAGTCGAGACGCTAGGACAGGGGCCTTTGTGGATTCGGGAGGGGCTCCCGTTTTCGAGCCGCTCCTTGGACCCAGGCGCCGGAGCCTCTTCGTGGCTGAGGCTCGCCGTGGCCAGAAAACCCCTCTGTTCCTTCTCCTCCTCCTCCTCCTCCTCCTGTTCCTCATGCAGCGTTCCCGAAGGCAGCACGACGGGCGTATCGGTATCCTGCTTTTCCCCCAGAGCGGTGGGGCGCTGACCAGGCTGCAGTCCAGGGAGCAGCGCGTTTGGGGGGAAGGGCCGTGATGGCGCCAGAAGCTTCTCTCCGCCGTCCCCTGCCCCCACTTGGGGCCCCATGCTCGAGGTTGGGGGCGTGCTTGGTACAGGCTGGGGAGCTGCTGGCTGGAAGCCTGCAGCTGTACACCTCACCGGTTCGAAGCAGAGACCCATCCCCATGCTGGGCATCGCTTTACCTCGGTGACGATCTTGAGGATGCCCTCAGTTTCTGAGGGCACATCCCTAAAATTGTTATCGCCTTGGGTTTGGTGGTCTGAAGGATATGGATGAGTTCGAGGCTGGTTTTTTCAGCTTGGACCTTGAGCTGATGACCAGCAGAGGAGAGGGGCCGTTCAAGACAGTGGCGCCTCCCCCGAGAGAGGTGCGTGGACGCAGAGATGGAGGGAGAACGAGCAGGGAGAAGGAAGGAGGGAGTAGGTGAGGGAACCGGAAGGAGGAGGAGGAGGAGGAGGGGGAGGAGGAGGAGGAGGAGGAGGAGGAGGAGGATGTCAGGCGGCCCCGAGGTCAATTTTCTGGGAACCCTACGCCTGCTTGCAGGTGAGGGATCCCGTCATTGGCCCTGGGGGCGCCTGTGGGGGGTCCTATGAGCGGAGGGAGCGGCCCTCATGCATGCCACCCCAGCGTGTGCTGACCAGGGCCGCCGCCGCCACACCGCGAACGGCGCGTGTGGCCTACAGCACATCCATCGCTCGCCAACTGTTTCGCCTTCAGCTCCTCCTGCCCCGTTTCAGCCCCGTTTGCCACCGCGGCGCTCGACCTTACATGCCCCTAGTTGCCGTCCAACGGTTCCTTCATCCCTCACTCAGCATCTCTGCGCGCATATGCTCGCCACGCACAGCCTGCATCATCCAAGGGTGTTTGCGTGTGTGTGTGTGTGTTATCTCGGCGGGGGGCGGGAACCCAGGCGGAGGGACGCGATCCCTAGGGCCAAGACGGCCGTTGCACAGCATACCCGCTGCTTCAGATGAAGGCCAACGCCGCCCTTCACCCTGCGTTCTCTTCTCCCACACCCACGCTGCTGCCGTTACGAGTGTAACCCCCCTCTCTCCCCTCCCCTTCGAGGCCATGATTAGTATTCCTTTTCCCTCGTCTCGTCGGTTTGCCTTGTCTTACATGTACGCTAATTTTTCTTATCTCAGTCACAGCCGAAACCCATGTGACCTGGCTGTTTAGTTTGATCACCCCGCCAGGGCCGACCGGCCCTGGGAGAGGGAGGGCTGCGATCGCGAATCTCTCCAGCCACCAGGATTCAGGAGTCAGGAGGAGGAAGAGGAGGAGGAGGATGAGGAGGAGGAAGTGGAGGAGGAGGAGGAAGAAGAGGAGAAGGAGGAGGAGGGGGAGGAGGAGGAGGAGGGGAGCATCATCAGAAGGAGGAGGAGGGGAGGAGGAGGAAGGAGGAGGAGGAGGAGGAGGAGGGGAGAGGAGGAGGGGGAGGAGGAGATCCTCCTCCTGCTTCTGCTCCGCCTCCGCCCTTCTCTCCGCCTGCCGGGTCCAGGACGCATTTGCGTGCTCTCGCCACGGCCAGCGGGCTGATCTGTTCCACATGGCAGACATCCGATGTCGGGATCTGTTCTTTGCCCCATCCCCAGGAGTCTCGACCCTTTCCCTTGGGCTGGCTTTTCCTCCCGAGTCGTTGTTGACGGTCCCGGGGCCCGGCGAGGGCCCCGGAGAGCTGACAAGGGCAAACAACTTGTCCGCCGCCATTTTTTACGTCTGGGCCCCCACCCCCGCATTGGGCATAACCTCTCGTCGTCCCCTCGCGTCCTCGAGGGCAGCAGCTGAGGCTGCACGCTGTTGCCATCGCTCGCGTGGCTGCTCCCCTGCCTTGAGTCGGTGGCACAGAGCCTCCCCGGACTTACTCGGGCCAGCAGGGCTTGTGGTGCACCATCACCGACCACCACTAGGCGCATACCATGGACCCAGCCAGTGCGGGAAACCCAGACGTGCTCGCCTCGTGGCGGAGGAGGAGGAGGACGCCATTTTTTGGGCTGCTTCCGATTCGGGATGAAAGAGCTGGTTCCAGGAAGAGCTCCAGACCTCTGGCAGCCACGCTGCGAACAAAATCACGACGCCAGATGTCTCAGAGTAGGCACATCAAGCAGGAAGCCGGCTTGTCACCGGGCGCGTCAGAGAAACTATTTACGCCCTGATGGCCCTTGGGGGCACCGTGGCGACATCCCGGGTCGCCTTGGTAAGTACACAATCGGCGACGAACGTGCCCCTCGATCTCACATAGCCAGGCTTTTGGTTACCATGTGTCGAGCGAAGCCAGTGGTCTTGTTTCACTGTGCCCTCGAGCCAGTGTCATGAGTTCTCCCGTTCTAAAATAGTGTTGGACAGCCCAAACTCAGCATTTTCGAGCTATGATGGCGAGCTGGTTCGATTCCTTCCGCCAGAGATTGGCTGTTTTGACAAGGTGCGCTTTACCTGCGGAATCAGGACGCTGGCCTCTGGCCCTCTTCTTGCAACCAAGCCAATATGGATCCGCACTTCATGGCATGCGGCTGCTCCCGCCTTGGGCTGTTGGGCCAGAGATGCGCCCTGAGCTTCATCCTCCGACTAGCCAGCTGGCATCACTTTTCCGCTAGAGTCTCATGCAGACTAGTGTCACCCTCCCCTGTCTCCGACACGACGATGACAGCGTCCAGCGACGTGAAGTAAACCACGATGTCGTGAACCCAAGGCTCTTCTCGAGCTCTCGACCTCATATTCTGCTTGACCTCTCGATCCCTGTCCTGGTAGGTCCTGGGGCCCGAGCGGAGGCCGAACGGCCGTTGAAATCGCCCACGATTCCCAGATGAGCGACGCAGAAAGACGGGTTCCACTGCGCGGACATTCGCGCGTAAGCTGCCCACGTAAGGTCAGGAGGGGAAGAAACACACAGACACAATTAATCGTCGATCCCCGGGAAAATATGGGAACATATGGGAAGTGGTGGGGAAGACGAAAACCCAGAAACTATGGGAAAATATGGGGAATCTTTTTATTTGTGTGTCTTTATTTGTGTGTCCCAGTTTCCCTTCAGTGAGGTCGCGCGTAAAGGCCCTCGTTTGAAATCGCAGCGTAGCGGGCCGCGCTGGCGCCCCGCGGTGAGCCGCCGCGTGAGGCCGCGACGTCTTCTCGCACGCGGCCCGTGCCTCGTCGTCGCTCAGACGTCATGGCCCTGGCCTGGGCGACGGAGTGATCTCGCGTGGCCGCGGGCCTCTATAGCGCTTGGCTCCCGACGACGGCCCTGCACCGTGTGCGTCGAGCAAACCCCTGAGATCCGACGCAGCGAGACAAACAATGACGACATCGGGAAACAAACAACGCGACCAGAGCCCTGGACCCCACCTTCCGGCGCCACTTTTCGAGCCCGGTCGCTCTGCGAGGGCCCCGGCGCCCGACGCCGGGCGAGAGAACGCCCGGGGCTCGAGGCAATTGAGGCGCCAGGATCTCCGGGGGAGTGTGCGTCGAGCTGCAGTCGGGGCCCTGAAGAAGGAACCCTTTTCGTTGGGGAGGGGCTCCGCGTTCCTCAAGTGTTTCACAGCTTGCCTCAGGTTTTCCTTATGTTTTCGATCGCACATCGAAGTTTAACTTATGGAAAAAGGGGCCTCGTTCCTTACTCAGGGTTCCTTAGGTCAACGCCCCGACTGTTTGTGTACCTTACGGCCTCCGCGTCTTCTGAGCGCGAGTCCGGTCGCGCGCGCCCTGCAAGCCTGCCGCTGCTGCCCGCGGCAGGTGCTCAAAGGGCTGGACCAGCTCCGCGCCAAGCAGGCCGCCGAGGACGCCGCCGGCGGCCGCGCGGCCACGAAGGCGAAGGACCCTCCTCCGCCCTCCCGCCAGTGCCTCTCTCCTCCCCTGTCCCTCGTGATTCCTCGTCCCTCGAGGCACCTCCGTCCTTGCTCCCTCGCTCCCTCCAACGTTGCTCCGCCCCCTCCCCGCGCCCTGCCTCTTCTCTCATCGCTCCTGCCCCTCTACGGCGAGACCAGACACTACGGTACTCACACATGCATGTGTTTGGGTCCTTCGCCCGGATAATTTTACAACCGAGCAATACATTGCATTTTCAGGCCGACGACCCCCGCGCCGATCAAGTTGCACTTTTGCGCAGTTCGCCTTCGCATGTTTGGGGGTGGTTTATTTGGCTAGCCAATGGCCTGGTAGCTACGATGCTGCACTAACAAAGGGCTTCGATTGGGAATGTTTTCCCAACCATCCTGTGGTGTTGGGTCCTCGTTTTGAAGAAACAGTCCCCGCGTTCCCTCCCTCCTTGCCTGCCTCCTTCCTCCCTCCTCCCCTCCCTGCCTCTGCTCTCTCGCATGCCCATGTCGGCGCATTCCTCGGCCACATAGGGTGCTCCGCCGAAGGTCCCAGTGGCAGGGTACGCATGCAGTTCCACCTTCATTTCGGCGCACCCCTCACACGTTTCGTGGCCCCATAGGGTGCTCCACCCAAGGCCCCAGTGGCAGGGTCCGCATGCAGTTCCACCACTATTTCAGCGCACCTCTCGCACGTTTCGTGGCCCCATAGGGTGCTCGGCCGAAGGCCCCAGTGGCAGGCGTCCGCATGCAGTTCCACCTCCATCTCGGCGCACCTCTCGCACGTTTCGTGGCCTCGTAGGGTGCTCCGCCGAAGGCCCCAGTGGCAGGGTCCGCATGTAGTTCCGCGCCCATTTCGGCGCACCCCTCGCACGTTTCGTGGCCCCATAGGGTGCTCCGCCGAAGCCCCCAGTGGCGGGGTCCGCATGCAGTTCAGCCCGCATTTCGGCGCACCCCTCGCACGTTTCGTGGCCCCATAGGGTGCTCCACCCACGGCCCCAGTGTCAGGGCCCGCATGCAGTTCCACCTCCATCTCGGCGTATCCCTCGCACGTTTCGTGGCCCCATAGGGTGCTCTGCCGAAGGCCCCAGTGGCAGGGTCCGCATGCAGTTCCACCCCCCATTTCGGCTCACTCCTCGCTCGTTCCGCGGCCCCATAGAGTGTTCCACCCAGGGCCCCAGTAGCAGTTTCCGTATGCAGTTCCACCCTTCATTTCGGCGCACCCCTTCCACGTTTCGTGGCCCAAAATTCCCTAGTGGCAGCGCCCGCACATGGTTCCACCTTGCATTTCGGCGTGCCCCTCACACGTTTCGCGGCTTCACATGAGGCTGCACCGACGGCCCCCGTGGCAACGTCCGCATGGCGTACCCGTGCCAATATCTGCACACCCGTCACACGCGTCGTGGCCCCAGAGAGAGGTTCACCGAGGACGATACCCACAACTGCGTTACACACAGCTGCACATGGTTGGGCCCTTCGCCAGACTATGTTTCGCGTCAGCTGATTCCACTTGAATCGGTTTGACTTTCGAGGGGCTACCAGGCCACGATGCAGATCATTTATATGGAATATCATTCAAAATTCCACTGGTGAGTGATCTTGCATGTGAGCAGGTTTCACGCCAACCGCATTAACTCTTATTGCCTGCGCACTGAGTCTCACTTGAACGCACCAAGTCCCAGATCCACATCATTGTAGTCGTAGTCGTAGTCGTAGTCGCAGTCGTAGTCGTAGTGGTAGTAGTAGTAGTGGTAGTAGTAGTAGTAGTAGTAGTAGTAGTAGTAGTAGTAGTAGTAGTAGTAGTAGTAGTAGTAGTAGTAGTAGTAGTAGTAGTAGTAGTAGCAGTTCCCCACATGCTTCGTGGGGTTCTGGTTTTCTTCCCTGCCGCGTCGCACCCGCGTCTCACCTCACACCTCCCCTCCTCCTCACAGCACTGCTCAGCACAGCTCAGCACAGCTCAGCTGAGTTCAGCTCAGCTCAGCACGGCACAGCTTAGCACAGCTCAGCTCAGCTCAGCTCAGCTCAGCACAGCACCCCACATTCTTAATTCCCCACATTCCAAGTGGGGTTCTGATTTTCTCTACACCCGCGTCGCACCCGCGTTCACTCACCTCCCCTTCTCTACACCCGCGTCACACCTGCGTTCCCACCTCACCTCCTCCTTCTCGCTCGTACACACACCACACCACACCACGCCACATCGCACCACACCACACCACACCACGCCACGCCACACACCACACCACACCACACCACACCACACCACACCACACCACACCACACCACACCACACCACACCACACCACACCACACCACACCACACCACACCACACCACACCACACCACACTACACAACACCATCCGTGTGTGGCACTTTCTCGTCACTACAGGACGTGTGCAGGGAGTGGTCCCTCACCGCGGTCTCTATCCGCCCCACGGTCGCAGGGCGTGGTAGGCGTGGCACTTTCTCGACACCATAGGGGGTGCGCAGGGGGTGGTCTCTCACCGCGGCCGCTATCCGTGCCGGTCGTCCAGGGCACAGCAGGCATGGCATATCCTCGACACCATAGGGGGTGCGCAGGGGGTGGTCTCTCACCGCGGCCGCTATCCGTGCCGGTCGTCCAGGGCACAGCAGGCATGGCATATTCTCGACACCATAGGGGGTGCGCAGGGGGTGGTCTCTCACCGCGGCCGCTATCCGTGACGGTCGTCCAGGGCACAGCATGCATGGCATATTCTCGACACCATACGGGGGTGCGCAGGGGGTGGTCTCTCACCGCGGCCGCTATCCGTGCTCATCCAGGGGACACAGCAGCATGGCATATTTCTCGACACCATAGGGGGGTGCGCAGGGGGTGGTCTCTCACCGCGGCCGCTATCCGTGCCGGTCGTCCAGGGCACAGCAGGCATGGCATATTCTCGACACCAGAGGGGGTGCGCAGGGGGGGGTCTCTCACCGCGGCCGCTATCCGTGCCGGTCGTCCAGGGCACAGCAGGCATGGCATATTCTCGACACCATAGGGGGTGCGCAGGGGGTGGTCTCTCACCGCGGGCCGCTATTCCGTGCGGTCGTCCAGGGCACAGCTCGGCATGGCATATTCTCGACAACCAGAGGGGGTGCGCAGGGGTGTGGTCTCTCAGCGCGGCCGCTATCCGGTGCGGTCGTCAGGCACGCAGGCATGGCATATTCTCGACACCATAGGGGGTGCGCAGGGGTGGTCTCTCACCCGCGGCCGTATGCCGTGCGGTCGTCCAGGGCCAGCAGCCATTGGCATATTCTCGGACACCAGGGGGGGTGGCGCAGGGGGTGGTCTCTCACCCGCGGCAGCTATCCGTGCCCGTCGTCGTCCAGGGCAAGCAGGCCAGGGATTATCTCGACACCAGAGGGGCGGTGCGCAGGGGGTGGTCTCTCACCGCGGCCGCTATCCGTGCCGGTCGTCCAGGGCACAGCAGGCATGGCATATTCTCGACACCATAGGGGGTGCGCAGGGGGTGGTCTCTCACCGCGGCCGCTATCCGTGCCGGTCGTCCAGGGCACAGCAGCTCTTATTTGTTATGTTTGGTTTGCTTTTCTTCTTCTTATTCCCCACATGTTTCGTGGGGTTATGGTTTTCTTCCCTGCCGCGGCGCACCCGCGTCTCCTCCTCCCCTCTCTCTCCTTCTTACACAGCGCAGCACAGCACAGCGCAGCACAGCACAGCACAGCACAGCACAGCACAGCACAGCACAGCACAGCACAGCACAGCTATCCGTGACGGTCGTCCAGGGCACAGCAGGCATGGCATATTCTCGACGAAGTAAGGGGTGCGCAAGGGGTGGTCTCTTACCGCGGCCGCTATCTGTGACGGTCGTCCAGGGCACAGCAGGCATGGCATATTCTCGACACCATAGGGGGTGCGCAGGGGGTGGTCTCTCACCGCGGCCGCTATCCGTGACGGTCGTCCAGGGCATAGCAGGCAGGGCATATTCTCGACACCAGAGGGGGTGCGCAGGGGGTGGTCTCTCACCGCGGCCGCTATCCGTGACGGTCGTCCAGGGCACAGCAGGCATGGCATATTCTCGACAGCGTAGGGGGTGCGCAGGGGGTGGTCTATCACTGGGGCCGCTATCCGTGACGGTCGCCCAGGGCACAGCAGGCATGGCATATTCTCGACACCATAGGGGTGGCGCAGGGGATGGTCCTCTATCGCACCGCGGCCGCTATCCGTGACGGTCGTCCAGGGCACAGCAGGCATGGCATATTCTCGACACCGTAGGTGGTGCGCAAGGGTGGTCTCTTACCGCGGCCGCTATCCGTGACGGTCGTCCAGGGCACAGCAGGCATGGCATATTCTCGACACCATAGGGGGTGCGCAAGTGGTGGTCTCTCACCGCGGCCGCTATCCGTGACAGTCGTCCAGGGCACAGCAGGCATGGCATATTCCCGACACCATAGGGGGTGCGCAGGGGTTGGTCTCTCACCGCTGCCACTATCCGTGACGGTCGTGCAGGGCACAGCAGGCATGGCAGATTCTAGGCACCACAGGGGGTGCGCAGGGGGTGGCCTCTCACCGCGGCCGCTATCCGTGACGGTCGTCCAGGGCACAGCAGGCATGGCATATTCTCGACACCATAGGGGGTGCGCAGGGGGTGGTCACATCACCGGCGAGGCCAGCTAATCCGTGACGGGTTTGAAGGGCACGGTCTTTAGGCATGGCATATTCTCGACAGCGTAGGGGGTGCGCAAGGGGTGGTCTCTTACCGCAGCCGCTGTCCGTTACGGTCGTCCAGGGCACAGCAGGCATGGCATACTCTAGACACCATAGGGGGTGCGCAGGGGGCGGTCTCCCACCGCGGCCGCTATCCGTGACGGTCTTCCAGGGCACAGCAGGCACGGCATATTCTCGACAGCGTAGGGGGTGCGCAAAGGGTGGTCTCTTACCGCAGCCGCTGTCCGTGACGGTCGCCCAGGGCACAGCAGGCATGGCAGGCATATTCTCGACACCGTAGGGGGTGCGCAAGGGGTGGTCTCTCACCGCGGCCGCTATCCGTGACAGTCGTCCA
>CAUYUJ010014279.1:0-40000 GCA_963575745.1 Prorocentrum cordatum
GGAGGAACAGGAGCAGGAGGAGGAGGAGGAGGGATGAGCACTAGGAGGAGTAGGAGGAGGATGAGGAGGGAGGGGGAGAGGGATCTGGGGAGAAAGATCAGAAGACGACTTGCGAGGGAGGGGGAGGGAGGAAGATGGAGCGTGGGAGGTAGAGGGAATAGGAGGCGGAGGAGAATGAGGAGGGACGAGGAAGCAGCAGCAGCAGAAATGAACATGGACAGGGGGCAGTACGGGAAAGGAGGAGGATGCGGGATGCAGAGAGGAGGAGGAGGAGGAAGAGGTCGAGGAGAAGGAGGAGGAGGAGGAGGAGGAGATTTTCCTCGATTCCCAGGTCCACGAGCCCAGGGGGGCAGTACGGAGAAGGAGGAGGATGCGGGATGCAGAGAGGAGGAGTCCTCTCCCCGTTCCCTCTCTCAGTTACGTACCCTCCGTCTCAACCCCCCGTCGTCTATCTCTCTCTTTCTCTCTCTCCTGCGACCGCCGCCTCCCTCCACCGTCCCTCTCCCCAATCCGATCTTTCTTCCAGATGGCTCAACTCCGTCGTGCCCATCCTCTCTCACCGACTGCAGGCTCAACTCCGTCGTGCCCATCTTTCTTCCAGATGGCTCAACTCCGTCGTGCCAGATGGCTCAACTCCGTCGTGCGCTCTTGACTATAACATGAGCGCGTGTGCGTGTGTGCGCACGGAGTTAAGAAACGTACACCAGTTGTGTGTGTACGTTTATGTATGCATGCACTGCTTGGTTGCATTCCAAGTGCCCACATAAGCATGCATTGCTTGGCTGCAGTTGGTCTGGGGCATCTGATTCGTGATTACATGTGTTCCGCTGCAGCATCGCGCATCAGCACACGCCGGGACACGTAAATATCTGAGTTAGTTCATGCGCACCGTAGGGCTCACGCCGCGTTGCTCGGCTCACAGCAGGGCAGTGAAAGTAGCGGTTGGCACACAGATGCGTCAAAGGGGATGTATCGTTTGGCATACGTGCCAGAAGAATTTCGCCATGCCAGCAATCTGCCCAACGTGGAGGATGGACACGTTGCAGCGTTCCCGGGGGGGCGGGGGGGAATGGGGGGGAGGGGGCGAAACACGATCAGTTGCTTGCCTGTGCACATGGATGGTCTGGTCCGTCTCCAGCCTGCGAATGAAAGGTGGGCGACGCGCCAATTTTACACTAATTGCGTTTTGTGTAGGCGATCGGTTCAGAGGGGCAGGTAGCCATCAGGGAATGTTTGCAGGAAGCTAATCAGCAAGTGCTTCGGACGATATGTGTTATCTCTCTGTCGTAATTGCGCTGCTCTTTCGTCGGCTGGGGCCCACCAGGATGCGGATGCAGAGAGTGAAAAGGCATTGAAGGAGATGCTCGAGGAGATCAAGAAGAGGGCGACCAAGGCTGAACAGGAGATTGGGCTGCAGACGTAGTGAGGTGGAACGTCGTGGTGGCGATGTCGAGAGCCTTCGGAGCGGGTACCTTGGGCCAGACCGTGGGGCAACATTTCCTAAGCCGAGCTTCTCTGATTCAAGGTTGACGGCGTGCACAAGGGGCTACCGCGAGGATGCGGAGGAGAGTTCCTACAAGGCGGGAGCGTTTCTAAGAAGCCCCTGCATAGTTACAACGTCGCCTCCCCCCCCCCTTCCCTTCTGGAGCAACCCCATTATGCGCGCTGCCAGCAAGACCAGCTGATGAGAATGGCCAAGTATTAAAAGTCCACTCGACATCTCCTCCGCCAGGCCCCCCATCCTCTTGATGTCGGCCTGGAGGGGGGGCATGGGGTCCAACAGGTTACACGGGTGACGTGCTCACACGTCCATGCGCACGAGGGAACGAGCGCGGAGGGCAAGTTGCGTAAGTTACGGGGGTATGTTGCCTCGGGGACGCAACACGTGAGTAAGTTACTGGGGTGTTGCCTCGGGGGCGCAAACATTTTATAATAAGTAAAAGGTTAATGGCCTCGGGGGCGCGAACATTGCGTAATGTATTCGGGTTGGTCGCCTTTGGGACGCAACAGTTGAATCTTTTGCAAGGGCTATTGGCCTCGGGGACGCGAATATTTAGTAATGTATAAGGGATCGTGGCCTCGGGGGCGCAATTGTGGCGTAGTTAACAAAGGATCATGGCCCCAGAGGCGCGAGCGTACCCAAAATCATGGGACATCATGGCATCGGGCGCGCGAATTCGGCGTACTTTACAAGGGATCGTGGTTTCGGGGGCACGAAAGCGGTGCAATTTGCAAGGGGTAGTGGCTTCGGGGACGCGAACACAGCATAATGTACGAGGGATTCTTGCGTCGGGAGCGCGAATCTCATGTATGCGTACTTGTCCCACGGCCCCGCAGGAATTCAGACAACGCGACTCGGGGGCGGTAGCCGGGCGCTTTTCGGTTCCCCCGCTCGCGCGACCTTCAGCAGCTTACACCAGGAAGCAGAAAGTAGGACTGTCATTGGGGACTCGAAATTGGAATTGGTGCAGGGCACTGGAACCTAATCCTCGCAGCCCGATGGCCCCACGAAGGGGCGGACGGATACACATGTCTTCCCCAAAGAGTGCTTGCATGCCGGGGGTATGCCTATTCCTTGCGACACTGTGCCTATCTGTCGGCCTGGCGGCTGCATTGCCCCCGTTGCCGGCCGTCGCCTGGGCGAGTCTGTCAGTCTGGCGGCCACCTCGTCGCGGCCTCTTTCTAGACAGGAAATGGGTTCTACCACCCTCCCCCCCCCCGGGCTTATCGACCCCCCGGGAACCGGAACCGTCGCAAACAAAAAACACATTTAATTCTGACCCACTGTCCATCCTGCCTGTGAATTCATATTATCCCAGCCAGGCCGGTATGCCCCCCCCCCCCCGGTTCCCTTGCAAAAGTAGTCCCCGCGCGCATTCGTTCATCAAAGGTCAAAGTTTTCAAGAATCGTCTGCAAAAATTCAAAAGAAGTGCGCACGCGCGCGTCGTCGCGCGCATGCCGAAATCCTTCAAAAGCCATCGGTTTCGGAAGGATGTCAAAATAGAGCGCCCCAAGCACATGTTTTGTTAGATCTACATAAATAAGAAAAAAGGTTTCGTAGCACGGATTTTCAACCAAAGCGTGCGCGCGCGATCTTGCGAATTCTTACAAAAAAAGAAGATAAAGTCTTCAATATGTGCATAACATGTTACCAAACGGGCTTCGCGCGCGCACGTCGACATCGCCCCCCCCCCGCCATCGTCTGCAATGCAAAAAAACAATTCAACGCGCGCGTTCGTTTATCAAAAATCAGAAGCTTCCAAGAATCTCTCGCAACATTTTACACGAAGTGCGCACGCACGCGCGCGTCGTCGCGCGCGCATGTTGAAATCCTTCAAAAACCATCCGTTCCGGAAGGATTTCAAAAACGAGTGCCCGTAACATTCTTTTAGAATAAACAGTCTCGCGTTTTAAATAAGGTTTCGCAACGCGGATGTTCAACAAATGCGCGCGCGCGATCCTGCGAATTCTTACGAAAACAATATGTTTTCAACTTTTCCATAAAATTATACCAGACGGGCATGGGGCGCGCATGTCGACATCGCCCCCCTCCGCCATCCTCTGCAATGCGATAAAATACTATGCGCGCGTTCGTTTATCAAAGTTCACATGTTTGCAAGAACCCTTTGCGAGTATAAAAAGAACTGCGCACGCGCGCGTATTTGCGTGCGCATGCCGAAATCCTTGTCATGCTTTCTGATATTATCATGATTTTCAACGAAGAATACATCGATTCCGGAAGGGTTCCACAATCGGGTGTCCAACGGATATATTAAAAAAAATTCGCAACACGGGTTGTCAAGAAAAGCGTTCGCGCGTGCTCTTGCGAATCGTTAAGAAAACATGCTGCGTGCAATGTTACCAAAAGGGCTTCAAGCGCGCATGTTGAAATCGCTCGAACGCCCTTGCGCGCGCGCTGGGGTGGCGCGATCCTTGTCATATAATACCATTCAGGCCACTCGCGCGTCTGCCGCGCGCGCATTTCGAACTCCATCCAAAACCTTCATCACCGACGCGAACACGCCGCCATCGCCGTCGGCGTGATCATCATTGGCGCCGTCGCTGGCTGCCCCGTCGTCGTTGTCAGCATCGTTGCCAGCATCGCTACTATCATCATCACGCTTACCGTCGTCGACGTTGCCATGATGCCGCGCCCGCCCAGGTCGCCGACTCGCATTGAAGTGCCCGCTGGGATGTGCCGAGCGGTCAGCGCCGCCGCGTTCGCGTCGGTCGCGCCAAACTACCTGGCCGCTGCGCGCGCGAGCATGCCTGGATTTGCGCGGCCGCACAGATTCACCAGCCAACGCCCGGCACTTATCGCAATCGCTCCCGCATGGGTTTTGCACGCCAGGTTGCGGGTGGCAGGTGGGGTGGTTGCGCGAGCCGTGGGGTTGACAACTTCAAGAGAGCCCCCCCCCCATCGCCCCCTTTTGGGGTTCCCTGGTCAAAAAGCATACGCGGGGACTCATCTTGTTCTAACAGAAGACATGTTCGCGAATGCCTTGCAACAAATGGGACGAAGTGCGCACGCGCGCGTCGTCGCGCGCGCATGCCGAAATCCTTCAAAAACCATCGGTGCCGGAAAGATTTCGCAATCGAGTTTTTTGCTTGTGGAAAAAATCGTACAACAACACAGGGGCTCGCAACATAGATTTGCTAAAAAAAACTTCCGCGCGAGCTCTTGCGAAAGCTTGAGAAAACCATCGGTTCTTCAAGCTTTTCAAAAAACGCTACCAAACGGGCTTCGCGCGCGCATGTCGAAATCTGTCGAAAGCCCTTGCGCCTGTGCCGTCGCGAGAATCCTCTTCAACAAATTGGACGAAGTGCAGACGCGCGCGTCGTCGCGCGCGTATGCCGAAATCCTTGAAACAAAACACCAGTTTCGGAAAGATTTCAAAATCGTGTGTCCAAAGAACCTACAAATACGCAAGGTTTCGCAACACGGATTTTCAACAAAAGCGTGCGCGCGCGCTCTTGCGTCGTCGTCGTCGTCGTCGCCGTCTTCCCTCCTCCCGCGTCGTCGTCGTCGTCGCCTACGTCGTCTTCTGTCTTTCCTCGTGTTCGTCGTCGACGTCCTGTTTGGCGTCGTGGTCGTTCCCGTCGTCGTTGTCGCCGTGGTCGTCCTTCCTCCTCCTCCCTCGTCGTCGTCGTCCGTCGTCGGCTTCTCGTCGTCGTCCCTCCTATTTCGTCGTCGTCGTCGTTGTCGTCGTCGTCTTCCCTCCTCCCTCGTCGTTGTCGTCGTCGGCGTCGCCGTCCTTCCTCGTCATTCGCGTCGTCGCCGACCTGCCTCCTCCCTCGTCGTTGTCGTCGTTATCGTCGTTGTCGCCGTCGTCGTCCTCCCTCCTCCCTCGTCGTCTTCGTTGGCGACGTCGTCATCGTCGTCGTCGTCGTCGGCGTCGGCGTCGTTGTCGTCGTCGTCGACGTCGGCGTCGTCGTCGCCGTCGTCGTCGTCGTCGTCGTTGACGTCGTCGTCGTCGTCGGTGTCGTTGTCGTCGTCGTCGGCGTCGTCATCGTCGTCGTCGTTGCCATCGTCGTCGTCGTCGGTGTCGGCGTCGTCGTCGTCGTCGTCGTCGGTGTTGTCGTCGTCGTCGTCGTTGTCGGCGTCGTCGAAGTCGTTGGAGACGTCGTCGGTGTCGTCGTAGTCGTTGTCGGCGGCGTCGTCGTCGTCGGCGTCGCTGTCGTCGTCGGCGTCGCTGTCGTTGCCAAGTGCCATCTGGTACCCACCGTCACGGTCTTACGAGATTTTGCAAACCAGGTTGCGGGGTGGAGTGGACAACTTCAAGTTCGGCAAGTGGATTCTCCTTTCTAAAAACAGAATAGGATCTACCCCCCCCGCGTTATCGGTCCCCCTTCCGGGTATGTCAATCATATATGATTCTGACCACATGTCCATCCTAAAAACACAGGGGTTCGCAACACAGATTTGCTAAAACAACTTCCGCGCGAGCTCTTGCGAAATCTTAAGAAAACCATAGATTTTCAAGATTTTCACAAAATGCTACCAAACGGGCTTCGCGCGCGCATGTCGAAATCTGTCGAACGCCCTTGCGCGTGTGCCGTCGCGAGAATCCTCTGCAAAAAACAGGGCGAAGTGCAGACGCGCGCGTCGTCGCGCGCGTATGCCGAAATCCGTGACAACCCATTGGTTTCGGAAGGATTTCAAAATCGTGTGCCCAAACACCTACAAAAACACGCGGTTTCGCAACACAGATTTGCTAAAAAAACTTCCGCGCGCGTTCTTGCGAAATCCTAAGAAAATCATCGGTTTTCAAGATTTTCGCAAAATGCTACCAAACGGGCTTCGCGCGCGCGCATGTCGAAATCTGTCGAACGTCCTTGCGCATGTGCCGTCGCGAGAATCCTCTGCGAGAAAATGGGACGAAGTGTAGACGCGCGCGTCGTCGCGCGCGTATGCCGAAATCCTTGAAAACCCGTCGGTGTCGGGAGGATTTCAAAATCGTGTATCCAAAAAAACATACAAAAACAAGATTTCGCAACACGGATTTTCAACAACAGCGTGCGCGCGCGTTCTTGCGTCGTCGTCGTCGTCGTCGCCGTCCTCCCTCGGACCAAGTGGCGCCGTGGCGTTGCGGTACTAGACCCCCGCGACAGGTGGTGAGTTGCCCCCCCAGCCATCCCTGAGTGGGAGGTGCCGCTAAAGAGGCAGTGCCCGCGGCCTCACCAGACTGCTTACCCAAGCCACCACCACCACCACCTCCTCCCGCGTCGTCGTCGTCGCCGTCGCTTACGTCGTCCTCTGTTGTTCCTCCTGTTCCTCGTCGTCGTCCTCGTTGGCGTCGTGGTCGTTTCCGTCGTCGTTGTCGCCGTGGTCGTCCTTCCTCCTCCTCCCTCGTCGTCGTCGTCCGTCGTCGGCGTCTCGTCGTCGTCCCTCCTATTTCGTCGCCGTCGTCGTCGTCGTCGTCGTCGTTGTCGTCGTCGTCGTCGTCTTCCCTCCTCCCTCGTCGTTGCCGTCGTCGGCGTCGCCGTGCTTCCTCCTTCTTCGTCGTTCGCGTCGTCGCCGTCCTTCCTCCTCCCTCGTCGTTGTCGTCGTTATCGTCGTCGTCGCCGTCGTCGTCCTTTCTCCTCCCTCCTCGTCTTCGTTGGCGACGTCGTCGTCGGCCTCGGCGTCGTTGTCGTCTTCGTCGTCGTCGACGTCGGCGTCGTCGTCGTCGCCGCCGTCGTCGTCGTCGTCGTCGTCGGCGTCGTTGACGTCGTCGTCGTCGTCGGTGTCGTCGTCATCGTCGTCGTCGGCGTCATCGTTGTCGTCGTTGTCATCGTCGTCGTCGGCGTCGGCGTCGTCGTCGTCGTCGGTGTCGTCGTCGTCGTCGTTGTCGGCGTCGTCGAGGTCGTTGGAGACGTCGTCGGTGTCGTCGTAGTCGTTGTCGCCGTAGTCGTTGTCGGTGTCGTCGTCGGCGTCGCTGCTGTTGCCAAGTGCCATTTGGTACCCACCGTCACGGTCTTAAAAGGTTTTGCAAACCAAGTTGCGGGTGGGTGGGCGGGATGTTTGCGCGAGCAGTGGGGTGGACAACTCACTGCGAACAGAAATGAATTGCACCACATAGATTGCACCACGCGGACGGCAACCTACACATTGCACCACATAGGTTACGTAGCATAGGTAGTACCGCCTAGAGTGCACAACGCGGATCGCGCCGCATGGACTGCACCGCATAATTCGCACAACATATGATGCACCACCTAGAGCGCACCACCTATTGTACCACATAGATTGAGCCGCATAGACTGCGCAAAGTAGATCGCACCGCGTATATTCTCCATCCTGAAAAGAGAAATAAGGTCTGCCCTCCCCCCCCTGGACTTCGAGACCCTCTGGGGAATGATGCAAAACGCATAAGGTTCTGACCCATTGCCCATCCTACCTGTGAATTCATATTGCCCCAGCTAGGCTGGCATCGGCCCCCCCGCCATCATCTGCCACAACATCTAAGCGCGCGCATTCGTTTGCCAAAATCATAAGTTGCCAGGAATCCTTTGCACAAAAATGCGACGATGTGCGCGCGCGCGTCGTCGCGCGCGCATGCCGCAATCCTTTAAAGACCTCCGGGTCCGGAAGAATGTTTAGAACGAGTGTCCAAAAGATATATACAACCACAGGGTTTCGCAACGCGGATTCTCTAAACACTAAAACAGCGTGCTCTTGCGAATTCTTAAGAAAACCGCAGGTTGTTTAAGGTTTTCAGAACATACTACCGACCAGGCTTCGCGCGCGCGCACATCGAAATCGTTCGAGCGCTCTTGCGCGCGCGCCGTCGCGAGAATCCCCTGCGAAAATTTAGACGAAGTGCACGCGCGCGCGTCGTCGCGCGCGCGTGTGCCAAAATCCATCACACCCCTTCGGTTTCGGAAGGAATTCAAAATCGAGCGCCCAAAAAATATTCAAAACACAAGGTTTATCAACGCGGATGTTCATCAAAAGCGTGCGCGCGCGATCTTGCGAATGTTTAAAGCAAACCGTACATTTTTCACCATGTGCATCACATGCTGCAAACATTGGGCTTCGCGCGAGCGCGTGTCGAAATCGTTCGAACGCCTTTGCACGCATGCTGGGGTGGCATGGTCCGTGTCAAATAATATGACGCGTGCCACTCGCGCGCGTCTGCCGCGCGCGCGTCGAATTATTTTCGAAACCTTCATCGCCGACGCGTGCCGTCATCATAGTCAGCGCGATCGGCATCGGCGCCGTCATTGGCCGCGCCGTCGCCAGTGTCGGCATCGTCACAAACAGCCCTATTATCATCATCATCATCATCATCATCAGCATCATCAGCATCATCATCATCATCGCGTCTACAAGCGTCGACCTTGCCATGATATCGCACCCGCCCAAGTCGCCGACTTGCACTCAAGTGCCCGCCTGGATGCGCCGAGCGGTCAGTCCCACCGCGGCCGCGCCGGCCGCGCCGAGCCTACCTGGCCGCTGCGCGCGCGCGCGTGCGCGGGCGGGCGCGGCCGCAGAGATGCACCGACCAGCGCCGAGCACTCATCGCAGTCGCCGCCGCATGAGGTTTGCAAACCAAGTTGCGGGCGGGCGGGTGGGATGTTTGCGCGAGCAGTGGGGTGGGCAACTCGCTGCGAGCAGAAATTATAATTGTACAACGTAGATCGCACACCACCGACTGCACAGCATAGATTGCGCCGCGTGCGTTGCATGCTATAGACCGCTGAAGGCCGACTGCGCACCAGATGATGCGCAACATCATTCGCAACACATGCACCACATAAATTACCCCTTCTAAGAAAATTAATTAGCCCCCCCTGGGTTTAAAGGGTTGCTTTTTCGTATTTCAATTTGCGTACGATTCCGCCCCACCGTCCATCCGAATTGTGAATCCATATGATCCCAGCCAAACCGGTACCGGCATCGCTCCCCTTCCGCCGTCCTCTGCAATGCAGAAAATACCATGCGCGCGTTCACTTATCAGAAATCATAAGTTTTCAATGATCCATAGAACAAATTGACGAAGTGCACGCACGCGCCGTCGCGCGCGCATGCCGAGATGCTTCTAAACCCTTCGGTGTCGGAAGGATTCCACGATCGAGCGCCCAAACAACATATAAACAACAAAGTGTTCGCAACACGGATGTTCAACGCAAGCTTGCGCGCGCGTTCTTGCGTTTTTTTTATGTGTATATATATACATATATATATACACCCAAAAAACGTTTTTCGCCATTTGCAAAACATGTTGCCAACATTGGGTTTCGCGCGCGCGTGTCGAAATCGTTCGAACGCCCTTGTGCGCGTGCTGGGGTGGCACGGTCCGCGTCAAATGATGCCGCGCGGGCCGCTCGCGCGCGTTTGCCGCGCGCGTGTCGAACTCCTTCCAAAACGTTCATCACCGACGCGAAGACGCCGTCATCGCTGTCGGAGTGATCAGCATCGGCGCCGTCGCAGGCTGCCCCGTCGTCGCTGTCAGCATCGTCTCCAGCATCGCCACTACCATCATCGCTTCTAAAATTGTCGACTGTGCCATGATACCGCGCCCGCCCAGGTCGCCGACTCGTACTGAAGTGCCTGGTGGGATTCGCCGAACGGTCAGTCAGTCAGCGCGAGCATGCGCGGGTTAGCGCGGCCGCAGAGATGCACCAGCCAACGCCGGGCAGTCATCCCAGTCGTTCCCGCATGGGGTTTTGCAAACCAAGTTGCGGGTGTGTGTGTGGGGTAGTTTCGCGAGCAGTGGGGTTGACAGGTTCAAGTTCGGCTTGCGAATTGCGCCGCATAGTTTGCACCACGTGGATTGCATCCAACATGTTGCACCACATATGTTGCACAACACAGATGGCGCCGCCTGGATTGCACCACGTGTACATCGCCGCGTAGATTGCACCACATAACTCGCACAACCTATGATGCACCACCTAGAGCGCACCACATATATTGTACCACGTCGATTGCGCTACATAGACTGCACAAAATAGATCGCACCGCTTATATTGCACAACATAGATCGCACATCATCGATTGCGCAAAATTTCTTTGCACAGCATCTATTGCACGTATCTGGCACATTATTGATCGCTTCATACCAGTTGCTAGACAGACGTTGCACACCATAAGTCGCAACACGCATACGTTGCACCACAACGATTCTCATTCCTAAAAAAAGGTTCGACCACCCCTTCCCGGGGTTCAATATTCATTTTCCCGCATTGCAATGTACACACTATTTTGCCCCATCGTCCATCCGAACTATGAACTCGTAATATCCCAGCCAAAGTGGTACCGCCCCTCCGCCATCTCCCCCCCAAAAAATTACGAGCGCGCGCTCGTTTAACAACAATCAGAAGTTCCCAACCATCCCTTTCAACAAAAAGGGATGAAGTGCATACGCGCGCGTCGTCGCGCGCGCATGCCGAAACCCTTCAAGAACTCGGTTTCGGACGGATTTCGAAATCGAGTGTCCAAAAACCCTATTAAATAACAAAGGGTTTCGCAACACGGATTTTCAACATAAGCTTGCGCATGCGTTCTTGTTTGCTAATTCTCAAGAAAGCCATAGATTTTTCGACATGTGCATAATGTGTTGCCCAACGGGCTTCGCGCGTGCGCCATAGAATTCACCACATAGATCGCACCGCCAGGTTGCACCACGTAGGTTGCACAACATTTTTTTGCTAGCAGCACATTGTTTTGGGGTCCACGCTGGCTAATACCTATGTGTGCACAGGGTTTTGAAGCATCAGGATGAAAGTGTACGCAGCATTCTCGCCTCCTCCTGCCCAGCTCAGCACAACTCTGAACTCATCTCAAAGCAAAGCGGGGCGGAACTCGAGATCGAGCATCCCCTCCTTCGCCCCCCTCAGGGCAATTTCATGCGTCATTGCATGACGTCCTGTGCGTAGGAGGCTCGCTGGTCGGGCTTTCCCAAGACAGGCCCGGATGGGCCAGAGGGTGTTGGCCATGAAATGGTTTGGAGGGTGGCACGGTGCGCGATGTCGTTGTAGATATAGGTCTAGGCGTCCGAGACGGGGTCGGAGTGGATGGGGTCGGAGGATCGCGCCGCATCGGCGATGCATCGGCGATGCATCGGCGATGCGGCTCGATGTGGAGCCAGATTTTCTCCACGCAGGCGTCGCCGATACATCGCCGATGTCGCCGATGCATCGCCGCTGCATCGGCGATGTATCGCCGATGTGCCGACGATGCGGCGCGATCCTCCGACCCATCTACTCCGACCCCATCTAGGAGGTTTCTAATAGGGCGCAGGCACCTGCAGTCTCAGCCATTCTCGGAGTGCGGGGTGATCGTTGTGCTGGTCCTCTGTTCGTGCCTCGGCGCGGGTGCCATATAGCCGCGTAAGCTACCAGCCCGCCTCGTGCTCTACGCCTGGGAGCGAGATGCCTGCGTGCCACGGCCTGGCGTGCTCCACGCTTCGGAGTGGGATTCATGCGATTTGCCCGCCGTACGAGAATCACGAGGCATTCGCACTGTGGGGGCCTGCATGTTTGGCTCGTTCGCGTCGGCCTGACCATGCTTGCAGATGCAGGTGCCGCTGTGATGCAGGCACAGTGCCGAGCTTGAGGAGCGAGCAAGCCTTCTCGATGCAGGTCGTTGGTAGCTCTGTGGTTACCGAGTGCACTTAGCGTGCAGTTGTTCGGGGCGCCTAGCGACATACTTATCGCGTATGTGCAATCGACGTCGCAGTATTACCACAATATCAAGTGTTTGGCCGCGCGACTTACCAGCATTACGAACGCGACGATGTGTCCACCGATGGTGAGCGTGCGCGAACGCCGCACGAGTTGCCGCGTGCTTCCCTTCTCGGAGTGCACTTCATGCGTTCCAGAGGAGGTGTGCACTTGATGTGTTGTTGGGAATTGGCGTCGTTGTGGCCCTCTCTGTTCAGGGAGGCATAGTGCACGTTTGAGTCCACCAGCGGCCGATGTAATTGTTGGCACGTTCGTGTCGGCGTGACCGTGTTTGCAGAGACTGGTGTTGATACAGCCACAGTGGTTATATTGAGAAGCGAGCAAGTCTTCCCCACGGAGATCGTGAGTATCTCTGTGGGTAACATGTGCGCGCAACATTGGGCGTGCAGTTGTTTTGAGCGCCGATCGACACACTGGCCTTGTGGCGATCGGCTTCGCAGGATTGACACAAGCTGAAGTGCTTGGTCGCGCGACTCACCAGTCTGACGCAGACGACGATGCATTTGCACTTCGGGAGCGTGCTCGAGTGCCGCGCGAATTACTAGTCCACCTTGTGTTTCCCGTCTCGGAGTGGGTCTCATGAGTGCCAAACCAGGTATGCGCTCGATGTGTATTTGGGAGTTGGCGTCGCTGTCCATGCGAGCTGATCTTTTTGAGGCCCTCTTGGGGTCCTCCTGGGGCTCTCTCGGGGCCCTCTTGGGGCTTCCTTGGGTCTCGTTTGGGGGTCTAGTAACCTTCCTGGACCCCTCTTGGGGGCCTCTCGGGAGCCCTGGAGGGTCTCTTATGGCCATCTTGGAGGCCAAGGGGACGGGTCGCTCAAATAGCCCCCCGCCCCTCAATAGCCCTCAAGACCGTGTCTTGGGGCCCTCTTGGGGCGTTCTTGCGGCGCTCATGCGCGCTATTGGGCCGTCTGGGGGGGGGCCCTCTTGGGGCTCTCTTGGGCCATCTTGGGGCCATCTTGAGGCCTGAAAAGCCATGGGACGCAAAAAGGCGCGCGAAGGCAACTCATCGAAGTTCCGTTGGTTTTTCAATGATGTATTTGGGTGGTTTAGAAAGCACTTGTAGCCGTCTTGTGTCCACCGTGGGGTTTCTTGGAGGTATGTCTGAAGCTATCTTGAACCATCACCGGCTATCTTGAGCCAGCTGGGAGGCAATCTTGGAGCATCGGAAGCCCTTTTGGAACCATCTTGAGCGAAGCGTAGCCCGCTCGCTACGACTCCTGGACGGCGTCCGGCGTCTCCCGGTGCGCTTGCGATCAAAAAGTATCCCCACCATTCCATTCAGAAGCGCTGCCGATGCGAGCTGATCTTCTCGAGGCCCTCTTGGGATCCTCCCGGGGCTCTCTCGGGGCCCTCGCGGGGCGCCCTCACGGCCCGCTTGGGGCGCCTCGGAGGCCTCCGTGCGTCTGCCCGCCACTTCCGGGCAGACTGCCCGCGCCGCGGCTCCTCCCCGCCCGGAGGGCTCTTGAAGCAGGGCAGCTGGCTGTCCCCCCGGGGTGGTGGGGAGCACGACGGCCCCGGGCCAGGCCATGGAGGCGCTGCCGCGCAGCGGAACCGGGGGCCCCGGTGCCCCGCGCCGGTGGCTGGCGGCAGCGTCCGCGCTGGGAAGCGGCGGCAGCTGCGCCTGTGGAGGCCGGCGGGAGCTGTTCCGCGGGGGACGGTCGCCTTGCCTCGGGTCCTCTTCAGGAGGGGAAAAAACACACAGACACAATTAATCGTCGATTCCCAAGAAAATATTAGAAAATATGGGAATTGGGGGAGAAGACAAAAACCCAGAAAATATAGGAAAATATGCGGAATCGTTGTATTTGTGTGTATTTAGTTGTGTGTCCCAGGGCCCCTTCACCTCTGGGCGGCGGCTGGCGGAAGGGACCGCGCGGAGCGTGGAAGGAGCCGCGCCGGCGGCTGCTGGTGGAAGCGTTGTGCCCGCGGAGGCGGCATCTTCCTCGCCCTCCCCCCCCTGGGGGGCCTGCACCGCGCGCCACCGCGGCGGACCGCCTCCAGAGGAGGAAGAGGAGGAGGAGGAGGAGGAGGAGGAGGAGGAGGAGGAGGAGGAGGAGAGAGGAGGAGGAGGAGGAGGAGAGGAGGAGGAGGAGGAGGAGGAGGAGGAGGAGGAGGAGGAGGAGGAGGACGAGGACGGAGAAAATAAGGAGGAGGGAGGAGGGAGGAGGAGGAGGGAGGAGGGAAGAGAGAGGAGGGATGAGGAGGGAGGAAGACTCTTGGCCGGCGGGGTGCAGGGTCCCGGGAGTGTCGGTGTGGTGTCCCGCTACGGCGTCCCGACGGTGCTCTGTGCGCGTGGGGGTCCCCGCCCCCCCCCCCCGCGCGGCCAGAGCACCGTGGATCCCCAGGCCTGCGGCGCGGTGCGGGCGTCCGCTGCCAGCGTGGCGGCATCGGCGGATGGCGGAGCCCTTTTTCTCGCCTCTTTCCTTCCCTCCGCTCGAATGGCGGCGGCGGCGGTCTGGTCGGCGGCCCGTCTTCCTCCGGTGGCGGTGGGCGGTCTTCGGGCTGAGGCTCTGCCAGGGCGCCGGGCGGCAGTGTTGCACTGCCACGGCGGCTTCCGAAGAGGCTGACGGCGCCGGCCCGGCCAAAGGCCGAGAGCATGCGGCAAGGTCAAAAGATGCGTACCGTATTTTCAGATTCTACCCCTCTTGGGGGCCTCTTGGGAGCCCTGGAGGGTCTCTAGGGGCCATCTTGGAGGCCAATGGGGGGGTCGCTTGAATAGCCCCCCCCCACCCCCTCGAGCCCTCTTGGGGCTCTCTTGGGTTATCTTAGGGCTATGTTGAGGCCTCAGAAGCCCATCGGACGCAACAAGGCGAGAAGGCAACACTCATCGAATTTCCGTTGGTTTTGAACTGATTTGGGCCTATTGGGGAGATACTTTTGAACCATCTCCGGCTATATTGAGCCATCTTGGAGGCAATCTTGGAGCGCTGGAGGCTTCTCTGGAGACGTCTTGGGCGAAAAAGAGAACCCCCTGATACCCCCGTCCCCCTAGAATCCAGACCCCTGGGAGGGGGTCATCGATCCTCGACCGTCCGCGACCATCCTCGGTGCGATTCGATTTCGATCCCATCTCATCCTCCATCCTCTCTCCTCTCGTCTCCTCCGCCCTCGGGCGGCCGAAGCCAGCGGCCCGCCGGCCAGGAGAAGCAGAGCCTCGCGGAGAAGCTGGAGAAGCTAGAAGCGTCGGTGGCCGCTGTGAAAAAGGACCGGAGGGAGGAGGAGGAGGAGGAGGAGGAGGAGGAGGAGGAGGAGGAGGAGGAGGAGGAGGAGGAGGGGCCTTTCCCAGACCTCTGGCGGATTTGTCTTTCCAGTCCTCGCGTTTCTTCTCCTTTTCGGCTTCGGTGGGGCCGTTCTCAGGCGCCGCCGCGAAAACTAGTTCTCGGACGAAGGAGTTGCCCGCGGGGAAGCGGTGGAGACCTCTTGAGCTTGCGGGCTAAAAAAACAGCAGCACATCGTCGTTTCTCTGGGCTTGGAGAAACAGGAGCCCGAGGAGTGCAGTCGGCCCGGACTAGTAGGTCGGCCCTGCCAAATCAAGGGTACCGTCGTGTCCTGTGTCTCGCGACCCGTGCCTCCTGCATGTCTGCGGCACTGTGGACCCCAGAAGGGTCTTTTGTCCTCTCGCGTGTCCTGTCCAATGAAGTCCGGCTGTAGGGTTGGCTGTGATGGTCAGGCCTCTCGCAGGGGCCTCTCGCAGGGGCCCTCGCCGCCACGGGTGGATCCGCCTCGCAGAGCTCATTTCGAGCCCATCGATCCGATTCGATACACGCCCGTCGTTGAAAGGAGGTACTTCTGGATGCCCAGATCCCCATCTATTTCAAGCGCCTTCCTACTTCAAGAATCGAGGTGTTTTTTATGTGTTTTGTTATTCTCTCGGAGGGCCTGAGACCATCCTGCTTTATCCGCCTTTCTACTCTATGTGTTTACCTACTCCCTCCGACCGACGTGTACCGATTGCAACCAGCCCGATCCGATTCGAGTCTGAAGTTTCGACGATCCGATGCGGCCCGATTCCCGTATGGCCCTGTTGTACATTCTGGCGCAGCCCATCCGATTCGATCTTGACCCCGTCCCGATGCGGCCTTGTCCGACGCAGGCTCCGCCACTGGGACCTTAGATGGAGCTCCCTATGAGGCCACGAAACGTGTAAGAGGTGTGCCAAAATGGGGCGGCTGCGACGTGGCCCCATCTCCCGCGCGGACGGATCCCGCCCCCGAGAGGTCCAGGGGCTGAGGCGGAGCGGCCACGGTTGGGGGAGCCGTGGCCCGGGGAACCCACCGGTTCGGGCCCCCATCAGTCGCCGAGCGCGTTTCATTATTACCAGCCTCGAACTTATCCCTATCCCTAAGATTGACACGCCAAAAGGCGATGACAATCTTAGGGATTCGCCCTCAAAAAATAAGGGAATCCCTAAGATTGGCATCGTGATGAGGAGATGCCCAGCATAGGGATAGGGATATGTTCCAGGCTGGTAACATTGTTCTGCACGAATGAGATGGGCACGGAAATAATGGGTACATGCTCAACAGCAGTTCCTGTTCAGCTTGAACCGGATGCGCTGTCCGCGCCGCCGCGGCCCGTGTCCATTTGAGACAGGAGGCGGCCGGCCCAACAGCGACCGCTGTTGGTTTGGGACAACATGTGGTATTGGGCGTTCTACCAATTTTTTCCGTATCCATTTCGGGCGTCCAAAACTACTCGCAAATTGTTTACTCGCAAACGTCCGAAAAAAAAAACATACGTCTGCCTCTGAGTAATCTATCTTAAACTCCCTGGCGCGGAACCATCTTATTTACGAGCAGCTGCTCTGCGAGTAGTGGAACGCGCTTGTCTGATCACGAGAATCTGTCTGTACGATGGGTTCCCTCGGAGGGGGACTGAGCACAGCTCACCCAGTTGTGTCCTATTCTGCGAGCTTGAGGGGAGAAGGAGCCTGGACCTCCGTCGCCACGAAGCGGGTCAGGAGGGCCTCATGCTCCCGCTTCTCGCGGGGTGGCCCCAGGCCCCGGGACTCGCAGAGCAGCAAGTGCGCGCGGCGAGAAGTTGGTCGCGGAGGGATGGGGCGTCGTGGAAGCACATCAGATTGGCGTCGGGGCGGTTAGTGGAGAGAGAGAGAGAGGGAGACCGAGAGCGAGAGAGACAGAGAGGCCTCCTGCCATCCACAGGATTTGGCTTCACCTTCTGTCCAGGGGCCCGTTGCTTCTTTTTTCGGTTTTGGGCTTGCTGGGGTGAGGAGGGGCCCGAGCGAGACAACGGCGGCTCTCCCACCCCGCCCAAACCCGGTCCTCGAGGTCAGTCCCCGGACCCCTCCCGGTGTGTCCACCCTGGCCTCCAAGAGGACGTCAAGGCCCGAAGAGGACGAGAAAGGCCGATCGTCATCGCCACCAGTAAGTCGGGCATGTCCCACAACACAGGAATGAGATTGAGAAATGGTCAGAAAAAAGTCTGGGGACGATGTTGCGATTGTTTGGGGATCGTTGTTGAGTATTGTTTGACTATGTTGTATTTTTCGTTGAAAATCCCCCTGTAGGGGCACATGCCCGACCTGACGCCACCACCATCATCGGAGCATGACTTTTCACGGCCATCGGCCGAAACCTACGGCGTCCGTGATTGCAGTGGGCGCCGCGATTTCCTTTGCCTTTTCGAAAGCTGTTCGGGACCACTGGGCAACTTATGGGCCATGCCCAGCACAGAGCTCGCAAGCGCCGAGATACGATTCTCTCACTCTGGTGTGTCGCTGCGTTCTTTCCATCATCGCGCACGGATTCGGCATACAGTCAACGCGCCTAGTAAGGACGCGCGCCTTCCTCTAGGGTATCCTTGAGTCCTTGCCTCTGCGGCCCGTCCTTCGCCGTTTTCACTGGCCGCCCCCCGCCCAAAAATCCAACTTCGGCCTCCAAGGGTCTTGCGTCCTTACCTCGCGTCCTTACTATACGTTTTGACTTTATGTGGTTTTCCCTCGTCCCTGGATCCACGTCGCCCTGAACTACACCATCTCTTTCGCATCCCTGCTGCTACTTGACGACCATATGGTTTTCGACAGATGTGTTGAAGCATTCTGACCGCTTTCGGGGTATCCCAGGCTACCAGCAGGGAAAGGGGCATACATTTACGGCACGCAGCCGCTGGCCGTTTGGCTGGAAGATTGGTCCCAAATGATATTCGTAGTGTTCGTCTTGCGTAGACAAGAGACCTCAGAATGTGGCTTCTGTCTGACCGTCGCCGCTACCCTCGCTCCAGGACCACGCCCCCAGCGGCCTCCCATCATCATCATCATCATCATCATCATCATCATCATCATCATCATCATCATCATCATCATCATCATCATCATCATCAGCATCATCAGCATCATCAGCATCATCAGCATCGTCAGCATCGTCAGCATCAGCATCAGCATCATAATCAGCATCAGCATCATCATCAGCAGCATCAGCATCATCATCGTCATCATCATCACCATCATCATGACTACTACTAGTGCGCACCAGTCGATCCTTGGTCTGGATCCGTAGCGTGTGTGGCTCAAGAAAGGACTCCCTGGATGCAGATGCAGATCGATCCTCTGCTGTTGTACACACTCACCAGAGACTCACTCTTCGGACTGTAACATCTGTTTGGTGGGCAGCTGCCGGAGGAACACTGCCCGCCCTGCGTCCGTCAGTGCGTGGGCTCGAGCGAAGGGGCTGGATAGTGCTCTGTGCTTGGGCGCCTGGTCGCCCGGCAGCTTCACGGCCAGGCCATGAGCACGACAGCCAGAGGGACACCCTTCCACTTCCATTTCGCGATCCAGTTCGGTGTCGTCGTGGTTGCTGTCGTGATCTGCGCACTCCTTGGACGTGGGTGCTTGGCCCCCTGCTTGGACGACGGCTCAGGCTCAGCAAATGGTGGCGGCCGGGGCCCAGGCCGCAGCGGCGGGACCAGCAGTGGCGTCATCGTCGTTGGCTCCGGGGCGTAAGGTTTTGGCGCGATAAGACGACGACCTGCGGCATGTCCGCATCGTGCTGCAAGTGGTGGCGAGAGCGAGCGAGATCAAGTGTATCATCAACACCCCAGGCAAGGACATGCAAGAGGAGTACTACGGCCCCAACAACGCGGACATCTCAGGAATGCGAGCTTTTCGAGCGGAGGGGGGCATCCCAGCTCGCTTGCAGAGCGCGAACATCTACAAGGTCGGGGCAGTTGCTGAGCCCGAACGAGCCGCTCTCCGAGGCTCGATGGAGGAGGCGGTCGACCTGGTGGCCTTGGCCAGTGGCTTCGCGGCGCCTGCCGCCGCTGAGTCTGAGGTCTGACTGTTCACGGAGGCGATCGCGACCGTCGCGATCGGCGACGAATGCCCTGGGAAACCGGGGGTGGCCGTCGACAAGCGGTTGCGCTCGTGGGTTCGAGGCTCCAGGTTCGGGAAGGTGTTTGTCTTTGTCGGCATCCGCGGGGGCCGTTCTGTGGCTTCGGGGCCGTCAAACACGGATCTGGGGTGGAAAACTTCACCAGGCGGACTTTGCGGGGGGGCTTAGGGATCAACGCTGAGCAGAACTGAGCCTCGTCCGCACCTCTTGACCGATTTTGTGGAACCCCAACCAGTTCAGAACCCCCTACCGCCTCGAACCAACCGTCACGGGCAACGATAAACGATAAGCTCGGGGGGGACGCATCGACCCCCAATCGCCCATTCACCGCCGATCAGGGGCCCGATACCCCACCCACGACCAGGAACGCGCGGATTCACGGAAGGCTTATCGCCGATCCATCGGCGATGTATCGCCGATTCCACGTCGATGCTTCCCTCCGTGCGCCGGTCCCCCCTCCCCCTCCCGATGCCCCTCAAACTCGGACCCCGCGGCGTGGCCCGGAGGAAAAGTTTACCGCCGACGCGGAGGTGAACGGCCTGCGGGCCAAGGCCGAGCTCGCGGAGGGCCAGGCCGCGGCCTTCCGAGAGGCCGGGTGCGCCGCGGCATTCCGCGTCCCGCGGAGCCCAGCGTTCGGAGGGGGTGGCGAGGAGGAGAAGAAGGAGGACGAGGACGAGGACATGAGGAGGAGGAGGAGGAGGAAGAACAGTGTAAACCCAAGACCTGCCAACAATATCGCAATACACCTTCCCTCCAAGTTCCCCTTTTTCCCTACAAGGGTTCATGCTTACTGCTGGGAGTGCCCCGTTGGAAGATAACCGGTTGCAAATCCAGAGCTGTGCCAAACACCATCTTGGGGATTTCAACTCCGCGAATCACCGTGACAGTTGCGTCTTGGCGATCCTGATTCGTGCCAGAGCACCGTTTCTGGGATGTCAACACCGCGAATCAACGTGACTGTTGCGCCCAGACCTTTTGGACATCGGCATCTTGTCAAAACACCGTTTCTGATACGTTAGCCATGTCCTCGAAACGGATGCAAGCTCGTAAAACAAATGCGCGCGGCGCTAATGCGAAGGCCACATTTGGAAAAGGAGCCGCCTTTCATCCGCGAAGTTCCTGCAAGTTTTACGGCGAATTTTCGCGGCGTTGAGAGGACAGCCGCATGTTGAAGACCACCCGCCGTTCATCCTCGGAACTGGTTTGCCATGTTTAACGAGCGCGCGCTGCGCTGAGGCGAGAACCGCATTTTGAAAACACCCACCCTCCATCCGTGAAGCTGCTGCGAAACAGTAGTTTCATGATCATTAATGGTGAGGAAGGCTCAGGCGAAACGCGTGGCCCGCCAGTTCGACCGTTCACGGAGTGCGGCAGGGAGGAGTTATCTATAAGAAAGAGGAATGAAGGATGAGGAGGAGGAACATGACGAGGAAAGGAGCAGGGGGAGGACGGAGAGGAGGAAAAGGGAAACCTGAGCAATTCAACCCAAGATGCGTCAACGGTGCTGCAATTAACACTCCCTCCCCAGGGCCCCTCCTCATCAACGCGAGCAAGCTTTTTCACTACGAGATGTGACCCTTGAAAAGACGAGTGCCCTTTAGGCGTGCCGTTCAGGCGAGAGCCCTATTTTGAAAAGCATGTGGTTTGCATCCTTCTCGCGAGGTTGGACCAGAAACTTCAAAGGAAAGTTCAGCAATAGCCGCTTTTTGACAAGGAACCGCCCCCCATTCGGGTAATTGTTCCACAACTATACACTTATGTTTGGTCATGATGTGCAAGGACGTCTCAAACGAGGGTCCCAGGACGGACTTCAGGGACCATCTTAGGGGCATGTTGGAGGTTGAGGCCCCCAAACGCGCACCCAGGATTTGAGAAACGTCACGCAGGGATCCCCCGAGAGCGCCCAGGGGCGCCCGTGAGTTGGGGGTCTGCGGCCTTCAACGTGCGTGGAACGATACTGAGGAATCTGATTCGGGACGTGGGGGGCACCCAACTCAGTGCTTCGCGGCCCGGTGGCGGCTTGTTACTCGCATTATTTTGTCTGAGAGTTCGCAACATGGCAA
Source organism: Prorocentrum cordatum (assembly GCA_963575745.1). Classification (NCBI taxonomy): domain Eukaryota; class Dinophyceae; order Prorocentrales; family Prorocentraceae; genus Prorocentrum; species Prorocentrum cordatum. The sequence continues at coordinate 21,584 of CAUYUJ010014279.1, forward strand.
TGTACTCTTTCATGACTGGCAAGTTTTCCGAGCAGCGTTCAACCGTGGCGGCGAGGGCCTCGAGAAACGCCCAACAAATTCTTGCGAAGAGCATCCAGGCCGACTAATCACGACGAGCACCCCCGATATCCGATCCACCCCGAACATCGATCCTCTCCCCGTCCCCTCGGGGGCGTCCAGGAGTCCAAGAGGGGGGTGAGGGCTGTGTGCGTGTGTGTGTGTGTGTGCGTGTGTGTGTGTGTGTTGTGTGTTGTGTGTGTGTGAGAATGTGAGTGTGAGTGTGAGTGTGTCTGTCTGTCTGTCTGTCTGTCTGTGCGTGCGTGCGTGCGTGCGTGCGTCCGTGGGTGCGTGCGTGCGTGAGTGCGTGCGTGCGTGCGTGCGTGCGCGTGTGTGGGTGTGTGTGTGTGGGTGTGTATCCAGGTGTGTATCCGGGTGTGTATCCGGGTGTGTATCCGGGTGTGGGTGTGGGTGTGTGGGTGCGTGTGCGGGTGCGTGTGCGTGTGCGTGTGCGTGTGCGTGTGCGTGTGCGTGTGCGTGTGCGTGTGCGTGTGCGCGTGTGCGCGTGCGCGTGCGTGTGCGCGTGCGTGTGCGTGTGCGCGTGCGTGTGCGTGTGCGTGTGCGTGTGCGTGTGCGTGTGTGCGTGTGTGCGTGTGTGTGCGTGTGCATGTGCGTGTGCGTGTGCGTGTGCGTGTGCGTGCGTGTGCGTGTGCGTGTGTGCGTGTGTGCGTGTGTGCGTGTGTGCGTGTGCGTGTGTGCGTGTGTGCGTGTGCGTGTGCGCGTGCGTGTGCGTGTGCTTGTGCGTGTGCGTGTGCGTGTGCGTGTGCGTGTGCGTGTGCGTGTGCGTGTGGGTGTGGGTGTGGGTGTGGGTGTGTGGGTGTGGGTGTGTGGGTGTCGGTGTGGGTGTGGATGTGTGTGTGTGTGTCTGTTTGTGTGTGTGTTGGTGTTTGTGTGTGTGTGGATATCATGCCCCGGGCCATAAAATCTCCCACATTCCATGGCCCCCCCCTTCGTCCGCGCGCATGCCTCGGACCACGATGTGTTGACCGTCCTACGGCCAGATCGAGGTATAAGATCGAGGGCCGTTCGGGAAAGGCACCCTGATGTTCTTCGTGATTGTTGGGTGTTCTTGCGCATCCTGGGGGAGGGCACCCTCGAATGTTCTTCAGTTTGGGCCAGCGAAGTGACCCGTGTTCTTGGAGGATATTCTTCTGTCTCAGGTCCGGTCGTGTTCCTGCCCCCCCGAGATGAACTGCGTGTATTGGGAAGTCGAACCTGCTTCCAAAAAAAAACAATACACGCAGTTTGTTTTTTGGAGCAGGATCGACTTCCCACTGCACGCAGTGCATCTCAGGTTTTTTGTTGGAGGCAGGTTCGACTTCCCAATACGCGCAGTTTTTATTGTTTGGGGAAGCTGGTTCGACTTCTCGATGCATGCAGTTCATCTGAGACCCCCCTCTTCGGTGCACATCCGAGAAGGGGGAGAGCCCCCGCCGTGTGTCCTGCGCCTCCGCGGATGTCCTGCGCTGCCGCTGACCGCCCCTCTCCCTGGCCCCCCTCTCCGGAGCCCCGGGTCGAGGCAGTGTCGAGCGAGTCTGGTCAGCGCCTGCTGCATGAGGGGAGCTCCCGCAGGTGGACAGACAAGTGGAACCATTGACACTACGCCCCGCCGTCCCCCCTGATTTCAAAGCTGGCTTCAGGCATTCGGCAGCACAGGCGGAGAGGACAAACAGAAGTGGACCCCCCAGGGCCTCCGGGAGGCCGAAGTCAATTTTGAAATTGGGGGGAGAGGGGGGCGAACGCGTGGTCGAAGACGAATGTCAGGCGATCGCAAACATGGATCAAGGGGGCGTGGACTAGCGACGGGTCCCTTTTCCATGGGAAATCGCGGGTTTCCGCCGAACAAGGCGGCATTGGCCGCATTCTGGGGAGGGCACCTCCCCCGATCCATGGACTCGGCGACCGCGCGCGGAATCCATGGATCGCGAGTCCATGTCCGCGCGCCCCCGAGAATGGGATTCCACTTGTTTCTCCCCTGACTCGGCACCGCCTGATCCCGGGGCTTCGCCCTCTCATGGCCTCGACGTGAGGCCCCGCCTTCTTGTTTCCTTCCTCTGTTCACTAAAGCTGTGCGCGGCCCGCTTAGCTTCGACCGGAAGAGGTGCGCTCTCGCCCTGCGGATCAAAAGAGTTTGTCCCCTGACCGTCCCGACCCTCCGGGAGCGCCTGCCCGGCCGACGGGCTCCTCGTCGCGGCCCTCGCGCCCGGCGAGGCTCGCGCGACACCGCCCCGAGCCGCCGCCTCGCGCAGCCGAGTCCCTCCTCCCGGCAGGCGCGGCTTTTAGCCCCTGCTTCTCGCCACCCTTCCAGCGCCCCTGCTTCTCGCCCTCCTTCTTCCTCCTCCTCCTCGTCCTCGTCCTCGTCGTCCTCCGCTTCCTCCTGCTCCTCCTCCTCCTCCTCCTCCTCCTCCTCCTCCTCCTCCTCCTCCTCCTCCTCCATGTTCCTCATTCCTCCATCCTCATCTTCCACCCCTCTCTTCCATACATCTTCTTCCTTCCTCCATGCTCCTTCCTCCCTGCTCCGCCAGCCTCCTGCCTCCATCCTCCTCCCGCCGCTGCGGCGCGGCACGGGCAGCGGTCCAGACAGCGCTGTCTCTTTCTCTCTCGCTCCAGAGCAAGAAGCAGTTTCGCGCAGGCGCTCAACGGCATCGCGGCTACGGTGAGCGCGGCGGTCAACGACCCAGACAGCGACCCCGTCAAGCTGCTGGAGGCCGCGGCAAGGGGGGGCGGAGGGAAGGAGGGAGGGAGGGTAGGAGGGAGGGAGGGAGGGAGGGGGGAGGGCAAGCTAGGTGCGCTCGCGTCATATCTGACGTCCTACCCCTCCCTCCCATCCCTTACCATGGCGCTGATTTTCTCTATCCGCGGACGCGTGTCGTAGCGGACCTGTGGCTCCGCGCGCGCGTGCGTAGTGGGTGGTGGTGCACGTGCGTGCGTGCGTGCGTGTGTGCGTGGTTGTCGTGGTGGTGGTGGTGGTGGTGGTGGTGGTGGTGGTGGTGGTGGTGGTGGTGGTGGTGGTGGTGGGTGGTGGTGGTGGTGGTGGTGGTGTGTGGTGGTGGTGGTGGTGGTGCTGGGGTGGTGGTGGTGGTGCTGGTGGGGCGGAGGAAGGAGGGAGGGAGGGTAGGAGGGAGGAGGGAGGGAGGGGGGAGGGCAAGCTAGGTGCGCTCGCGTCATATCTGACGTCCTACCCCTCCCTCCCATCCCTTACCATGGCGCTGATTTTCTCTATCCGCGGACGCGTGTCGTAGCGGACCTGTGGCTCCGCGCGCGCGTGCGTAGTGGGTGGTGGTGCACGTGCGTGCGTGCGTGCGTGTGTGCGTGGTGTCGTGGTGGTGGTGGTGGTGGTGGTGGGTGGTGGTGGTGGTGGTGGTGGTGGTGGTGGTGGTGGTGGTGGTGATGGTGGTGGTGGTGGTGCTGGGGGTGGTGGTGGTGGTGCTGGTGGTGGTGGTGTTGGTACTGGTGCTGGTGCTAGTGGTGGTTGTGGTGGTTGTGGTGGTGGTGGTGGTGGTGGTGGTGGTGGTGGCGGTGCGGCGCGGTGGTGGCGGGCGGATGGGCGCGCGAGAAAAAGTCCCGCGCTGGGGCGAGAACGCCGTCCTGAACGACGGAGGCCAAACACCGATCCGAAAATGAGGCCCACGCTGCAGCGGGAGCACGATTCGGAACGAGTCGGGAGCAGAAATGAGGCCGGCGCCTCAACGAGAGCAGCATTTTGGGAAAAAATGACGCCGGCGCCTCAGCGAGAGTCGTTTCCCGGGATTTCCCAGGGATCCTGTGTGTAAAAAAACAGTACGCGGAGGGTGCGCGGCCATCACCCAGACGCCATCAGGGGAAGAGGGAGCGTATTTTCATATTGAGTAATTGTGGAGGGGGAACGAGGAGGGAGGAAAGATAACGCTAGAGTAGAGACGAGGAGGGAGAAGGGGGGGGAGACGGACTACGGCGACCATGAAGCCGAGGAGGAGCAGCAGGTCGAGAAGGGTAGATGGAAGGTGTCTGGGAGAGGAGGACGTGGAAGAGACGAACGGAACGATGAATGGCAGGGAGTGAGAGGGAGGGAGGAGGGAGAAGGAGCAGGAAAAGGAAAATGGCGGAACGGGAATGGCTGAAGAGGAGGAGGACGAGGAGAAGGAGGAGGAGGAGGAGGAGGAGGAGAGACGCGGTGCTTCCATCCAGGCATCGCTTGGCCAACACAAAAGGAGGATGAGGAGCGGAAAGGGAAAGGCGGGAGGAGAGGCGGAAAGAGGGAGGGTGATGGAGGGAGCATGATGGTATGGATGTTCGGTCGTTTCTTCCACTGTGTTGTCGACGCTTCGTGCATCCAATCACCAGGCGAGTTTCATGAAGTCCAGGAGTGAATCACACCCGGCTCTGCAGTTTTCGCGAATGCGGATGAGAAGGAGGAAGCGAAGGAGGAGGAGGAGGAGGAGGAGGAGGAGGAAGAGGAGGAGGAGGAGGAGAGAGGAGGAGAGAGGAGAGAGGCGGATGAGGAACATTCGGAGAAGGTGGAGCATGAGTCAGGAGAAAGCGGGAGGCACACCGATGATACGAATGGGGGGAGACCAGTGCGCCAGCGGCTCTATATCGAAGCAGACGACGCCGATGACGACGACAATTTGTTTCGCTCTGGGGGCACCTTGGGGCTCTCCTGGAGCCATCTTGGGCCCACTTTAGGTACTTTTCGGGCCCTCTTGGAGCCCTCTTGAGGCTCTCTTGGGGCCCTTTGGGGTGCCTTTCGGAGCCATCGTGGAGGCCATCGATCAAAGAAGGGGAGGGTCTTCATGGCAGCCACCTGTCGGGGCCCTCAAAATCACCTCTTGGGGGCCTCTTGGGGCGCTCTTAGGGCCGTCGCGGGGCCGTCTTGGGCCCCTCTTGCGATTCTCTTGGGCCATCTTGGAGCCATCTTGAGGCTTTGGAAAGCCTATCGGAGCAGCAAATCGTGTTTCTTCTCCCGTTTTGCACTCTCGTGGACATCCCTGGGAGGCTCCGGCGGTAGTGTGGCCTCTTGGAGACATGTTGGAGGCCATCTTGACCAGACTTAGGCTATGTTGAGCGATCTTGGCGGCCATTTCGGGTTGGGCAATCTTGGACGCTCTAACACCTCGCGCCCCTCCCCGCCCAGACCCACAGAGGGGGGAGGGAGAGGCGTGAAGGGGGAGGTGTCAAGACACCTCTCTCAGACGTAAACGGTTTGGCTCACTTCCGCCCGCCCTCACAACACTAGATAGTACCCGAGGCCCGAGTCTCAGCATATTCTGCGGTCGTCTTAGGATAGAGAGCTGTTGGAAACCAACGCAGGCCCTAGGTGCGCGACGCTGGGGCGAGGTGCGCCACGCATGCCAGTCGCGCCACGCGTGCCAGGCGCGCCAAGCGCACCAGGCGCGCCAGGCGCCCCCGAGGCCCGAGCTTACCAGGCACGCCTGGTGCGCCAGATGTGCCACGTGCGCCAAGTGTGCCGCATGCTCCAGCCGCGTCGGGTGCGCCACGTCCGGGGCACGCGCAGAGTGTGCTAGGTGCTCCCGCACACATCGGGCAACATATCAGCCTCCACAATCCTTTCTCGAAAACCAAGGAACAATCGCGGCGGAGTGGCCATCATGATGTCTGGTGGGCCTGCACAGCAGGAAACATGCCATCACCCCCAGCCGTCCCTGCCAAAAGTCAACGCAACGTGATCGCTGGGTGCCCGCGCATGATCCAGATGTAGCCGCGAATTGCAAATTGTATTGGGTTGAACGGGGATTGTGGGATCGGGGCATGGCACAAAAGCAGGTAATATGCCCGCACCCCCGCCGTCCCTGTCAAAAACCAATGTGCAGTGATCGCGAGGCGCCCCCGCATGCTCCAGATGTTGATGCAACGTGTATTCTGCATGTTTCTCTTGCAGGGCTGGTGTGGGGGTGTGCATGGGTCTGGGATGGAGTTTTTATTAATAAGAAATCGTGGTCAAGCTACCCAAAGCCGCAAGCCGCGCCCCTCACTTTCACCCGCCCCCCACTACATCAGGAGCACCCGAGTCTCAGCGCAGGCAGGGGCCGCCATCGATAACCATCGGGAACCACTGCACACGCCAGCCAGGTACGCAATGTGCGCGAGGTCTGCCGCAGTAGACAATACGTCGACCGCCCCACCATCCCTGTCAAAAATTATTGACGTTTCGCGAAGGCTGAGTGGTTCAGCCTTCCGCGTCTTTTGCCTCTTGTTTTCCACCGCCGACAGCCTGTCTCCCGGGCTCGTGCTTCTTAGCTAGCCGGATTGGCTGCTTGGAGTTTCGCGCCGCACGGGCGACTCACTCCGTTGCACTCGCACCCGCGGCCGCTTGCACGTACACTTTTGTATACTGGGCGGCGCCTAGGTGCGTCTGCATGTGAATGCAAAGCATTTTGTTCAGTGCATGGTCAACTGCACGCTTGTTGTGCAGGTGCGATCCGGCCTGCCAACATGGCGGTTGGGGTCGCCAATTCGCTTTGTGCCGCCCGCCCCGGACATTGTCCTTAGCCGCCAGACCGTTGTCGCGCGGCCGCAGACCAAAAAAGTATCCCCACCAGTCGATCGGTTCCCCCTTGCGCTGTGGGGTGGTCTGACAGGGGCTGGCTTCGGCACAGCCTTCCGGGTTCAGCCTTCCGCAGGAGGTACAGCCTTCCGGGTTCACCTTCAATTTTCCCCAGCAGGGTTGCACCACGGCCCACGACTGCTCAGCCTTTCTGGCCAGCTCAAGTCGTCAGGGGTTTGGAGCCTGGCGCCCCACTGGCGACTCACTCCAATGGCCTCCCACTTGCCATCACCCAGCATGACGGACTCGACCATCCTGGTCCACGTCTCTACTGCGTGGGTCGTGCCATGGCAAGCACCGAATTCCGAGACACTTTGTCCTGTGCACGTGCTCGAGTTCCCAGGACGCCGTCCGCCGTCAGCTCCCCCCGTTCAGCTTCGCGGCTGCTGTGTGGGTGGGCCGGCCGGCCTGTGTCTGTTGTGGCTAATTCGCCTAGTTCGCGTCCCAGACTTTGTTTTTGCCGCCTGACCGTCGTCTCGTGGCCGCGACCAAAAAAAATATCCCCGCCAGTTGCACACTCCGGCAGTACTGTGCCCCAGTTCCCTGTGGTCCACCGCCTCCTAAATTTAGGAGCCACGCGAGCGTGTCCTAAAAATAGGAATCACGAACAGGTGCCACGATATCTCAGATAACCGTCAGCTCGTTCCCCACAGCGTGGAAAGCATTTGTTATTGAGTTCCCTGCTTGCGGGATAAGTTTCACCCGTTTTCATGGCATATGCGTGCCATTATTTTGGTTTGTTGCACGCGTTGTACTTCAGACGCGTAGGTGCGCATAAAAATCCTCACGATCCTCCTCGTGCTCCTCCCCTTTGTACACCTTTTCTCCATCTCCTCCTCCTCTTCCTGTCCCTCCTCCTCCTCCTCCTCCGCCTCCTCCTCCTCCTCCTTTTCCTCCTCTTCCTCCTCCTCCTCTCTCCCCCCCCTCCCTCCGTGTTCCTCTCTTGGGCGGCGGGGGGGGGGGCGGTCCTGGAAGTTCTCGAAGGCGCGGCGCCCTCCTCTTCCTCCCTCGCTCCCTCCCTCCTTCGGTCCCTCTTATTCCTACGTTTTCTCGCTATCCTTTTCCGCCTCTTCATCTTTCTTTTCCCTTCACCTTTCACCCCGCCGTCGTCGCCGTCGCCGCCGTCCCCGCACGGGCGCAATTGGAAAACAGGGCGGTTGCAAAGAGGGCATTTGTTCTCTACGATTTTTTTAGCTTCTTCGTTTGCCGATCAATACCGAGCGCTGCCTCAAGCTTATAATAGCACACGCTCTCAAAGCAAAGCTGCGACACATTTTGCAACACGCGCTTCAGCGTTTTGTTTGCCGACTCGTCATCCCATGTACTGTAAGAGGCAGGGTTCCCTAAATCAGCAGCTCGGCGGATCAGATGCCACATCAGATGTCTCTTGGGTGTTGCCAGTTCCACGATATCCAGCGTGTTCTCACAGAAGCATTTGTATCGATCCAGCAACTCCTGGAATAGCACGAAAAGACAATGAGGAGGACGGGGGCGGGAGGATTAGGAGGGGGATCTGGAGGGAGTAACGGGGGGCGATGGGGGAGGAGCACATGGGGGGATGGAAGTGAGGGTGATGAGTAGGGCGAGGAGGACGGGGAGGAGGAGGTGGATGCCAGGATGGCCAACGCGGGGGTGGGAGGGGTGGAAGGAGGAGGGGGGATAAGAAGGATCAGCGGGAGGACCAGGGGGAGGGTGGATCACCAGGGGGCCCAAAAGGGGGGTGGGAACGGGGATGAGGGGGAGGAGAGGGCAGAACGAGGAGTAGGAAAACGATGACGAGGATTGGTTTCGCTACGTGGGCCCCAAGGCCCCTCCAACAAAGAATACGGATAAGAAGAAACGAAATCGCACATGTGCAAACACCCCCCCACCGTGTTGACGTCACTTGCGCTGATGAGAGAGAAATCGCACCCCCAAACCAAAGGTTTCACAAGCTGAATGGGCGGGGGGCCGACCGTGCCACCGACGCTGGAGGGAGAGGTCCTGGCAAGCTGCTGGGCCGATGTTCACAGGATTGGTTCTGCACGTAGAGACAAAGCCTAGCAGCGCGTCGATGGCCCGTCGATGACGATCGGTGTCTCGCACTCGCAGCTCGTATTTGGCATGCGCATCTTTCATGAAAACGAGGAGACCATATGTTTCCGCTGCCTTTGTTTTGAGAACTCGCTTGCTGGGATTGCCTAGCATGGAAGGGACCAGATCGGCAAGTCTCGTCAGATTTTCGGTGGGGTACAACGCCGCCCTCGTGCGGTACCAATCGAACAGCTCATTCCTCAAACATTGTATCGCAACAAAGATGTGTTCGCTTCCGCTGCTTGGCTGGCCACCCCACACCCCTGCCAACAAGAGCTTCCACACCAAGACTGTCACGTAATTTTTCATCACCCCCAAGTACAGACAGTGAAGCAAGTCATAACATATTACTCTGTTCGGCGTTATTCCCAACTCCTCGTCCCAGATCGGGCACCGATGCATAAGAATCGTCTCCTCCGACCTTCGCCAAAATACAACCTCTGCTGTATCACCAGGTGTTGGACACAGACCCTCGAAAGCTGCAACGTCGAGCAGCTCGGCCGTGGGCTCGAGACGGTCGCCTTGCCGAAGATTCAGCGTAGGCACGTCTCGAATCAAGCACCTGCCCAAGCCACCTGTTTTCCGTTTGTCGGACTTCAAAAGCTGCGTGATCAATTTAACATCGTCATGGCCAATCACTACACGGAGCTCGCATTGCTTGCACGCTGCATCAAATTCTGCATCTGAATTCTCGTGCCAGGGTGAATAATCCATTGATATGCCACCGTGGACGTGTAGTAGATCTGGGGGCGAAGCACAACAGGGACATGGCCGAATGCTGCTCCTCCAATTGGGAACACCAAGTCGCTCACACATCTCGGCCCAGTCGGCCCGAAGCTGGGCCAGTATCCCTCGGCACTGTAACTTCTTACCAGCCATCGATTGCCGATGACTGTCCTGGTTGTGCCACTCGCCCTGGTCGTGCCTCTGGCTTGGCCAGGTCCCCGACGCAAGAGCGCTGAAGCACCAATGAATCCATACCCACAGCGCGTGGAACGAGCACCATCCACGACATCCGCATCTGCAGACCAATCGCTTGCGAAGCACAGCAACGATGTGGCGCGAGCCACTAATCGCATTAGTGACCCATACCCCGACGACGCTGTCGGTGATGGAGTACGGGACGCCGTCCAGATACAACCCAATTGGCATGGGAGGGTCGTCAACTGCTTGCACGACGGGGCTGCTGTAGTAGATGTTGGGCAATGTTCGCCCGTCTACGGCGGCGTTCAGCTGGGGGAGCAACGTCGGGTCAGCTTGAACTTCTCTCTCTACAATTTCGTGGATCGGAACAGCTTGAAGTTTGAATGTAGACCTGCTTAGGTCGTGCTTACCATACGACGGAATATCTAATGTGCAATGAGTTGTGGATACGGTGTCGAAGCCGAATAGCTTCTTGACGTGGCGGGAATAATGCCCACTTTGCCGATTCGGCCCCATCCCGAACTTCCGAACGTGGGGCATCCCAGCCTCGGCCGCCCAGTAGCATAGCAGGCAATAATCTTCAGCGCTGATCTTTGACGTAGTGTATAGGTTTGCAAGCACCATCAAGAATTCCTCTGCACAATTTTTAGACATGTCCACGATTTCGCCATCCGACTCAAACTCACCGCCCCATGCACCGTCGTCGCCGTCGCCTCTGTGGTCGAAGTCGAAAGCACGCGGGCCAGCATCTGCTGGGTCTTCCCAAGGGTGTGCTGGAAACGCCTCGGACATATGTCAAGTAGCTAGAGCCAAAACGGCTATTACAGTGATGGTGATGGCGAATGTGGCGGTGGATTGAATGCCTATGTGTCAAACGTACTTGTCTGTGCACGTGCGGGGCCCTGAGAGGAGGAGGAGGAGGAGGAGGGAGAGCTGGAGGAGGAGGTAGAGGAGAAGGAAGAACAACAACAACTCTACCTCGAGGCAATGTCATGCGTCTGAAAGCTGGTAGTGTATAGAAAAGTGCGCACGTGCCTGTCGCTGGCGCAGGGCCCCCGTGTCATTCCCGCCTAGGATAGGCTATGCAAGCAGGGTGCAGGCTCAGCCTGCCATCAGGGCCTGCATACAGAAGGGCAAGATAAACGTCCGAGTCTATCAGTGATGGGCTGTTCCTAGGAGAGCTGCACGGTCGAGCACTAGAGGCGCAAGAACCTCCCACCGAGGCCCGAGGGGGGGGATTCTGGGCCAACAACCAGCGTCAATATTTTTCAAAACATTTTGACGCTCGATTTTTTTTTTTTCTTTCCCCCTCGAGCGGGCATTGTACAAAAGGAGGAGGGAACAGTTTTGAGAATTTCTGCACAAGTGCAGTTTTTCTCAAAAGTGTTCCCTCCTCCTTCGTACCGCTACCGACCAGCCCACATCTCCAGCTGCAGACGGCCCCAGAGCTGGCGGCAGGCTTTGTGGCGACGGGCCTGCATTCGCAATCGCGCCTCAAAGTTTTGCTGATGTTACCGAGCGGACGGAAACGTGCTGGTAACCGGAGGTCTGGAACCCTGGCCATGATGTCGACGCTGGCGTAGTGGGGAGGGCATGCCGGTTTCCCGATCGTGAAAAAAACGAAGGGGGCTGGCGAAAGCCGAGTTGTTAAGGTTTTGGTTTCAGGAGTGTGGTTGTGATGAAAATGAAACTGATGATGATGCTGATGATGCTGATGATGCTGATCATGATAATGATGATGTTGAGGATGATGATGCTGATGTGCTGGTTTGATGTGTTGTTGGTGTTGGTGATGATGATGTTGTGTTGTTTTGATTGTTCCATCGCGCGTGCGCGTGCGTACTCGTACGTGCGTTTGGCATGCATCAGACCAATTCATGTGTAGCTTCTTGCCTCAACTTCCGTGTCTCCACGTCAAGCAGGCAGGGGCGCGAAACGGGATTGTGATGGCACCGTCAAGCACGAGACAAAGCTGCCGCGGCCACCCCGAAGCTCGCGCGGGCTCAGTCAGGCCCCTCGAACCAGCCAGAAAAAAATCATGAGAAAATCATGGAAAAAATCATTATGATTTTTTCGACCCGCTAGAAACATTCGTCGAACAAAATCATGATGATTATTTTTTCATGACAAAAATCATGAGGCGATTTCTGGCTGGATCTGGAGCTCGGGGCACTGACGCGCCTCGGGCGGCCGACAAAATGGCCCACACAGTGACATCAACCTAAATACAAATGACGACACTGCTGGCTTGTTCACGGCCTCAGGCCGCCGAAGCCGTTGGCTCTCGGGAGTGTCTTCAGTCGAGGTCCGAGGAGTCTTTGTACATCTTGATGATCGTGTTGTGCTGCTTGGCGAGCTTGTTAAGCTCACCTTTCAGCGTGACAAAGTGCTCCAGCTCGGTTGTGAGGACTGCTGCGGTGTGACTCTTCTTGATCTCGCTCAAATCCTTGATGAGCAAGTTCGTGCCGAATGGCGTGACGCTCTGCTCCACCTTCGCTTTCTGGTCAGTGAGGGCCCCTACGAAGTCAGGCGAATTGAAACGTTTCCAATTCTTGTCGTTGCTCGTCTTGATCGTATCGATGAGGGAAGATGCTGACCCCACGGTGTTGTGGTACAGTTTCTTGGTCTGCTGGGCCGAGACAAAAAGTTTGTCCAAACCGTCGGGCTGGGCTCCATCGGCAACTCCTTGAACTGCATCGCCAGTGCCGTTCTTGCCGTTGGACTTGCGTCTGGCCTTGGCCTTATCCGTAGCCGTGGGCGCGTCGGGGCAAGCCTTGTCCTCCGCCTGTGCACTGGACCTGCCCGTCTGAGACTGCGTGTAGGACTCCCATTTCTTTGCGAGGATCGTGCGGTGCTTCCGCTCCAAGTGGAAGAAATTGATCTCCTCCACCATCTCATCGTCGACCACCCACCCGCCCTTCATGGCCATGCACTTGTCGGCGTACTTCTTGGCGCGCTCCAGGGCGCCCTCGGGGTCGAAGAAGAAGCCCATCTTCTCTACCAGAACAGCGAATGGTACGTATGTGCCAGTCTCCTCGTCTACCTCCTGCCACTCGTTCGTCTCCTTCTTGCCGTGGGTGATGCTATCAAGCTGCCCCTTGGCCCACTGAATACGAAACTCCTTCTTTGCGTCGTTTGTCTTCACGCCCTCATCGCCTCGTCGTTTCACATACGCCTCGAGCTTCTTGGCGTTGTCGGTGCCTGGCTTGTGAGCGGTACTGAAGCGTTGACCAAGGCCACTACGAGGTTCCACTGTGTTCGTCTTCAGAGCGTCCGTCATCTGCACGATGAGCTCCTTTGTCTTGGCGTCCACCTCGTTCGACATCGTGGGCTTGACCTCTGTCGCTTTCCTGAACTCCTTGGCGTAGGCCTCGGCGACGTGCACGATGACCTTGGACAACTCGCTGTTGTTGCTGCCAGTTGCGGGAGAGGGCGCATCGGATGAGGCGACGTCCTCGCCATCTGCGCCGACGTCTTCGCCAGCTGCCAGGCCGCCATCTTTGTCACCATCACCGAGGTCGTCGTCGATCTGAATTGCCGTTGGACGTGCCAGTGGAGATGCTGAGTTTGCCTTAGCCATTGGAGGTGCGAGTGAGTCGGCACCGCGAGAACCCGTGCCGTACTTACTCCAGTACTCATCGTAATGCTGCTTGATCATGTCTGCATCGGTCGGAATGCCGTTGTCCGCAAGTGCTGCATCAGTTTGTTTCTTGGCGGTCTTGGCGGTCTTGGCGGTCTTGGCGGTCTTGGCCTTGCCGCATCCCTGGCTGACAGCGGCCCGCTTCGGGGTCATTGTGCGGTGAATGTCTTAAGAGCACAACTCCTCAACAGTTTGAGCCTGAAGGGCTACTTACTCACCCAGACGTCGTCCCCGCCATGCGTTTGGGGTCGCCACCTCCAGCGGTCCATGACCACAGGACGGGACGACACACGCGACCAAGGAAACGGAAAGAGTGCGCAGCATGGTTCTAATCACGCTGAACCATGTTGGGATAGGAGGAGGAGGAGGATGAGGAGGAGGAACAGGATGTCCTTACAGGTTCTAGGCTAGCTCAGGGCAGGCGCGTGGCTCCTGCATGGGCTCGACGACAGCTCTTGTTCGGATGATCGTTGCGATCGATGACGATGACGATGGAGCTTTACTTCCGATACCACCCTCCCCAAGGCAGCGCAAGGCATCCTGCGCTCTTGAAAGCTGGTCCGCATGGGGCTACTTTGCCACGTGCATCGCTAGCTGCTCGGCCATCGTCGTGGCTGGAGGCGCCCCCATGGTCAGTGTTGGCGCTGGCTTCTTCGAGCCATGCGAGGTCGTGTCGACTGCGGCTGTCGGCCGCTTCCTGGACACCGCGGCACGCGGCTCCGCGCTAGAAGTGATTGGCGTGCGCAGCGTGCTAGCTTGGCTGGCCCCCAAGCTGGCCTCACATGCCGAAGGTCTCTTATTTGCAGCCTGCCCGCCCTTGCCCCTCCTGATCTTCTGGACGCCAGCTTCTGCCAGCAATTCATCACGACGACTCTGCAGATCCGATCGCCGAACGCGTCCGCAAGCAAAGTCCTTGGCGAGAGTGGTCATCAGCTTCTCGGCTTTGGCCCGAGACTCAGGGCTGTCCTCGTCCCCGAACCATTTCATCACGACTTGCATCCTCTGCTGACCCTGCTCGTTCACCACCAAGGGCAAGCCCCTGTCTTTCTTGTATCTCACGTCGACGCGGTGGTGCGACACGACGTGCTTTGCCGTGAACACTGGAGGCTGACCAGTAGTGGCCCCCCCACTCTTCCCCTGCAGGCTTTTGAAATACTCGTAGGTAACGCAAGTGATCTCCTTCGTCGTGCCGTCCGCCCACTTCGCATGGATGGTGTTGTCATCGTCCTTGGCCCATGTCTCCATTGCCGTATCTCTGTGCTGCTTGGTGTCGTTGATCTTGATCCTGTAGACGATGTTCAAGTCCTTGTCGAAGTGGAAGGAGTACTGCTGTTCCCCTCCTGCCGTCGCGCCAGCTGGGCGTCTCGCGGCTGCTGGCCTCTTGAGGACGGGCTTCTCAGTCTGGTAAGTGCCGTCCGTGCCGCCCTCGCCGTAGTCATCACCGTCCTCGGTTGATTTGTCTTCTCCTTCCTCTTCTTCTTCTTCTTCAGCTTCGTCTTCCTCTTCCTCCTCGTCCTCGTCCTCGCCCTCCTCACTGCCGTCGGCGTTCTCGCCACCATCTCCTGGTGCCCCTGGAACAGGCATCGCTGCAATCACATCGTCCTCTCCTGCGGCGTCAGCTGCGTCTTGATACCACGGTAACTCTTGGACCCATGCTGGCGGACTATCTTTCGACGAGCCTTGGGCAACGTGCCGACATGCGTTTGCGATGCGATTCGTCATCGCCTCGACCCAGGAATCCTTGAACTTCATGTGCAGCGCCCACTGCTGCGCCTTTTCAGTAAAGACCTGCTTGAACGCATCCTTCAGCGTGGACTTTTTGAATAACAGACGGTTGTCCAATTTGTACAGGTCGTGCAGGAGAGGGTGCATGTTCTTGATCAGGTCCGTACGTAGTTTACTGGCTTGGACTTGTTTGCTCTCATCGTACTTGATGAAATTCTTGTGCAGCGCATGCCGCAGCAACACTCCAGCTACTTCACCTGCTGATTTTGCGGAGCGAGGGCGATCGGGCATACGTTCGGAAAGAAACAATCCTCAAACCATCTGGCAGATGATCTTTGAGCCCAAATGGCTACGGGTGGTGGCTATGCTTTATGATTTTCCGTGTGGTGATGATGACAACGATGTTTTGTGGCGGCGACGGTCACGACGAAGGCTTCGCTGTGCTAGGCCAGATGAGGCCTGTTAGCTTACCCCAAACAGTTCAGCCGTGCGACGCGCGGAGACATTTAGGCCTAGGAGTCCAGGCGTAGGATCCCGAGCTGCAATCGCTGTAGGCCACAGGGGCCCACGCAGATGAGTCCACTCATTAGAGCCCAAGCAAGAAAGGCCGAACCCGACAGACATGTCCAGTTCGCTAGAACACATTTTAATTTCTTAGTGCATCCACTGTTTGAGGAACGTCTGAATTTATATTCCCTCGAAGCCACCCGAATATCCTCTGCCATCTCGCCAATTCTAGGCACATGAGGACGCTAGCATGTAAGGCAGCACGCCGAATGAACACGAATCGAAACCACGCCGCCTTGTCGGGAAGTTTGTTCTAAATAGCTGCGCCCGACACCCGACCCCCCTGCGTGGATGGACAGCGCCGAAAGGAGGGTGGGATGGTATGGAAGGGGAGTTGGCAGAGTCTTTTTTTCGAGCTGGAACAACCGACTGGGCTCATTCGTTTTGGAATCCCCCCTCCCCCCACCCCCTCTGCTGCAGGGACACGATCGGGGTCGCCTACCACTGGGCCTCATAGAGGCCAACTGAAGACGCCAGACGTCGAAAAGAGCGGGGGGGCTGCGGAAGCTGGGGCTCGCGGCGCCTATAAGGCGATCGCTTAGTATCGAAGCTGTTTCCAATGGGAAACCATACAACACGTAAACCCCTCAAGAAAAACACCAGGCACGATGAGATGGAGACACTTGTGACGCTTTGGAATGATTAATTTAGGAGTTGTAACACGTTTTAGGAATCAACGGACGAATCCTATTTTTAGGAGGCGGTGGACCACAGGGTTTTCTGCTGTTAATTAATGTGTGGCGCGTACCCGCCGCTTCGACTTGACACGCCGCCGGCGCTTCCGCCCGCGGTCGTTGACTAACAAGTATCCCCACCAGCGGCGTGCGCTCTCCACTGAGCGGCAGCGAGGCTCGCCTCCTGTTAGTATCTTCCCTTGCTTGTTCTTGGCCTCCTTTCGCCATTCCTCTTCCTTTGCGCTGATTTAGGCCGCTGCTAGTCTGCAGTGCCCTGGACGCCGCCCGACCTGTTCCTCGCCGTGGTCGCGATCAAAAAAGTATCCCCGCCAGCAGTCGTCGCCTTGTTCTCCGCAGCTGGTGGCATATCCTGCCCATGTTCGCCCAGCGTTCGGCCTGTTTCGCGCGCCCGCGTGCCAAAAGAGTACAGCCCATCCAGAAACGATGCCCAGGCGACTTGCCTGTCAGAGTTTCCTCGGATGTCTCCTAAAAGTTTTTGTTGGGGGCCTCTTGGAGCGTATTGGGGCCTCTTGGCGGTCCGGGGGGCCTCTTGGAGCGTCTTGGGTGTCTCTCGGGTTGACTCGCGGGGCCCTCTGAGGGCGCTCTTCGGAGCCTTGGGGCGCTCTTGGGGCCAACTTGGAGGAGATCGATGAAAGAAGTGGGGTTCCTTAGTGTGGGTCCTCCCTCGGGGGCCCAATCAATCGCCTCTTGGACCCTTCTTGGGGCGCCCCTGGAGCGCTCTTAGCCGTTTTTGGGGCGTCTTGGGGCTCTCCTGGTCCTCTGTTGAAGGTCTCTGGGGCCATCATGGAGCCATCTTGAGGCCTCGGAAGGCGATCGGAAGCGAACGGGCGAAAAAGCAAAACACATTGATTGCTGTGAGGTCTCAAAAGGATGTGGGCCTCTTCGGGGCCTCCTTGGGAGCTCTTTGGTGACGTGGAGCCGTCTTGGGGCGGCTTGGGGCCCCCTTAGAACATCGTGGAAGCCATCTTGAAGAAATTTTGGCTATATTGAGCCATCGTGAAGGCCATCTGGGGCTCTTTGAAGCCCTCATGGGACCGTCTTGGGCGAAGCAGTAATTACCTCTGACACTTCGCGACCGCCCCCGTCCAGGTCCAGGGGAGAGGGTAGGGGGAGGGGTCAATCTACCCACCCACCCGCAAGCCGTCAAACTCACACCCACCCGCCCTCCCAACACATAAGTAACTCCCGAGCCTGAGCATGTTCAGCGGTCGCCTTTGGATGGACAGCAACTGGGAACCAAAGCCGGCCCCAGGTGTGCGACGCTTGGGCGAGGTGCGCCACGCGTGCCAGGGGCGCAACGCGCGCCAGGCACCCCTGGGGCCCGAGCGTTCCAGGCACGCCTGATGCGCCAGATGCGCGGCGTGCTCTGAGTGCGCCAGGTCTGCCGTACACTCCAGCCGCGCCGGGTGCGCCACGTTCAGGGCACGTGCAGAGTGCGTCAGCTGCGCCTGCGCACATGACAGCGCGCATCGGGAAACATGTCGGCCCCAACAATCTTTGTCGAAAACCAAGGCCCATCATTGTGTCTGGTGGGCCTGCGCACAGCAGGCCACGCGCCATCACCCCCGCCGTCTTTGTAAAAAACCAGTTGGCAGTGATCGCGGGGCGGCCGCGCACGATCCAGATTTAGCCGCGCGGCGCATGATGCATTCATTATTTTTTGTCAGGGAAGGTAGCCCTGCGCACAGCAGGGAATATGCTGACCCCCCCGCCGTCCCTGTCAAAACAATTCAACGTGTTCGCGGGCCTCGCGAACATGACTCCATACTTTGCCCACAAGTGTACTTTGTATTGGTTTTTTTGACGGGGATGGTGGGGGAGGGCCGCATCGGCTTGGCCGCGCATGCTCCAAATGTGGAGGCAAAGTGCGTTTTGTTTTGTTTCTTGGTGTGGATGGTGTGTGGGTGCCCCGCATGGGGTCGGCATGGTTCCGGGTGTACTAATCTGGAACAGTGATCAAAACACCTTCCTAGATGGCAAGCCGTCTAGCGAGCCTGAGCATGTTCAGCAGTCGTCTTTGGATCTCGGGGCACTGTGTCCAGGCCCGTGCGGAGCTGCGAGGCTTAACTTTGGAGCAGTTTTCCCTCCGTTCCCTTCCTCCCTCCTCCCTCCCTTCCCGCACCCCTGGTCCTTTGCATGTTCATTGTTGCAACGATAGATTTGTTTCAACAGTTGGGTGGTACCCTTAACCA